>CM060924.1:832326036-832923536 GCA_030737875.1 Allium sativum
TAGTACGAGAGGTGCAGAGCAAATATACATGTTAGAACCATGAGAAATATACATGATAGATACCGTGGGATGTTATACATAATAGATACCTTGGGATAGGATACTTGATAGAAACCTGACGATGTGATACCTTGATTTATCATGACACCGTAGTTTATCATGATATCTTAGTTTACCTTGCTACAGTAGTTCAGCCTGTTACCCTGGTTTAGTTTATCTATCTTGTCGTCATCCTTATGTTTACTTTCAGTTTATGCATGTCATGTTACCTTTACCTGTTTTTATACTGGAAGTAGATAGGACTTACCAGTCTTTATGACTGACCCCGTTTTGTTTCGCCTCTTTGTCTTCCGTTCCCCCCCCCAGGTTTCAGGGAGGAAACACTGTTATCTAGTTCGGACTTCTTCTGTCTGAAGATCATCACGCATGGCTTGGACTTTTCTTGGCTACGGCTACTTTACTGTTTTACTTGGGGAATAATTTATGAAATGGTTTTATGCTTCTATACTATTGCAAGACAGGTTTTGATGTATTCTGATGTAAAAGGCTTTAGACCTTATTTTATAAGGTAATGAAATTTGTTTTACTTCCGCTGTTTTATATATGTTCTGTCTTGTAATATTTCTGTGCATGTTTACCTCGATAATGCTTCACCAAACCTAGTGTATTCCCTTTGTGAGTGACCCTAGCGGAGGTGGGGTGTTACATTTGGTATCAGAGCAGAATGTTACCAGACTGGGCAAAAGTTTTTAAAACCTTCTGAAAACTATTTGAGAAACCGTTTTACAAAGAAGCATTTTTTTCAAGAAAAGTTTGTTTTAAAAGGCTATTCCCCAAAGGCCATTAGCATTATCCTTTGATTCCTCGATTGAATCTCTTTTCCTTTCTTTCCTCCATCCGTGGTCACAGTAGTTCTGATTGTGACTAATCTTTATCTAGCCACGTAGGTGTTTCCCGTACGATGGAGGTGGTTCTCGAGAGACCTGTTGCCGTGGTACAAGGAAGGATAATAAGAGTAAGGATAAAGGACGCGAGCTTAAGGATAAGCAACTGTTGGTATGGCTTAGTCCATCAAGGAGGACATGGACAAGATCATCGGAGAGGGCAATTGCACGCTCCCATTTCTAGGGTACCTAAAAGAAATGGTACCGTTTCTGGTAAAGGTTTAGTCGTTCTTTTCTATCATCCCGTCCAGACTTTGTCTTGATCATCGTATCATTTAAGTCTGCTTGGATAGTTGAGTCTCTGCACCTTAGTACTAGCATGGTAGAGGATCCCAGTTTTTGTCCCAAAAATCTGGTTGGAGAGTTGGTCCATTTCTTCATGACTTGTTTGGATTTGAGAATGACATGTCTCGGCTACGGATGGATTCAAGGGATAAAGTGGTTACCCAATAAGGGGTGCCATTCTCGGTTTTGGAAAGAGGGTAGTTAGACTCTCGACTCACCTTGGTGATACCCTCGAAGTCTCATGTAACCTTTTGGGTTCTATCATGGTTAGTTACCTAGAATCTCGTGATGCAGTTGTTGGTAATCTGTTCGAATAGAATTCGCCGCTAAGGCAGATGGTTCGTTTCGCTTATGCATGAGTTATAGGAATCACCCTAGTAAGTACTCTTGGCAACATGGATTGGCATCGGCAAACGAGATCCAGAATTCCCTAGTGAATTTTGGAGAGCTTGCATGAGTAAGTGGATACGTTTGAGACAAGTATACTAGGGAAAGGATAAGTGAAAGTGGAATAAGAGGCGACAATGAAATGAGTTCTAACTCATATCTTGGAAATAGGAATCAAGGAGCTACGAAATCATGGAGTTAAAAAGATGGTCAACGCACCGAGGAATTAAGCTCAAGGAAACGCGACTTAGAAGGCGTAAGGCTAGACACGCGCATCGTACCTCTTTTTAAAGAGTGTATCCTTGATCCCTGGTTTTTCCTGTAGAGCTTGCTCGCATGTTATCTTTTGGTGAATATCCTCTCGGTCCTGTTTCTGTCCTCGATCCTATCATGAGAACCTTAGGTAGAATCCTATGGATGTAAACATGTATTTGAAACATGTTATGATTGATATGGTTGCAAATGGTTCCAAGTGGTTGCTCGTGGATGCGCGAATACACATTAGATACTAGATCGACGCACTCACATTTCATATTGCATATGCACGAGTATTTATACCTGGTTATGGATGAAATTGAATGTGTTATCATGCGGATGTTGCATATGAATGAATGTTTGTGCACGCATATAGTACTTATATGACTAGGACTATTTGCATACATGTTGGACTCATGGCACAAAACATATTTTGCATTAGAAAGATCATTCAGGCCTGATCATTAGCATTAGCTAAGGAGCATATACACACACGTTTTGCATATGTTCATATGGCATTAGAAATCGTTTAAGGACAATGTTTGCCTGTGGATGATGTTATGAGTAGATGGATGGTAGGATGCGTTCTTCCTAACTTGGAGATTTCGGGGACGAAATCCTTAAAGGAGGGGAGAATGTAACAACCCGAATTTTAACAACGTGTTAAGACAATAATCAAGGCAGAATTAAATTATAAAATCTGAATCAGGATAAATGGGTTGCGCCATTGCGTTCGTCTCGGAAAAATACGCGAAATAGAGTCTGAAATTTCGTAAATCGGAGTCCGTATGACCCAGTTAAGGCCCAACGAAGTTTCACGAAAATTCAAATCCGAAAACAGATTTGAAATTCAGCCCAGAAAGAGAAGGCGGGAAAATTCCCTCCAGAGACACAGGGTGTCGACCCCTGGGTCGACCCCCCCTCCAAGGGGTCGACATGGGTGTCGACCCCGGGGTCAGGGGGTCGACATGGGTGTCGACCCCTTGGTCGACCCCCCCTGGTCGAACCAGCGACCTGGTGCACCTGCTTGTCATGTTGGCTCGGTTTTGGAGGCTTGTGACGATTTTTGAGAGTTCAGATCTATCCTAGGGTTTATCCTACGGCCTAAACTACTCCTAATCTCTATAAAAAGACCCCTAAGCCTACCCTAAACCCTCACAAATCACTCATGCCATGAAGTGCTGCCCAAATGCCGAGTGATCATGGCCTCCATCTCCAATTCCTAGAGACTATACATTCAAATCGGATTCAAATCAAAAGGTGCAAGCTTGCTACACCAAATCGAGGCCAAATCAACGTTGCTACGACGGCTTCATGACGGTTCTTCTTCAAAGGAGCCACCTTTCTTCGTCGAGACGATTCATGCTAATTCGCTAAGCCATGCTATGTAAGTTCTAGCTACTTCTAGATCTAAACGGTAGTTTTAATGATGGCATGGAATAAAACGAGATTAAACTATGTATGCTAGCCTATACGAACCTTGTCATGCCTCCTTTGCTTGAACCTATGACTTTTGGCTATGCTTAGTGACTAAACCATGTTATTCATGTTATGATTAACCTAGTTTATCTTGCAAGTTTGAATCTTTATCTATGGAATGCTAGCATGAACCTTTGGGAACCATTTGACTTGTGAAACATTGGCAAAGACTTGACTTTGGGGCTTATGCATGTTTGTGGCAAATTCACTTATGGTACTATGCATATTTGTGGCCAAATTCCCTTATGACACTATGCATGTTTATGGCCAAATCCCCTTATGAAACTATGCATGCTTGTGACCAAATTTCCTTATGATACTATGCATGTTTATGGCCAAATTTCCTTATGATACTATGCATGTTTGTGGCCAATAGGTTGGCATAATACCCTACTATGTGACTCGCTTCCACTTGGGTTGGAAATACATTTGGGTAGTTTAGGAAGAACGTGGGTATGACATGAAAAACTTGACATGGGGTTTACATGAGAACATGACATTCATGATACACTTAAATATGGTCATGACACATGGGAAAACATGGAACTTGAACTAGACATGGGTGGGTTGTAAGTGTAATAAGACACTAGACCAAACATGAAAGTGGCCAACTCGAGGTTGGGTTGAGTTTATAGCATAAATCTACCCGGACCCGCCCGGCTTAACTAGTGGCTACAAACAATAGGATCCAATGTGAGAAGTTGGTCATGTCGCGCTTAAGACCCGAGGTTAGACTAGGTTGTGGTGTAAAACTACCCGGACCCGCCCGGCTTAACTAGTAACCACAACAAGGTCTAATGTGAGAGGTTGAGAGTGTATTAATTAAATTAATGCCACATGATAAGGTTAAGTAAATTTGACTAATGACACTTAACCGATATGACACGAATGGGTAGGTTAAGTGGGACCGGGCTTGATTTCTTAATGACACTTAACCATACAAGACAATTAGGAAATGGGGTTAAGTAATTTACACTTAACTAATCCGACTTGGTAATTAGATGGGGTTAAGTAATTCACACTTAACTAATCCGACTTGGTAATTAGATGGGGCTAAGTAATTTAGACTTAACTAATCTAAACACGGTAATTAGATGGGGTTAAGTAACCTATACTTAACTAATCTAAACATGGTAATTTGATGGGGTTAAGTTAAACACTTAACCAATCTAAACTTGGTAATTCAATGAGGTTAAGTAACCAATACTTAACCAATTTAACATGATAATTTAATAGGGTTAAGTAACTTATACTTAACCAATTATACATGATGACTTGATGAGGTTAAGTAACCTACACTTAACTAATCTAATATGTGGACCTGGTAGGGTTAAGTCACAAGACCTTTTAAATTAGGCTTAACCATTGTAATACGATTAGTGGATAGGGGTAAGTTAACCTATACTTAACCAATCCGACTCGATAATCTGATGGGATTAAGATAATCTATGCTTAATCAATCTAACATGATAATCTGATAGGGTTAAGACAAATAAATACTTAACCGATTTGACTTGATAGGGTTAAGTCATGAGCTTCTTGGTATACTTAACCAACTTGTAGGGCTAAACCTTGAACTTAAATACTTAGCCAATCTTGACATTATTCGTAGGCGGGCTAAGTCATGAACCTGAGTAACAACACGTAACCCAATAGACAAAACCCTAGTGAGAGGAACTAGGTAGAAAATCGTGGTTAATCAAGGGTAACGGGGAAAAGAAGCTAAGTGGTAAACCTTAGTTAAGTATAACTAAGTAATAATTCTTAGCCAAGGACATGGGACTAGTTCATGAATGGACGAGTAACCCGATATGGTAGGTCATCGCTTAAACACACGAGGAGGAGCAAATTATCCGACTTGGATAAGTGCTCCAACCAACTGGGTAGCGATGCGGTAGCTTCGGGGGACGTGAGGGTACTCTTGGTATCCCTCTGTGAGGTGGCAGGTGGTCCATGAAACCCGGCCTCACAGAGGTTAAGGTCTGCGATAGAAGAGCCAAGAGTATGCCTTGTTTGCTATGCGAGCGACCTAAAGACTGGGATGGATTAGGGTGGAGTCGACGATACTTGATTTTGCCCTGGATAGCACGTCGCCGACTACCTACCATCTTTAGTCAATCGTGTACGAACGGAAAGGCAGAGAACTCCCAACAGACCATGTTCTTGCTATCGAGTCATCGGTGAGGTTGGCCCATAGGAAAGTGGGGCTATAGTGGGGCCGGGATGTAGTTCTCATACATGACTTTTCTTGGATTGCCTTTCAGTAGTTGAGGGAGGGGTCACGTGGGACCATAGCCACGGATACAAAAACAGACCTTATATCTGCATCAGCAGACGACTTAAAGCTCCCGACCGAGTTCCGTATTTCTCGATTTGCCCTGGCACGGAACTCGGATGGCACATTGGGATACATGTGCGTCTAGACATGGAAAACGGTTCACGCTACATACGTGGGATAAAATGGCGCGGTTGACGGGTGGCATAATCCCTAGTGGTCCTAGGTGGCCAAAACCCAAACCGAGACACGGAAACGTTCATTAGGTAGCATAATCCCTAGTGGTCCTAGGTGGCATAAACCCTAAGTGAACACGCGATAGTTCATGGTAAGAAAACATAACTTGATCAAGGGTAGCAGTCCACAACAACTTCAAGGATAAAATGGTACTACGTTGAAGTGGTATAGATTTACATAGTAAAGTCCATACGGCCTACGGCAAGGGACTGAACTTATACATGGAAAGAAACATACGAGTTGGGAAAACCTACATATGCTATATATTAGGTTGACATGGACCATTACATGACATTGGGCAAGGGACATTCATAGTTAACACATGACGCGGGTTGGGATACTAGTACGAGAGGTGCAGAGCAAATATACATGTTAGAACCATGAGAAATATACATGATAGATACCGTGGGATGTTATACAGGATAGATACCTTGGGATAGGATACTTGATAGAAACCTGACGATGTGATACCTTGATTTATCATGACACCGTAGTTTATCGTAATATCTTAGTTTACCTTGCTACCGTAGTTCAGCCTGTTACCCTGGTTTAGTTTATCTATCTTGTCGTCATCCTTATGTTTACTTTCAGTTTATGCATGTCATGTTACCTTTACCTGTTTTTATACTGGAAGTAGATAGGACTTACCAGTCTTTATGACTGACCCCGTTTTGTTTCGCCTCTTTGTCTTCCGTTTCCCCCCAGGTTTCAGGGAGGAAACACTGTTATCTAGTTCGGACTTCTTCTGTCTGAAGATCATCACGCATGGCTTGGACTTTTCTTGGCTACGGCTACTTTACTGTTTTACTTGGGGAATAATTTATGAAATGGTTTTATGCTTCTTTACTATTGCAAGACAGGTTTTGATGTATTCTGACGTAAAAGGCTTTAGACCTTATTTTATAAGGTAATGAAATTTGTTTTACTTCCGCTGTTTTATATATGTTCTGTCTTGTAATATTTCTGTGCATGTTTACCTCGATAATGCTTCACCAAACCTAGTGTATTCCCTTTGTGAGTGACCCTAGCGGAGGTGGGGTGTTACATAAATCGTTGGTAAGGAAGAAAAGGGCCTTGTCTCGGGATCTGGGTTGTTCTTCATCGATTAGCAGATTAGTCAATGCTTTAATCAATTAATTGTTTATTTTCGTTTTTGTCACTTTCGTTCTTGCTACTTGTTCGGTGGGGCTGCAACGTCGAAAACGGTTGGGAGCCTCTGGTGTCGTCGGCGGCACAGTAAGGTGAGGAAGGAGAGAATCACATAATAAAGTTTGAAGAGGGGAAGCTGACGTTTTTTGTATGGGAAGTGGGAAGCAGTGTGTTAAGGTTTCGGGGAAGATAAATAATTCGCAGGACTTAGTCTGAATGAAGTAGAGGGTATGCGACAGTCTAAAACAAAAGAGCGTACGTGATTGGTTTGTGGAGGAACAAAGGACTGTAGGATTGAAGTGAGAACACTAATGGTGAAGTTGAATACATAAACAAAAAAAATTGGGTCACTGTTGATAATGGCGTGGAAAGGGAAATAATTGGTGTTTAGTTGGTTAAGATTGAGAACTATGAAGGCTCTGCGAATGGGAAAGATGATCCAAAGTTGAACTGTGGTGTTGAATCGTGAAATAATGATTTGTGGAAGGGATGGTGCGGAAATTACTTGAAGTGGATTTTTCATTTGTTGAGGAATTGGATGCATGGGAACCTGGTTAAATGAGAAGAAGTCCTGTTAGTGACATGTGCGTATGTTGTAGGATAATAGAAGTGATGGCGAAGTACTGTGTTGGGGAGGACTCAGTAACGATTAGGAGCATGTTTAGGTTAAGTACATAGCAGTTTGTTTCCAACGTGTTATGGGAAGGGAAGGTTTAATAATGGATTTCGGAGTAGTGGTTGTCTAGCTTATACGAACATAGTGAAGCTCGAGTACAAAGAAACAAAGAAGAAGCAGTATCATAAGGAAGGGGCACAAGTATGACACGGATGTGGTAATAGTATGGTGGAGAGCGAGTTACGGAAAAAAGCAAGGGCTGCGAGCAAAGGATTTAAAATCTGCTAATACGTGTTTATTAAAGTAATAAGGTAATTAAGAAATTATTATTAAAAACTAATGGCCTTTTTAATTAGTTTGAATTCATAACCATTATAACTCATCAGTTCGTGAATAGAATTAAATGTGATCGGATCCGCTGGAATGGTAACAATGCGATCTATGTGATAGATTTAATGTGGTTGAAAATGGAGCTATTGGAATTTCGTAATAAAATCAAGCGCTGATTGATTTTAACGGAAACAAAAGCAGACCGACAACTGCAAATCAATGTGAGTAACCTCACTAAACTCTAACTCGTTAATACTTTTATATAAACGAGTTTTAAATTTATTTTATATTGTGTGATGGTTGTTTGGCTGCATAGTTGATAAAATTGGTCGATATGATTACATTGTTGATCGATTATTAGTTCTGATATTTCATATTGATGTGAAATAATATTATTGATGTTATTAACATCTGTGGATGCAGGGAAACAGGTTGGAGAGATCCAACTGGATTCCTCGACATTTTATTTACTGTTCATTTATTGTGATATATGTTGGTAATTGATAATGTTGGGGTTGAATTATACTGGCCCCATAAATTTGGTATTTAATTACTGTAAAATATTTTAGAATGGAGACAAGAAATTTGAGCTTTTAAAAAAGAAATTATTTCCAAAATATAGAAAGTAGATTCCAAATGGATTTAAAATATAAACTTGTTTAATATATATATACAGATAAAGTAGTTAGATTTATAAATGATATTTATAAATAAAGTGAAATATCTATCACTGGGTAATGTAAAAATATAAATTCAAGTTGGATTTGTATAAGCAAAGTGGAATTCGGTGTTAACACCGACATTTGAAGTGGGATTTAAATGCAGTAGTTGTAAAAGAGATTTGAGTTGAGAAAAAGATAATTCAAAATGGAAATCAATAAGTACAAGTTATATTTTTATATACCAAATTTAACGACAGTGATTTTTATGCTGTCGTTATAATAAATGTTTGTAAATTCTAAACAGCGATTTTAACGCTGCCATTATAATGCGATCTAACACTATGGTTATAATAACTATTCTATAATCCTAGACAGCGATTGTAATGCTGTTGTTAAAAGTAATGTTTTATAAATCAAATATTTGGAAACAGCGATTATAATGCTACCATTATAATCAAAGTTTTTTTGTGAAAAACCGTGTTCTTAGATTGGATCCAAAAGTCGCGTAAGCGATGTTTGGTTTAAAGTTGTGAGCTTTAACAATTTTAAAGTTGAGAATGTTGTTCAGTTAAGGTCTGAGAGGTAAATATGTCGCAACTTGATTGACTTCACGATTGATGGAGAAATGGTTAAGGCTCAATAATGAAGATTGGTTAACATTTTGGTTAGTTAATAATTGGTTAATGTTTTGAGTTATAATAACGATGTTTTATAACATCGCGTTAATTTAAAAGAATTTGAAATGTTTTTCCCAATAAAATGAGAGATATTTTTTACATATAGAGAATGAAATGAATTGGTCAACAAGGAATTAAGAAAAGGAATTTGGAAATATTTTCCAATATTAATGCTGTATATTTTCTGAATTTAGAAAATAAGGATTCATTGATATATATATATAAAGGTTTTCTAATTGGAATAAGAGATATTTTCTCGAATAAAGAAATTAGATATTGGAAATGTTTTTTTCAAAGAATCGAAAGGGGAAATCGAGCTTCAAAAGGAAAGATAGAGAAACAGGAATTTGAAATAATAATATAATCAGGAATTGATTTAAAGGGGCCCAGTGTTGTTTGATGCTTGATCAATAGAATTTCCATTTGGAAATATGACTGTTGAATGTATGGATGTTTCTTTGATAGTTAAATCACTGACTATCAAAGTTTTAATTTATTTTATACCTCCGTTATCAATATGGAGAGACCGGGATCAGATTTAATATATAAAAACCACTCTGTATTGGTATAAGCATTGCAAATCAACTTATGCTTAAGATACTTGAAGACAGCATAAAGTGCAAGGGCTGTTCTGTTAATCCTAGGTAGAAAAATCCTAAGATGGATTAATAGAATGGTGCCTTCGGTTTGTCCAGACCCAGGACAACTTGTAAGGACGAGTGTCTGATAGAGGCTTTTTAAAGGGATTACGTACGTTGATTCCTTCAAATATACGAAGTTGGTGGCAAAGAAGGGAAACTTCTTTAGCCTAAAAATCTGAGTATTTTTGTGGGAATCAATTAGTGATTTCCGATGGATCTGACGATGAGGCATTCAAAGTGAATGGTGGTCAGATGTTCTGGAAGATAATTCAAACCTCAAGCCTCACAACCGGGAATTGACAAAAATCGGGCAGGCTGCATGGCTATGTGGGTCGCTCCCATTAGGATGTATAATCACCTATCTAGAGTAATTCCAATTGCTTCATTAATCTATCGATGCTGTCCCTTTCGGGAAACGGTTGCTGATCCAACCGTTGGTGATATACATTCGATACACTCAAGCGAAATGAGTGGTCGGTCATGTGTGGGCCGGGTTGCAAGGTGTTCTTTTTGAACCCCAGTGTATCCCCTCTAGAGTACATTGATCGGAAGTTGGTTCCATACCTTATCATGTTGGAAATCCAATCTCCAATAAGCGTCCTGCGGTTTTCGATTTTATATTATATATGGAGCGTGAGATGCAAGCGTTCCGCTAGATTCTATTTATTTGATGTAGATACTATTATAATATTACTAGATTTGATATTAAAAATATTTTGGTTAGCGTAAGGTAAAAACCATCTGTGTTTATGTGTGGATCAGTTTTACGATTATTATTTCTTTCGCAAGGATTTTTGAAAGTTAAACACATGATTGGAGTTTACTCACACCAGTCCCATGACTGACCCAGAGTTTATTTTGTTTGTTTTCCCTAAACTCTTGGGTGCCCAAATTTGTACGGGCAATCAAGTAGTCGGGATTTTCCAGATTCATTTGGAAGAGCTGAAGCAGGAGGCTTCACCAGTTAGCTATAGACTATCATATTTTATGTTGTGTATATCTGGAAACAGGCGTTTATAACTGTTCCAGAAATTGCTGATGTACTCTGATAATGGTATGTATATGCAAAACAGATTTGTATTTCAAAAGTTTATGTTATCTAATATATTTTATTCGTTCCGCTGTGAGTTTGTGATTTTCATTTTCTTCTATTCTATTATTTCTTTCTTTCTATTTCTCATCCTCTAACTTCTTTCTAATAATGATTCGTAGTTTTGTGCAATTTGGGTTGGACGTGTGGTGTTATTAGTCGACTCAAAGTGTAAGGAAATTCTGGTCATTACAAATTCCATGTATACAAGTTGTACCAAATTATGCCCAAATCAATTTCATAGTTATCGACAATTTATGCCAAATCTCATTTCATTACATATTTCCCAAACTTTTCCCAATCATCCCAACGTTATTCGTATGTAAATGCACGGCTTCTACCTACATGATGCAACAACGTCTTACCTACCAGCCCGGACCCACGCACGCACATGACTCCGTTGGACTTGCGTTTCCATCGCTCTTTACTCTTTTGACCTCTTATAATCAACCCCAGTAAGTGTGTCCCGTCCTCGACCTAGTTCGAGCTCATATAGATACTAAAAATGGGTTACTGGTTGAAAATGTTCCCCTTCTAGGCTTGGTCCCCACTAGGATTTCCCACTTAACCCCTTTTATTACTCTCATGTCTTACCACATGTCTCATCATGGTTAAGTGCTCTTAATTATGTTTCACATGCTACCCATGTCACCCACTTAACCCCTTTACTATTCCCATGTCTTATCTTGGTTAAGTGTTTTTAGTTAATTCATTATACCCGTAATCGTGTAAGACCTCCCACATTAGATTGCCATTTGTAGTTGATGGATATGCCGGGTGGTTCCGTGCAGACTTCTACCGTAATTCGAATCTAACCTCTAGTCTTAGCACTATTACGCATCTAATTTCTGCCTTTGACCTCTCACATTAGATTGTCGTTTGCGGTTCCTGGATATGCTGGGCGGTTCCAAGAAGACTTCTACCGCAACCCAATCTAACCTCGTGTCTTAGGCGTTCATTATCTTTTCCTTTTATTCATGCCCAATTTCAAATCTTCAATTAATGTATTCCAACTGCCCATAATTTCCAATTATGCTTAAAATGCCAATTCAAGTTATGCCTATAATTCCATGTATACAAGTTGTACCAAATTATGCCCAAATCAATTTCATAGTTATCAACAGTTCATGCCAAATCTCATTTCATTACATATTTCCCAAACTTTTCCCAATCATCCCAACGTTATTCGTATGTAAATCTTAATGTAATATGCTTAGGCTCGAAATTAGCCTAATCTCAAAAGGAAAAAGGAAAAAGGAAAAGGAGAAGGGAAGAGAACTGAACATCAAAATTGGCATAAGCATATAAATAGGCAAGTGAAATGAAGAACGATAAGATAGATTATACAGGCATATGATAATAGCAATTGGGTATGAATCTGAAGGATAACAAATTATAAAACTTGATATGATTCATCTTATTTACAGGCATATACATTAGATCCAATTTACAATCCTATCACAATTACTTTTTAATTTAATTATATGTGAAAGTAACAAAAACTCACAGCGATAGGATTCTTATAAAAGAGAATTAGGCGTTGTTGTAGCAATTGTGATCTTGAATAATCTCTACTTTGATTGTTGAAGAAGAAAAGCTAAATTAATTTGAGTTGGAGCAACAGCATGAAGGTGCCATGGATTAGGGTTGAAGAGATTAGGGTTAGGTTTAGGTGTTTATTTATAAATGCATTAGGTGTATTAGGACCTTTAGATTTGATTAGGAACCATCCGAACCACTCAAATTAGAAAACAAGTCATCCGGAAACTGCCCAGAATCAACCAGTCGACTGCTCAATTTCATCCGATCGACATTTTTCACTTCTATTTAAAAAATGGTCGAATGGTGAAAAATGGGTAGTTGACTTGTAACCGGTCGAATGGTAAAAAATGGGTGGTCGACTTGTTTTTCAGCATTAAACTTTAAATCTTTTGAGCTTCATAACTTCTACGTACGATGTCCGTTTTACGCAAACTCGGACTCTATCTCAAGCAGAATTCCAGATGAATGCAATGGCGTAACTCGTTTCACTTAATTCTTCTTCTGAAAATTAAGTATTCTTAAAGTTGTCAGTTTTAATATTTTAAAATTACGGGGTGTTACAACAAGGATTGAAAAACAAAGACAACAACAAATAACATTCAAAAAACAATCAATTCTAACTCCATCGTCCAAAAACTTAAAAAGAAATTCCTTCTAGAATAAGAATAAAATAAGGTGTGTAACATCCCTCATTTTTGCGAAATATCATTAGCAGTATTCAACTGGATAAATTAGATAAGAATAATGTAATTAGATTGTTGAGTTGAAATTTTTACATATAAATAAGTAACGAGTTGACCTTTAGGAACTAAATGATATTAGTTAAGAATAAGTAGGATTATATAAGAGGAAAAATAGGAAACACTTGGCCTCAGATATATGCTATTTTCCTACACCTTTACCTTCATTATTTTCATTCTCATAAACCCTAAAATAAATATAAAGAAGAGGGACATTAAATATCTCATGGAGAAAAGAAATTTAGAGAAAAACTTAGAAAGATTAAAGATTTCGATCCTTCAACAACAAATATCAATATCTCAACGCCAACCTAGGTGAATAATGACTCTTACCCATGTTATTTTCCATTATTATGATATGATTGAAATTTTTTTATATTGACATGAGTGTTTTCTTGTTTGTTATGTTGTTATGGACTTGTATTGTTAGAACAAAATTTGAATGGCTTAACATGCTTGATTTGCATGTGTTTTTGGTAGGTTTTAGGATAAAACCTACAGTCAAACATCTCCAAATGGTTAATTTTTATATGATGTTCATAATATATTTTAGGAGAAGGGTTTTTAATTTCATGATTTTCTATGCTTCTATGTATTTCTTGCGAATTTTATAAGTCTAATTACAAGCTAATTACGGGAAAATTTTATTAAAATGTTTAACTAATTATTTGG
This sequence comes from Allium sativum, assembly GCA_030737875.1. Lineage (NCBI taxonomy): Eukaryota > Viridiplantae > Streptophyta > Magnoliopsida > Asparagales > Amaryllidaceae > Allium > Allium sativum. The sequence goes on from CM060924.1 coordinate 832,340,018, forward strand.
GACTTTAAATTTTTATGAATGTTAGAGGAGGATATATTTTTCAAATCTATGAAATTTTAAAAAATTTCCCATGCATGGATTAATTTAGATGAATTCTATAAGTTGGCTAGACTTAGGGTGTAGAATTGTTAATCAAGGTATTAATGTTATTAATTAATATTCCTATTTTTTGAAAGTACAAGAAATCGAAAAAGTCAATTGTTGAACATAACCCTACCTATTATATAAACTAAAAAGATTTCAAGAATAATGATGGAACTGATGAGATGTACATCTAAATAAGGAAACAAATAAGTTTTCTTCGTATTTACTTTCAGTGCCCTAGTTCGGAAACCATCCATCGCATCTTTCAAAATGGTCGGAAGTACCTTCCTCTTCCTATAATAAGCTTCAAATGCTGATATTATCACCTACTGGTATATGAAATATTTAGTTTTCCTCCTTCATATATGAGGCTTCGGCCTCCACCTTCCATTTTCGGTTGATTGGCAAATGGCTTGGAGTTTTAAAGTATCAACTCGAACTGGATATATAGCCTTCGTGCATGTATTTCGGTCGTTGTTCTTGGACGATAGGATTATTTTCAAAAGTATAAAATAAAGGTTGTTGCCTTTATTGTTATAAAGACTTTGAGGCTTTCATAACAATACCCTTCAGTTGAGCCAAAATGAATTGTTTTCCTTTAACTTAGTTCTATAAAAGAAGTGTAACGACCTGCATTCTACGTTTCGAAGGATCGTAGAATATTTATTTTATTTTCATACGAAGTTGTATGGTCGTGTAATTTTGGGGAACGATTATTGGGGTCATTTTCCATATTCATGATTTTTGCCAAATTTTAAATGACCGTTTTACTCCTGGAGAATCTTGTTTTGCGTATAACTTTTGATTGGAAAGGAGTTTTGACCTAAAACTACTTCCGTTGAATTCAGATGATGGTTTACCTTTCCGTAGAGTGGTCATATTAATCAAACGGACTTACCGTTTGGGAGATATGGCTGAAACAAGGTTTGGAAGATGAAAAACTGCTTAAGCGGGCTTAATTGGGTGATTAGTGGATGGGCCCATAACCCATTTATAGATTAGGGTTATGGGGAGGCTGAAATGAGTTAGGAAACCATCTCATTTCATTTTCCCAGCCGCCACTTTCATTTCTTCAAACCTAGAAATGGCCTCCACATTCTAAACTACCTCCAAATCACATTCTAACCCAATATTAAGCTAATCAACATCAAATCGAGGCAAATTAACATCAAATTGGAGCTAGAGTTGCTGTGTCGCATTGGAATTCGAACCAAATCAGAGATATTTTCAGATCTGAGATTTATTTGTGGCTAAGGTGAGTGATTAGCATATTTTTACACTAATTAAGGCTAATTAGGGGTGATTAGTGATAAGTAGCGAAATTATGACTCAGACAAATATGTAGAAATTGTTAAATATTAATTTATGCCTCTGTTAGAAATTTAGTTTAATTGGGATTAAGTTTGCTAATCATATAGTTGAAACATGATAAGTGGATTAACGGGAAAATCATGCTTTTTGGTTATGTTTGATCTAAATAACCAATGTGATTAATGTTTTGACCTTTTTGGTTGAACCCATATGTTGTTACTGCTATTTGGAATGCTTTATGATTGCTTAGTAAAGTTAGAATGGTCTAAAACGTCATCGTGTGGCGTAAATAGTTTGCTGTAAAAGTTGCAAGAAATAGTGCAGGACCCCGTTCATGAAGCACCTCCACGACCCATTCATGAACAAGCATCACACCCCTGACCCGGCTCATGAACAAGCACCATGACCCCGAACTGAAGGTACCTCATAACCACGAGCCGACCCGTTTTCTCGACCTGAAGTCACCTCCAGACCGACCCAAGGTATCAGCAACGAACCGAACCAATCTCCACGACCCGGAATGGAGGAACCACGAACCGGAGCATGGACTCACCACGAGCCGACCACCTAGAGCACCCTGATCATGAACCGAACAAGCACCACGAGTGGACCCCAAGAGTAGATCAAAAACCGAATGGAGACCGAACCGCGATGATGACTGAAAACCGAGATGCAAAGGTAAGCCAAGTAGGAAGTGAGAATTCAGGATCCAGATGGGAATCAACGAGTTAACTTCATGAGTTGGACTTTGCTACGGGACATGTGCAAAGGGGTTATCAATATCTATATCTTTAGTTCACCACTGAGAGATGGATTATTGGCTATGGATCCGCGCAATGGGATCACTAAGACTCCCAAGGGAAAGTGATCGTAGCATGGCTATGAGCCAGTGCAGTGGAGTCATCATGACTCCAAAGGGGAAAAGTGGACATGGCAAAGGATTAGTGGTTGTGGATCAGTGCAATGGGGACATTATGACTCCCAAGGGAAAAGTGATCGCAGCAAAGGATTGGGTGATCAAATCGGTGGATATCGTATGCTTTACGCACTGAGTGAGAGATGTGAGGATGATTGCTATGTTTGATGTTTGCTATCACCATGTCATGCACACTCCCATTTTACACTTTATGTTAGTGTTACCTTAGAGTACTGTACATCTTGTTGTGCTAACTCTTTGGTTGCAGGTCTAGGTTCGGGTATGATTATTTATACATGTTATGGTTTTGTTTTACTGCTATCACTCATACCAGACTTTTGTCTAACCCAGAGTTTTATGCCTCTTCTTATTACTCTGGGTGCTCCTAAACGAGCAGACTAGAGATAGCTCAGGTGGTTATGCACGAGTAACTGTCCAGAGACGAGCAGGAGGCTCCTACATACTATTTACATATATTCTCCCTGTGTTGTTGCTAGTCACTACTTTGGGCATTAGTAGTGTACCTCTTCTATTTCGTTTTAGAGATAGTATTTTGGAAGTTGTAATAATGGTATGGATCATAAGATGTATTTTTGGATTCCACTGCTATGATGGTTTAGTTTTCAGCTTATGCACTGTCTCGCCTATTTTATATCAAGTTATGTTACTATTATATTTTACTCCATGCGTTGTGAGATATACTACAGGTTCTTTGGTGGTTGATAGTTTCAAGACCCTTTCTTTTGATGACCGTCCCGTTCTAGTCGGGCATTAGCACAGCGCATTTCGGGGGAAATGACGGCTGGTGCAGGGCGGGCTGTCACAAGAAGCATAAAGGCTATAGCCTCTAGATCTTTCGGCTATGTTAGAAGGATCCTATTTTGGAACCCTACTTTAACTAATGTGATTTTTCCTCCTTACCTCTCAACTCCATCAAAGGGTTTTATTTCAAAACCTAAGTATAAATAAAAAGAGGTTTTCCTTATGTTTTAAATACGGACATGAGGCTATCACCTCATTGTCCATCAATGAGATTGAAAGCGCATGTTATAACTTGAACTAAATCTTATAAAGTAAGAGATGTTTTTACCTCACTTCCCTTCAGTGTAATAAAGAGGGTTGTTTTCAATAGATTTTAAAGAACCTGAGGTTATCACCTTTATACCTTTTAGTGGAACCAAAAGTGGTGTTTTGAACATAAGCCTTAACTAGTTAAAAACTCATTGATGAGTGTTTACTTAGGCTTGTTAGCTTTCTTTGGTATCTTATTGCAATTTGTTTTCATGGTGCTATATCATGTTGCTTTCAACACATGAAGGAGTTGAAAGGGTTTCTGGATCAAGGTGCTTCGAACCGGTTATGTATGCATGATGCTTTCAGTAGGTAACCATTTCATCACTATAAATGTAGTAATTTGCCTGTCAAAAGTCAGGGTATTAACTTAAACTTGGTAGGGAAACATGTTTTTCTTTCGTACTCTATTACTTGAATACAGTGGGGATACCAATGAAAAGGGTTAAATCGGGTAGATTTAAGGGTTCTTAGAAATCTACGAACAAAACAATGGTATATGTATGATGCTCCTCATCATATGTTGATAAATTAAGTTTGGACATCTACTTGGCGTTACCCAACTTGAGTTGGAAAGTTCTTAGTCATCTTGTGGATAAAACTATAAAGCATCCAACTTGAGTTGTTCCTCAGCATGTGTAGATGAATCAAAAGGTGTATCTATATCGAAGGATGTTTACATATGGTGTTTTCCTAACATATGGAGATTGGGGTTCATAGACATCCAGTGGGAAAAAGTTTGGGATGGGTTGGAGTGATCTGCACTTCGTTGCACATTCACACGTCTTTTATTCTATTCTAATCATTGTGGGTGCAGGGTCATGAGGATGGTTACGTTATGGAAGTTGCTAGCGAGTAGAAACCTAATCCGCTATGCGGGGTGGTTTCACTAGATGATTAATTGATTTAGATAGATAAATTATTCGCACTTGTCTGTTGATTAATCTGAAGCTTTTGTTTTCCCTTTAAACTCTCGGGTACTCTTTTGAGCAGGCTGAGGATTGATGTTTTTTAGGTTTCACTTATACGAATAAGCTTCTGAAGGTGTGCCAGAGGCAGTAGTTATTCTAGATTCTCCTGTTTGCTTTATCATTTTCTAATGTATGTAAAGGCATGAATGTTGATGCCTATATATTTTTCTATGATCTATCAAGAGGCATCTTCATATGGAATGACCTGCATTTTTAATTGTTTAAGTCGACAATAATCCACGCATGTGGACTGAAACAAATCCAAAATGTAGATAGTTATTGGGTTAAATATAAGAAAAGAGAGAAAGGAGAAAAAACAATCACGGAACCTTACAACAGAAGGACAAATATAATAAATAAATAAAAGATTATGAAGTTGTTAAACATATATTTGATTATACTTTATGACAATTATTAGAGTTAAAACACCACAAACATACCAATTAATGCAGTGGAATAATACTAATAAATACGTCTATTAAGCTCCATCTTTATCCTCATAAAGAGGTCTTCGCTAACTAAAAAATCAGGCTAACCCGAGAATAAATGAAAAGAAAAAAACACTTGGATCAAAACTAAAATATTCTCATATCAGTCAAATCAAAACCATGTAACAATATGAATGTCATAGCATCAGAGATTCTTACGGTAATTCACATCTCATATCCAATGTGTTCGTGAGTGCAGTAACTTAAGAGATATTACGAGAATTTTCATCTCCTAAGGATCCATTAAACTAGATATTATATAATACAATACCATACTGTAATAGCATCTATGGTAAATTTACTATTGAAAATAGCGTACGCGAGATCACCATTATTACCCATATACCGTTTGTACATTGTCGTAAACATTGCATATAAAACACCTGTTAAATGGTCGTTAGATAAGGATGCACCAATATACAACAAAATTAGGTCAAAATCATACGGTGCTCAATCAGGTTAATATGACTAGTCACTCAAGCCTAAGGTATGAATCTACTAGTTGCACGCCCGGACTGATGATAACGAATAGTCGCAGCTACCGCCCACATCAAAAACGACACTCCCAAATCAAGGATGCACATTAAATCAAATCAAACTGAGGAATTATAGTAATAAAGAAAGAAGTATTACGGATAGGGGTAGCCAACCCAGTTGGTCAAGGAATAGCGCCTATTTTAGTAATTTTAATTATGTCCCGCGGGTCAAGGATATCCATCATCGTTCTCTTACTTCATTCCAGTAGCGTTCGCTAAACCATTCTATTTCATTATGGATTCTACACTACGTGCATGGTTGTTAAAGTGGTTTTTGGCATTGGCAGAGAGTATGACAATATCTGATCTTGGCCTCTTTAACAGTTAAACGCTTATTTCACACAGGTTGGTTCTTTTGCATTTCAAAATGGTTCATACATCATATTGAAATATCTTTAAAATCATTTTATATCCAAAATAGGTTATAATTTCATATTAATATCTTTGTTTAAACCAAACTCAGAATATTGAAACAATTCTAAATTTAAACAATTTGGATAATCAAAATAGTTGATTTTTTTGGCATATTAAAATAGTTTAGATATATTTGAAACCATTTGAAAAATAAGTAGTTAGTACAGAGAAGTTTATATATATAGTTTGAATTTAAAAATAGGATTTATTAAATTTAGTTAATTAAATAGAGTTAAATATTAAAATAATCTATAAAATAGATAGTTGATCTTTAAAGTAGTTTATTAAAAATAGTTCTTATATATAAGTTAAAATAAAATAGTTTATAAAGTAAAATAGTTATTTATTAAAATATTTATTATATATAATAGTTGAAAAATAGAATAGTTGGTAAAGTGAAATAGTAATTTAGTAGAACAAATATATAATAACTTAAAATAAAACAATAGATATTAGAATTGTTTTTTTCTCTCAACAAACTTGGATTCATATTCCAACTTCAAGAATTCATTTACATATTTCATTCCAACTCGAATTTCTGTTTCAAATCCCATCCAAATCAGATCCATCTTCAAGTTCAATTCAAAAGGTTTTAACTTAAATTTAACTCTCAAATATTCCAGATTTATTTCAACTCAATTCAATTAAATAAGTTAGAAACTCTAATTTAATCTTTCATTTAAACAATTCAACATATAATAAATTTCGAGTTCAAATTCAAAGGAAAGCAGTTTATAAAACATCATTTATACTGCCTTTAGACAATATCTCAAAACTCAAAGTATAAAACAAATTTTATTTAACCAACTAATGTCCGTATATAATTTTCTATCCTATGTCCAAATGATACTTTAATTTTTTAATTTTAATATTTCAGGAAATCAAATATATAACATTTCAATTCAAATCAGGGTCATAATTATTTATCATGTCAACCTATGTTCTTAATTCATTTCAATGATTAATACTGGGTTTATTTAATGCTCATAACATCTAGGTAAATGGTTGGGATTACATAAGGTGAGACACTGACTCATAACAAAGCGGCTAAAAAAGCTAGTAACATTCGAAGACCAACAACACCTTTGAAACTGTAAAATCCAAAATCCAAAACCGATTGCTTATGCAGATCCTTCACCCAATTACACTTCAAAGCAGGAAGTGAGAAGCACTTACTATCTCAATTCGAATAAAGCAATAATAAGCTTCCGTTTAGCTTCAAAAGGAAGACTGGAGATTGCACCCAAATTGGAGTTTGCATAGTTAGAATTATCAGCTACACAAAGCAGAAACAATCACATGCTAGCTTCAAAAGGAAGATGGGGATACACAATTACCTACAAACTATCACTTGTTACCTCCCACATACCATACAGGGAGAGGAATCACATATAATATGATTGAAACTATCACAAGAAAGACTCACAAACTCCAGACCAATAGTAAAAAAAAATGATAATCACCATCACCAAGCAATTCAATCAAATGCCAGCAAACAGACCAACCTAGAATTTAACATAAGACACTAGATCAGCAGTTCAACCGGAGACAAAACATGAAGAAGAAAACAACAGACGCATGGACTTCTTGACAGCAAAAATTAACCACGAACGAAATCCAAACTCGACACCAAAACAAAGAGGACAGGCTTGCCAGAATAACGCATCAGCATGTCGCTTGCAAGAGGCCAGCCTTAAGGAGAAAAAAATGCAAAACCATGTCAACTATGAGACAATGACAAGGAGGAAGAAGTCGGAGAAGGAGTTGCAAGAGAAAACACTCACTAGTAGAAAAACCAAGATCTTTTTGTAATCTAGGGAACTAAGCGGGTAAACGACCAACGAAAAGAAAGACAATCTGAAAAGGCATAAATACTGTGAAATAACAGGTAGCAAAGGAAAAATTTACGCGATACCAGCTGCTAGAAAGGAGGAAGATCTACGTAGACCACAAGAGAAAAGCTAGAGAAAGAAAAAAAGACGGATGGGGAAAAAAGGGAATCGAAGGAGGAGGAGGTGGATTGCATGAGCAATTGAGCAAGCGAAAGGAAAAAAAGAAAATATTAAAGATGACGACAGGGAAACCTAGTCCCCATTGAAGGCTATGAAGCTTTTCAATTGATTATACATGTAGTTTAGTTATACTTTGGTTTTATACTTATATTTTGACTTCAATATCATATTTTACTTGTGACACCCCACGTCCGTTAATGTCACTGACTAAGGGAATGCATTAAGTTTCGCGAAGCATTATAGGTAAACAGAAACAAAAATATTACAAGACAGATAAAAAAGCAATAGCGGAATTTTTTATTTTTTTTGGCGAAGCCATAATTTAAATTTTTATTTCAAACATAAATCATAACATCGTTGTTCAAAATACCATAAGTCTGAAACTACATAAAACCCATTACAATAATATAACTTATGTCTTGTCCATTAGAGTACATAAATACTTAAAAAGAATAATTCCCCAAAAAGAGACAAAGCCATTGTGGAGATAAGAACTTGAGCCATACTTCGAAATAAGCTCCTAGCAAGATGATAACCGAGTCCTGACTAAGCCTGAGAACATTGGGGGGGGGGGGGGACGGAAGAAAGAAGAGGAAACAAAAAGGGTCAGACATAAAGTATGGCGAGTCCAGTTACTTTTAGCAAGTAAATAAGTAAAAGCATCATGATAGGCATACAAAGTCGATAAGAGAGATATCATCATAATAGGTAAGTGTGAGAAGGTAAACATGATAGAGTATATTGCGCTTCTAGAGATTTCTCTGCACTAATACTAGTATGACCAGAATGAGATGATCCCCAACATGTATGAAATGGTAGACTTAGGTGTACTTCTGGTGAGAGGTTTTAACCCCATACAATCCACAGGCAGCCCAATAACGGACTCCTACACTTACCAGAGTCTAGATGTACCCTAACTACTACCCTAGTCGATCGGCTCCCTACTCCGTAGATACCCTATGTTGGCCCCACGGCAGGATGTATCACTTCCTAAAATGGCAACCCTTCATTTTTAAGATGTGCACAACCATATCTACTGATGCCACAACGTCTTAATTCCTATAGCAAGTCGGACCCATGCACGCACATGACTCCGTTGGTTTCCTGCGCTGTTGACACCGCCCTTTCGTTTTGGATCTCTTACAATCAGCCCAGTAAGCGTGCCCCTACTCCGACCTAGTTCGGAGTACTTGTTTGATACCTAGATGAGTTATTGACTGAAATGGGTCCCACACCCAAGATGATACAAGCTCCCCCTAGGCTTGCATCCCCACTACTAGGATTTCAACTGGTTATGCCTAATAGTTCAACAGGTAAAACAGGTTAAGTTATCATGCCTATATATGTAAATATTACCCCTACCGCCACAAGATTTACTTAACCATCACTGATCTAAGTAAGTTTACTTACCCCAAAGTATAAAATAGGTTAAGTTTGTGGGCGTATATATATAAGTATTACCCACCGCCACAAGATTTACTTAACCAACCCACTGTTTAAACCAAGTTTACTTAACCCCTATTCAAGTTAACATGTTCATCTGTGCAGTTAAAGCGCTCAGCGGATCTAATGCGGTGGAGCCGCAAAAAGTTGTAGCGGGGATAAAGCGAGGAAATAGCATGATATAGCGGATGAGTCTAAAATAACATATAAAACTCGTATTTAATTCTTTTACATATATATAAATGATGAATAAATGGAAAATTAACATTCAACTTAATTATAATTATTACATTTGTGACAACCCACCCCGAACCAACCGACATTTACTCCAAAAATGCGTTGTACACATGTCCAGTTAGCACGGGACAGTCGTCAGAAGGAAAGGAAGAAGATGAAGAATCAAAAAGGAACCTGTAGAATGTCTCACAATGCATTGAACAAAATATAATAACAACATACTTGACATAAAACAGGTGAGACAGTGCATAAGCTGAAAACAAACTATCATAGCAGCGGAAAATCCAAAGTACAGCTTATAATCCAAAGCCAACATTATTACAACTTTTAAAAACTGTCTCAAAAAGCTAAACAAGAAAGGTACACTACTAATGCCCAAAGTAGTGACCAGCAACGACACAGGGAGAATATATATATATATATATATATATATATATATATCATACGTGGAAGCCTCCCGCTCGCCTCCGAATCTGCTACTCGCGCATCACCAGCTAACTTGTCTCTAGTCTACTCGTGAGAGCACCCAGAGTAATAAGAAGAGACATAAAACTCTGGGTCAGACAAAAAGTCTGGTATGAGCGATAAGCAGCTAAACAGAACAATAACAGGTATACTAAACCATACCTTAACCTGGACCTGCAACCAAATAGTTAGCACTACATGCTGTACAACACTCTAAGGTGCCACTAAACAAATGGTGTAAATATAACGGGGGTGGGGGTGTGCATGTCATAGTGATGGCAAACAATCAAACATAGCAACCATCCTCACATCTCTCACTCAGTGCGTAAAGCATACGATATCCACCACTTCGATCACCCAATACTTTGCTATGATCACTCTGCCCCATGAAGTCATAATGGCTTCAATGCACTGATCCATAGCCACTAATCCTTCGCTATGTCCACTTTGCCCCATGAAGTCATTCACACCCCACTGCACTGGCTAATAGCCTTACTAATCCTTTACTATGTCCACTCTGCCCCATGGAGTCACAATGGCTCCACTGCACTGGCTCATAGTCTTGCTACGATCACTTTTCACCTCGAGTCACGATGACTCTATTGCACTGATACGTAGCCCATCATTCCTTTTCAGTGGTGAATCGAAGTTATGAATGTCGACAACTCCTTAGCACACGTCCCACAGCAAAGCCCAACCATGAAGTGAACTCCTTGGTTCCCAATTGAATCCTGAGCTCTAACTTCCATTTGGACTACCTTTGCATCTCGGGTTATTGGTCATCACTGGATCGGTTCGGTTCTCTGTCCTTCTTCTCTGTCGGTTCGGATCAGTATCCTCCAAGTGCTTCGGTTCGGGTTGGGGGTCTCCAAGTCCTTAGCAGTACGTCGGTTCGGTTCGGGTCCTCCATGTCACATCGGGCCGGTTCGGGTCCTCCGTGTCACATCGGGTCGGTTCGGGTCCTCCATGTCACATCGGGTCGGTTCACCAACTGTCTTCCTTCCGTCCCTTACTTGATCTTCTGGTCCGATCCGATCCCCATTCCTATTCTTATCCGCTCCGATCCGATCCCCCCTTCTCTAGCTCGATCTGATCCCAGTTCAACCATTGTGGACTTCCTTTTTGCCACACTTTCCCCTTGTTCCAAGCCTCGGTTCGGTTCGATTCGGTGATCCCTTGCCCAGTCCTCAATTCGGTCCGAGCCCATTCCTCCAATCCGATCCGAAAACCTGCACTATTTTTCTGCAACTTTTCCAGCGAGCATTTTGCGCCATTCGAAGACGTTTTCGACCATTCTATCTATTCTAATCAATCACAAAGTATACCATACAGTCATAGCAACAAGTAAAAGTGAACTCAAACACCAAAACATCGATATGATAGGTTAAAATGGATCAAACATAGCCAAAATCCCATATTTTCCCCTAAGCATGTTCAAGTATAATTAATGATAGGATTAGAAAAACTTAACCAAATTGACCCAAATTCATATCAGAGGTCTAAAACATTATTTAAGAATTTATAGATATTTTTGCAGAATTTTATCATGCTTAAATTCGCTAATTAACACTAATTACCCTTAATTAGCCCTAATTAGTGAGGAACTATGCAAATCACTCACCTTAGCCACAAATAAACCTTAGATCTGAAATAAATCTCTATTTGGGCACGAATAACAATGCAAATCAGCAGCTCTAATCTGGATTTGGTGAAGATCTCCCTTGATTTGATGTTGCTAAGCCTAATCCTTTATTAGAAAGTGATTTGGGGTGATTTAGAGGTTGGAGGCCATTTTTAGGGTTTCTAAGTGGTAAGTGGAGGCTAGAAAACTGAAATGGAATGTATCCCTAACTCTTTTCAGCCTCCCTATAACCCCAATCCCGAAATGGGTTATGGGCCCATTCACTAATCACCCTATTTGGCCCGGTTAAGCAGTTTTTCACCTTCCAAACCTTATTTCAGTCATATCTCCCAAACGGTAAGTCCGTTTGGCTATTATTACCGCTCTACGGAAAAGTAAACCATCAAACGACTCTAACAGAAGTGGTTTCAGGTCAAAATTCCTTTCCAGTCAAAAGTTATGGCCAAAATAGTACCAGCTAGGGGCAAAACGGTCATTTAGAAATCGGCAAAAATCACGATCATGCGAAATGACCCCAATAATCGTTTCCTAAAGTTACATGACCATACGCCTTCATATAAGAAAGAAATAAATATTCTACGATCCTCCGATGCGTTGAATGCGGGTTGTTACGTTCTCCACCCCTAAGAAATTTCGTCCCCGAAATTCCCTAACCAAAACACACAAAGAGTCCCGCATGCCTATCAACCATAAAACAACAGTCAAACATGCAAAACAAGCCTATCCTAGCATGCGGAATAACTAAATTGCAAAGTAAATCTTACCAGGCAAAGAGTTCTAGATACGTTTTCCTAATGCTCTCCTCTGTCTCCTAGGTACAGTCATTCTCGTTCTCGCCCCACTGAACCTTGACTAGCTTCACTGCCTTCCTTCGAAGTCGCTTCGTATCGTGCTCGACAATACGAATCGGCTTGCGGTTCCCAACCGCTTCGGGTTCCACTTCGAAGTCCTCTAACTGATCAGGTGAAATAGTCAAATCTGGGTCGTGCACAAACTTCCTTAACTGGGAAACATGAAATTTGTTATGAACTCCCTCCATCTTTTCAGGTAAGTCAACTCTATACGCCAAATTCCCGACTTGCTCGAGAACAGGGAATGGGCCAACAAATCTTGGCGCTAACTTGCCTCTCCTGCCAAATCGTATCACGCTCTTCAACGGAGAAACCTTGACAAACACCAAGTCACCAACGGAGAATTTTAAGTCTCTTCTTCTCTTGTCAGCAAAACTCTTCTACCTATCCTGGGCAGCCTTCATCCGTTGTTGAATGATCTTAATCTTGTTTGAAGTTTCCCTTACCACATCAGGTCCAAGCACAAACTTCTCACCGGTCTCTATCCAACATGATGTTGAGTTGCACGGTCTTCCGTACAAAGCTTCATATGGAGCCATACCGATACTGGATTGCTAGCTATTATTATATGCAAACTCTACTAGATGCAAATGATCATCCCATGATCCACCAAAATCCAATATACAAGCTCTCAAGAGATCTTTCAATATACAATTCACCCTCTCTGTCTGACCATTAGTTTGAGGATGATACGCGGTACTGAGATATAGTTCCGACCCTAGAGCCTCTTGTAAGCTCTTCCAAAACCCACTAGTGAACAACGGGTCTCGGTCACTCACAATGCTTTTAGGTATTCCATGAAATCTCACTATCCACTTCATATACAATTCCGCTAACTTAGCTGTCGTTCTAGTCTATTTGACTGGTATAAATCTTGCACTCTTAGTCAATCGATCCATAATTACTCAAATGCCATCATGTCCCGATCTAGTCTTTGGTAAACCATCAATGGAATCCATCGAGACTTGCTCCCATTTCCATTCGGGAATTACTAATGGTTGCAACAAACCACTAAGCTTCTTTTGCTCGGCTTTAACTAGCTGGCAATTCATGCACTTGGATATAAACTTCCCAATGTCTCTTTTCATCCCTTCCCAGTAGTAAGTCTGCTTCATGTCTCGATACATCTTATCACCACCAGGGTGTAAAGTCAGTTTTGAGTGATGACATTCTCTAAGCACTTCATCCCTCAATCCATTCACGTTGGGTACAACTAGTCTTCTATTCTTTCGAAGCCATCCTTCTCGATCAAGCCTATACAAACTCATCTCCTCGCCGTCGATATCCATCTCTAACTTGGAGATGATTTCCAATAGATTAGGAATGTCCCTCTGACTGGAACCAATCCGCTCAACCAAAGTGGGTCTGATCGTCAAACTAGCTAACATCTCTGGATCCAATTCGCACTTTGGTCTGAAATTATACCCTGCGATATACTCCAGTTGCTTCCATTCAAGAAACATATCCCCTAAACTGGTATGTCCCCTACTTAAGGCATCGGCTACCACATTGCCTTTCCTAGGTGTATATGCAATATCAAAATCATACGAAGCCAAGAACTCTAGCCATCTTTGCTGTCGGAGATTTAGATCCTTCTGAGAGAAGAGATACTTTAACGATTTATGATCGGTAGACAACTCAAATATTTCTCCCAAGAGATCATGTCTCCACATCTTCAATGGTAATACGATCGCTGCCAGTTCCAAATCATGGGTAGGATACTTTTTCTCATGCGGCTTTAATTGCCGACTAGCATAAGCTACAACCCTACCTACTTGCATCAATACAACACCTAGTCCGGTACCACAAGCATCCGCGTATACCGTCATCTCTTCATTCCCTTTAGGAATGACTAATACTGGCGCACGGGTCAACTTTTCTTTTAGACTGTTGAATGCATTCTCATGCACTCCGTCCCAGACGAAGGCTTGATTCTTCTTAGTCAACTGAGTCAATGGTGCTGCTATCTTGGAGAAGTCCTGGATAAACTTACGATAATATCCAGCTAACCCCAAGAAGCTTCTCACGTCTGTTGTATTCTTAGGCGTAGACCAATCCTATACCATAGCCACTTTCGCAAGGTCCACGGCAATACCATTTTCTGAAACAACATGGCCCAAGAATCTCACTTCCCTCCTCCAGAAGTGACACTTAGAAAACTTCACTTTCAATTGGTGTTTTCTCAACACCTCCATCACTATCCTCAAATGTCCCTTGTGTTCTTCCTCTGTCCTCGAGTAAACGAGGATGTCGTCTACGAACATAAGAACAAACTTATTCAACTGATCTCTGAATACTCGATTCATAAGATCCACGAAGTATGCTGGTGCATTGGTCAACCCAAATGGCATGACCAACCACTCATAGAATCCAGATGGCGTCCTAAATGTCGTTTTCGGAACACTCTCAGCCGCTACTCGAAGCTGACGAAATCCTGTCGCGAGGTCCAACTGGGAGAACGCTCTTGCTCCTTCCAGTTGATTAAACAAATTGTCTATCCGCGGTAGAGGATACTTATTCTTCCTCGTCACCTTATTCAACTCACGATAGTCCACACACAAACGAAGGGAACCATCTGCCTTAGTGGCAAACACAACTATTGCTCCCCACTCGGAGACACTTCTTCTAATAAACCCCTTCTTCAAAAGATCGCTTACTTGCACCCCGAGCTCTCGCTTCTCCCTTGGTGCCATACGACGAAGTGGCATCACTATAGGTCTGGCATCTTTCACTAAATCAATACGGAACTCAATCTCTCGGTGTGGTGGAAGCCCGGTCACTTCCTCGAAGACGTCCGGATACTGGCCAACCACAGGAACATCTGACAACTCATCATGCGGGATGTCGAGGGAATTTATAAAACTAGCCATTACCCCATCACTAGGTAGACTACCGAACACTACCCTCCGCCCATCATCCGCCCTAACTGTCACCAAAAAGCCCTCACAGTCTACCACCACCCCGTATCTTTGGAGCCAATCAACCCCCAATATAATGCCAAACCCAGTAAAGCCCAAAACAAAGCAATCACAGACAAACATACATCCATGACTCGATAAGACCAAGTTTCGGCAAATCATACTAAGGTTAGTCGAACCACCAATCGAGTTCGTCACAACCAACGGTCTATCGACTATCTCGGGTTCCAGTCCCAACCTATCTACCAGGTCACTAGATATGAAGGAACGGGAAGCCCCAGTATCAAACAAAACTCGAACTGGTACATCATAGATAGAAAGCATACCTTGAATGACAACATTCTTCCTTTCTCCGCCGTAGTTGGGGCATTCGACGAAGAAGGAACAACATTAATAGCATATTCTTTCAGAATCTGCTTCTCTTTAAGAGGTTGTGGACATTTATCCTTATGATGTCCCACTTGGCCACAGTTGTAGCACTTCCTATCCACTGGCTTGGCCCGACATCCTTTGGCATAATGGCCCTTCTTATCATAGCTGAAGCACTCAACATCTTTCTTGCTCTTTTTCTGGCCATCCTTTGTTTGGTTCTGTTTCCTCTTGTTCTGAGTGCTATTCTTGCCTCCACCGCCTGCTTGCGGCTTCAGCCCTTCTGTAGATGCAACCTCAGTCTTTGACTTGGGGTAAAGACTCTCTGATCTCAAAGCTTTCCCAACAATCGATTCAAAAGTCTCATCGATGTAGTTGATAAGCCTTTCCCCCAAGTATCCATCCAAACCAGTAATGAACTTCCCATTCTTCTTCTCAGGGGTATTGATAAGGGATAATCCATACTTCGACAAAGTGTCGAACTCAGCAATATAGTCCGAGAATGCTATACCATTCTGTTTATGCTCCAAGAACTTCCTAAACAATTCAGACTTCTGAGCAGCTGGGATAAACTTGTCGCTAAAGCGAGCCCTAAACTGATCCCAAGTAACCTGATCCTCTGGAGTGGCTGTCTTAATAGCATTCCACCAATTCATCGCTCGCCCCTGCATTTGTCGAGACGCTAGCCTTCTCTTCATCACATCCTCGATACCCAAGTCGTCGAAGATACGATCACAGCTATCCAGCCAATCCTAAACATCCGCGGCCGACTCCATTCCGTGGAACAGCTTCCCACCAAGGCTAGTGTAATTCTTGCACAGCTTGGCGAAATCGACCCTAGGCACCTGCACTATTGGACCACCACCATTTCCGACATTGGGAGTTGCCCCTTGCACATCCCTAAGCATGTCTCTCGTGAGGTCAGTAAACATCGACCTCATGTCAGCAGCATTCCCATTATTGGCTCCTCTGCCAGCACCTCTTGCGTATCGGCTCATCGTTCAATCTGTAAAGAGAAAACGATTAACCATCTCCATAGTGGTGCTAGTGCAGTGCAACTTCATCCTTAGCTATACTAATAGTATATATATATATAGCTTTTGAAAACCAAAGTAATCACAAATACGCTCTCTCATATACGTACTATCTCTCCCTAGTGTCTTTCCCTTGGTTAACTACGCAACCTAGAGCTCTGATACCAAATGTGACAACCCGCCCCGCACCAACCGACATTTACTCCAAAAGTGCGTTGTACACATGTCCAGTTAGCACGAGACAGTCGTCAGAAGGAAAGGAAGAAGACGAAGAATCAACAAGGAACCTGTAGAATGTCTCACAGCGCATGGAACAAAATATAATAACAACATACTTGACATAAAACAGGTGAGATAGTTCATAAGCTAAAAACAAACTATCATATCAGCGGAAAATCCAAAGTACAGCTTATGATCCAAAGCCAACATTATTATAACTTTTAAAAAACTGTCTCAAAAAGCTAAACAAGAAAGGTACACTACTAATGCCCAAAGTAGTGACCAGCAACGACACATGGAGAATATCTATATATATATATATCATACATGGAAGCCTCTTGCTCGCCTCCAAATCCGCTACTCGCGCATCACCAGCTAACCTGTCTCTAGTCTGCTCATGAAAGCACCCAGAGTAATAACAAGTGACATAAAACTCTGGGTCAGATAAAAAGTCTGGTATGAGCGATAAGCAGCTAAACAGAACAATAACAGTATACTAAACCATACCTGAATCTGGACCTGCAACCAAAGAGTTAGCACTACATACTGTACAACACTCTAAGGTGCCACTAAACAAATGATGTAAAGATAATGGGGGTGGGGTGTGCATATCATAGTGATGGCAAACAATCAAACATAGCAACCATCCTCACATCTCTCACTCAGTGCGTAAAGCATACGATATCCACCACTTCGATCACCCAATACTTTGCTATGATCACTCTGCCCCATGAAGTCATAACGGCTTCACTGCACTGATCCATAGCCACTAATCCTTCGCTATGTCCACTTTGCCCCATGGAGTCGTTCACACCCCACTGCACTGGCTCATAGCCTTACTAATCCTTTACTATGTCCACTCTGCCCCATGGAGTCACAATGGCTCCACTGCACTGGCTCATAGTCTTGCTACGATCACTTTGCCCCTCAAGTCACGATGACTCTACTGCACTGATATGTATCCCATCATTCCTTTTCAGTGGTGAATCGAAGTTACGAATGTCGACAACTCCTTAGCACACCTTCCGCAGCAAAGCCCAACCATGAAGTGAACTCCTTGGTTCCCAATTGGATCCTGAGCTCTAACTTCCATTTGGACTACCTTTGCATCTTGGGTTATTGGTCATCATTGGATCGGTTCGGTTCTCTGTCCTTCTTCTCTGTCGGTTCAGATCGGTATCCTCCAAGTACTTCGGTTCGGGTCGGGGGTCTCCAAGTCCCTTAGCAGTACGTCGGTTCGGTTCGGGTCCTCCATGTCACATCGGGTCGGTTCGGGTCCTCCGTGTCACATCGGGTCGGTTCGGGTCCTCTATGTTACATCGGGTCGGTTCACCAACTGTCTTCCTTCCGTCCCTTGCTTGATCTTCTGGTCCGATCCGATCCCCATTCCTATTCTCTTCCGCTCCGATCCGATCCCCCTTCTCTAGCTCGGTCCGATCCCAGTTCAACCACTGTGGCCTTCCTTTTTGCCACACTTTCCCCTTGTGCCAAGCCTCGGTTCGGTTTGGTGATCCCTTGCCCAGTCCTCTATTCGGTCCGAGCCCATTCCTCCGATCCGATCCGAAAACCTGCACTGTTTTTCTGCAACTTTTCCAACTAGCATTTTACGCCATTCGACGATGTTTTCGACCATTCTATCTATTATAATGAATCACAAAGCATACCATACAGTCATAGCAACAAGTAAAAGTGACCTCAAACACGAAAACATCAATATGATAGGTTAAAATGGATCAAACGTAGCCAAAACCCCATATTTCCCCCTAAGCATGTTCAAGTATAATTAATGATAGGATTAGAAAAACTTAACCAATTTGACCCAAATTCATATCAGAGGTCTAAAACATTATTTAAGAATTTATAAATATTTTTCCAGAATTTTATCATGTTTAAATTCGCTAATTAACACTAATTACCCTTAATTAGCCCTAATTAGTGAGGAACTATGCAAATCACTCACCTTAGCCACAAATAAACCTTAGATCTAAAATAAATCTCTGTTTGGGCGTGAATAACAATGCAAATCAGCAGCTCTAATCTTGATTTGGTGAAGATCTCCCTTGATTTGATGTTGCTATGCCTAATCCTTGTTTAGAAAGTGATTTGGGGTGATTTAGAGGTTGGAGGCCATTTTTAGGGTTTCTAAGAGGTAAGTGGAGGCTAGAAAACTGAAATGGAATGAATCCCTAACTCTTTTCAGCCTCCCCATAACCCTAATCCCGAAATGGGTTATGGGCCCATTCACTAATCACTCTATTTGGCCCGGTTAAGCAGTTTTTCACCTTCCAAAACTTATTTCAGCCATATCTCCCAAACATAAGTCCGTTTGGCTATTATGACCACTCTACGGAAAGGTAAACCATCAATCAAATCTAATAGAAGTGGTTTCAGGTCAAAATTCCTTTCCAGTCAAAAGTTATGGCCAAAACAGTACCAGCTAGGGGCAAAACGGTCATTTAGAAATCAGCGAAAATCATGATCATGGGAAATGACCCCAATAATCGTTTCCTAAAGTTACATGACCATACGCCTTCATATAAGAAAGAAATAAATATTCTACGATCCTCCGATGCGTAGAATGCGGGTTGTTACAACATTCTTAATTTTAAATAAAAGCTTAAGCAAATATATGTAAATAAGTGTACACTTTTATTTAGTTTGACTAAATGTAATAGAATATTATATTATTTTATATTCTGAAAAATATATGCTAAAAAATTATATTTAAAAATAATTTTATAATGCATAAATTTCATTTTTAATTCATTTCTCTTACATAAGATATACCGGAAATAGAGTAATATAGCTGAAATAATGGGATATATCGGGAAAATCGGAATATAGCGGGGCTTAAAGCGGAAAGGCTATTTCATAGGCTGTTTAGAAATAGCGTAGCGTTAGAAACCCGCTACATGATATAGTGGGGATATGGCAGGGTAATAGCGGGGCATAAACTGCACAGATGTTCATACAATCCCTATATGTTAAGTATTGCAATTCGTTACCATTTCCATTTATGGTTATAATGGGCTAGAGCTCCCACATTAGGCCTACAACTTGTGGATGCTGGATATGTCGGTCGGGCCCAGGCAGACTTCTTTCACAAGTTGGGCCTAACCTCGTCTCTTAGCCCGTCTCGTATTTGTGCACTTAGACCCCTCACATTAGATTCAACATTTGCGGTTATTGGATATGCCGGTCGGGTCCGGGCAGACTTACACCACAAATACAATCTAACCTCGTGTCATAAGTGCAGTTACAATTTCTAATTACTGTAATCCTAGGCATATTAATTATTAACCAATTAATTATACCTACGTCTTTATAGGTGTTCATGCCCATTTACCCAATTATATTCATAATGGATTATATGCGTAAATTTATGTCCATAAATATTATTCAAGTTATACCAATTTCAATGTTTTCCACCATTCCCTAACTAACGCGTTCGCATAAATTTAGCGATATGCCTGGGCTAGAAAGTAACCTGGCCATAAAAATGGAAAGGGAAAGGTGATTGGAAGATCTAGTGAGCATAAACATGTAATTGGCATAGCGATTATTTTAATAAAAGTGACATAAACATGTAATTGGCATAGCGATAAGGCGGACATATAAAAATAGATCTATTGAGCATGTGATAATAAAACTAGATCTAACATACTAAGGATGTCATAATAGGCATGAATAAATAAGGATTCATATGTCCAATTAATGATAGATCTAAATTAATCACCACATAATAGGTACAAGATGATCTAGATGGAGAAATAGATCTAAGCAAGGTTTTAACTGTCCAAATAATGATAGATCCCAATTAGCCACAATCATAGATAAAGGTTAAGATCCATAAATGTGACGTGATAAATTAACCACAAGTGAATTAGATCTATAAAAGTAGATCTAACATGATAAAGTTTAAGATCCACAAATGTGACATGATAAATTAACCACAAGCGAATTAGATCTATAAAGATGGATCTAGCATGATAATATTTAAGATCCACAATTGTGACATGATAAATTAACTACAATCGAATTAGATCTATAAAGGTAGATCTAGCATGATAATATTTAAGATCCACAATTGTGACATGATAAATTAACCACAAGAGAATTAGATCTACAAAGGTAGATCTAGCATGATAATATTTAAGATCCACAATTGTGACATGATAAATTAACCACAAGGGAATTAGATCTATAAAGGTAGATCTAGCATGATAATATTTAAGATCCACAATTGTGACATGATAAATTAACCACAAGCGAATTAGATCTATAAAGGTAAATCTAGCATGATAATATTTAAGATCCACATCATAGTTACGTCATAGATTCAAAAGTCCCAATAGATCTGATATGATAAAGATTTAGATCCAAGTCATAGAATATTGTAAATTCACAAATTATGATAGATCCAATATGATTCAATCACATGCATATATCCAAATCATAGTCATATCATGTTTACTTTTAATCCTTTAAACCTAAAAGTAACAAAGTCATAGTGTTTAGATTTTAGAAGATAGAAAAGAAATTGTTGGTGTTGAATATCAGATCTATTCTTGAAACACTTGAATCTTAAAACTTGATTTGTAGAAGAAGAAAGGATTAGACTTTGTTTAGGCACTGACAGCATTTGGCCTTCATTGTTTTTAGTATGAGAAAACAAGAGATATGAGGATATATTTATAGCTGTCAGCCTCCAGAATTTGAATGCCACCTCAGCCCTAGAGGAATCGGGCTATGGATCGACACCCACTTGGGTCCGAAATCCCAAAAACTACTATGGGTGCACTTTATAGGTGCACCAGTGTAAAAATGCCTTGGTGCACTTGTCAAGTGCGCCAGTTGTTCCTGCTTTCATTGCCAAACTTTTACCGTCCATAACTTCTTCATACGTTATCCGTTTTGCGTAAACCAGGTGTCTGTCTTGACCAGAATTTCGAGATGGACGCAATGAAGTAGTCCGTTTCCCTTAATTTTGAATATTAAATTAATTATTCTTTAATTTATCCTCTTTAGTGTAGTTAAAATATGGGGTGTTACATTCTCTCCTACTCAAAGGAATTCGTCCCCGAAATCTCCAAGTTAAGAAGAATGTATCCTACCATCCATCATCCATCTACTCATCCACCAATCACAGACATCCATTGTCCTTAAAATTTTCTAATGCTTATATGATATGCAAAGGTGTGTAAATATGTCCCAACACTAATGCGAAAGATCAGGCGGTCCACTGATTCAGTTAACCTCCTTAATGAAATGTATGTTAGTGTCATGAATCTAACATGTATGCAAATAATCCTATTACAACATGTAAGTTCTATATGTGTGCATAACCATCCGTCCAAATGCAACATCTATATGATGAGACATCCATTTTCATCCATTAAAAGAAAGAAAAATGCACACACATCCATATGTAATATGAGAGTGATTGATCTGATCTAGTGCCTAATGTCTGTGTATATGCATCCACGAGAAACCACTAGCAAACACTTGCATCCATCAAACATAACATGTCTCAAACACATGTTTACGATCATGGTATTTCCTACCTAAAGGTCGAAGATTCGATCAATAGGATATACTCAGATGATATAAGCAAGTGTGAATAAAAGCTTTGGAAAAAGATGATAAGCCCAAAAAGGAAAGGGTATGAAGCGTGGTCTTTGTATTCAGTCTCCCAAGTCGCATCCTTTCTGTCTTCTCCCCATTGCACTTTTATTAACCTAACCTCTCTGTTGCGCAGTTTCTTATCCATTGATCCAAGTATACGGGTAGAAACTTGTCTAATTGTCGCCTCCCCTTCTATCTATACTTCCTCATGCATGTTCGGCTCAACTACCTCTACTGTATCGTGTAGACACTTCGATAATTAAGAAATGAGGAAAAACATCATGAATATCCACACATATGCGAAGCGAGCTGTATGCCTTAGTTGCGAATACCACCGGAGCACCTCATTCAGATATGCTTCACCTAATAAACCCTTTCTCAAGCAGCTCTCCTACTTGCTTACTAAGCCACCTCCTTTCTCGTGGAGCCATGTGGCGCACGGGACATGCAACTGGCTTTGCATTGTCTACCAAATATATATGAAAATCAATCTCGCGCCTTGGAGATAAACTCCGAACCTCCTTACAAACATATGGGTACTCGTGGACTACCACTACAGACCGTAGATCATTGATAGATGCATCAAGAGATTCTAGGAAACTAAGCATGACAGACCCTTTTAGGTCACAAGAAATCTCGAGGGTCCTCTTATGGCAAGTCAAAAGTCTAATGACGCTCCCCTCACAATCGAGAATGGCACCATACGTGGTTAGCCAATCCATCCCCAGAATCAATCCATAGCCCATGAAACAAGATATGCATCTCACTCAAACTCGATGACTAACATAGATATTCTCAAACCCCGACAAATCATAGATAAATGAGCCGAACCACCGATGGGATTTAAGATAACTACGGGATCCACTACCGTACTAGTATCTGAGTGCAGAGATTCAACCAAAGAACTAGATAAAAATGAATGTGAAGAGCCATAATCAAAAATTTCTAACAAGATGATAGGAAAGAGAAAATAAAATGTTCAATAGAAACTTTCCTACCTCTATCCGGTACACCAGCCACGAGGGCATGCACCTGCCCTCTAAAAGATCCTGCCCTTTGGTCCTTGTCCTTGTTTCTTCGGGCAATCCTGAATAAGATGCCCGACCTCTCCACAATGGAAACAAGCGTTCTTTTTTCTTCTACAATCTTTAATTACATGACCCCACGTGTCCATAATTAAAACATTTCCTCTTATCTCGAGCTTTGTCGTTCTTTCCTCCCTTCTTTTGCGTTTCCTCAACCTTAGCTTCTTTCTTTTCAGCTTTATCTTCCTCATGCATTAATGCCATGTCTACGAGTCTTTCAAAAGTAGCTCCCATTGGAATATGGGACATAGCTAACCCATGAAGGGGTTCATTTGGTCCTTTAACAAACCGAAAAGATTTCTATGCGGAGTGTCTACCAATTCTAATCCAAATCTCGCCAGCTAGTTAAATTTATTAACATATTATTTAACCGTCACGCTCCCTTGCTTGAGCGCCAAGAACCTCTTCATTTGCATGCTTTTCTCAGCTTAGGAGAGAAACTTCATTTCAAACCTAATCCTAAAATCATCCCATGTCTCCACCGGACGTCCAACTTGGGTAACTTCCCACCAAAACGAGGCTTCATCTTTCATTAGCCAGGCAGCTAACTGAATCTTTCTTCGGTTTTCCACTTCAAAGATTACAAACAAGTCCTCAATCTCCTTGAGCCAATTTCTTGCCTCTACGAATGTTTCGGTTCCACATAATGGCTTCCCTCCTATGGCACAGAAATCTTTGCAGATCTTAGTAAAATTATTTGCTCTTGGAGGAGGAGGAGGAGGAATGACAGGTGTAGCTGGGGGAGGAGCGTTAGCTTGGCCTCCGGTAGGCGCCGTGGCCTCTAGATACCTAGGGAACCATCTTGGTATCATAATGCCCTCTGGGATATTAGGTTCCCCAGACATGCTGAAAAGAAAAGGAATGAGATTTAGACAAAGGACCGAAGAATATTACATATGACTTTGGGGAATATGTTTTTCAAAATAGACTTTTCTTTTTGAAAAAAATGCTTTCTTTTAAAACCTTTTTGAAAATAATTTTCAATGACTTTTATCTAATCTGGTAACCTTCAGCTTTAATACCAAGTATGACACCCCACGTCCGTTAATGTCACTCACTAAGGGAATGCATTAAGTTTTGTGAAGTGTTATAGGTAAACAAAAATAGAAATATTACAAGACAGATATAAAAGCAACAGCGGAATTTAAATTTTTATTTCAAACATAAATCATAGCATCATGGTTCAAAATATCATAAGTCTGAAACTACATAAAACCCATTACAATAATATAACTTCTGTCTTTTACCATCAGACTACATAAGTACTTAAAAAGCATAATTCCCCAAAAAAGACAAAGCCATAGTGGAGATAAGAACTTGAGCAATACTTCGAAAGCAGCTCCTAGCAAGATGATAACCGAGTCCTGACTAAGCCTGAGAACCTGGACGGGGGAACGGAAGAAAGAAGAGGAAACAAAAAGGGTCAGACATAAAGTCTGGCGACTCCAGTTACTTTTAGCAAGTAAATAAGTAAAAGTATCATGACAGACATACAAAGTAGATAAGACAGATATCATCATAATAGGTAAGTGTGACAAGGTAAACATGATAGATTATATTGGGCTTCTATAGATTTCTTTGAACTAATACTAGTATAACCAGAATGAGATGATCCCTAGCATGTATAAAATAGTAGACTTATGCGTTCTTCTAGTGAGAGGTTTTAACCCCATACAATCCACAGGAAGCCCCAATAACGGACTCCTACACTTACCAGAGTCTAGATGTACCCTAACTACTACCCTAGTCGATCGACTCCCTACTCCGTAGATACCCTGTGCTGGCCCCACAGTAGGATGTATCACTTCGTAAAGTGGCAACCCTTCATTTTCAGGATGTGCACAACCATATCTACTGATGTCGCAGTGTCTTAATTTCCATAGCAAGTCGGACCCATGCACGCATATGACCCCATTGGTTTCCTGCGCTGTTGACACTGCCCCTTCATTTTGGATCTCTTACAATCAGCCTAGTAAGCGTGACCCTACTCCGACCTAGTTCGTAGTACTCGTTTGATACCTAGATGGGTTACTGACTGAAAAGGGTCCCACACCCAAGATGATACAAGCTACCCCTAGGCTTGCATACCCACTACTAGGATTTCAACTGGTTATGCCTAACAGTCCAATAGGTAAAACAGTTTAAGTTATCGGGCCTATATATGTAAATATTACCCCACCGCCACAAGATTTACTTAACACTCACTGATCCAAGCAAGTTTACTTAACAAAGTTGCATAACCCCAAAGTGTAAAATAGGTTAAGTTTGTGGGCCTATATATATAAATATTAACCACTGCCACAAGATTTACTTAATCCACCCACTATTTCAACCAAGTTTACTTAACCCCTATTCAAGTTAACATGTTCATACAATCACTATGGATTCAACTAGGTTAAGTATTCCAATTCGTTACCATGTCCATTTATGGTTATAATGGGATAGACCTCCCACATTAGACTTGCAACTTGTGGGTGCTAGATATGCCGTTCGGGTCCGGGCAGACTTCTTCCACAAGTTGGGCTTAACCTCGTGTCTTAGCCCGTCTCATATTTGTGCACTTAGACCCCTCAAATTAGATTCAACATTTGCGATTGCTGGATATACCGGTTGGGTCGGGGTAGACTTACACCACAGATGCAATCTAACCTCGTGTCATAAGTGTAGCTACAGTTTCTAATTACTGTAATCCTAGGCATTTTGATTATTAACCAATTAATCATACCTATGTCTTTATAGGAGTTCATGCCCATTTACCGAATTATATTCATAAGGATTATATGCCCAAATTTATGCCAATTTCAATGTTTTCCCCCATTCCCTAACTAACGCATTTGCAAAAATTTAGCGACATGCCTAGGCTAGAAAGTAACCTGGCCATAAAAATGAAAAGGGAAAGGTGATGGGAAGATCTAGCGAGCATAAACATGTAATTGGCAAAGCGATTATTTTATCAAAAGTGACATAAACACGTAGTTAGCATAGCAATAAGGTGGACATATAAAAATAGATCTAGTGAGAATGTGATAATAAAACTAGATCTAACATACTAAGGGCATCATAATAGGCATGAATATTAAGGATTCAGGTGTCCAATTAATGATAGATCTAAATTAATCACCACATGATAGGTACAAAGTGATCTAGATGGAGAAATAGATCTAAGCAAGGTTTTAACTGTCCAAATAATGACAGATCCCAATTAGCCACAATCATAGATAAAGGTTCAGATCCACAAATGTGACATGATAAATTAACCACCAGTGAATTAGATCTATAAAAGTAGATCTAGCATGACAAAGTTTAAGATCTACAAATGTGACATGATAAATTAACCACAAGCGAGTTAGATCTGTAAAGGTAGATCTAACATGATAATATTTAAGATCCACAATTGTGACATGATAAATCAACTACAACTAAATTAGATCCATAAAGGTAGATCTAACATGATAATATTTAAGATCCACAATTGTGACATGATAAATTAACCACAAGCGAACTAGATCCATAATGGTAGATCATGATAATATTTAAGATCCACAATTGTGACATGATAAATTAACCATAAGCGAATTAGATCTATAAAGGTAGATCTAGAAAAATAATATTTAAGATCCACATCATAGTTATTTCATAGATTCAAAATCCCAATAGATCTGATATGATAAAGATTTAGATCCAAGTCATAGAATATTATAAATTAATAAATTATGATAGATCCAGTGTGATTCAATCACAATCATATCACGTTTACTTTTAATTATTTAAATCTAAAAGTAACTAGCTCACAGTGTTTGGATTTTAGAAGATAGAAAAGAAATCGTTGGTGTTAAATCTCAGATCTATTCTTGAAACACTTGAATCTTAAACTTGATTTGTAGAAGAAGAAAGGATTAGACTCAGTTCAGGCACTGACAACATTTGGCCTCCATTGTTTTTTGTATGAGGAAACATGAGATATGAGGGTATATTTATAGCTTTCAGCCTCCAGAATTCGAATGCCACCTCAGCCCTAGGCGGAATCGGGCTATAGGTCGACACCCACTTGGGTCTGGAAGCCTAAAAACTACTATGGGCGCACTTTATAGGTGCGCCAATGTAAAAATGCCTTGGCGCACTTGTCAAGTGCGCCAGTTGTTCCTACTCTCATCGCCAAACTTCTACCGTCCATAACTTTTTCATACATTATTTGTTTTACGCAAACTAGATGTCTATCTTGATCAAAATTTCGAGACGGACGTGATGACATAGTCCGTTTTCCTTAATTCTGAATATTAAATTAATTATTCTTTAATTTATCCTCTTTAGTGTAGTTAAAATATGGGGTGTTACATTACTGTTTGACTTTAATTATACTTTATATTTTGATTTTAAACTTAATGATTTATAATACATAGTTTCGATATTTATAAGTTTGATATATTTGATTATATATAGTTTCAATACATAAATATTATATTTTTACTTAAATTCTTTTAAAATACTTTTAATAATTTTTGCTGTGATTAAAATATATATTTACCATGTTAAAATAGTCTTACAAAGTTTCAAAATATGACTTATATGTTTATATTTACAAAATATTTTCAAAACAAGCTAGCTTTCAAAATCAAGTAACATATGTTGATAATAGTAAAATTCAAAATTCAATTTTGAAATGAAGTGTCTATTTATGGTAACTTCTCTTTACCTATCATATCCCCATGCTTATATAAATATCCTTCCAGAAAAGGAAATAACCACTTCTCATCAAATTTCTTTACTTTCTTAAAAATTATAAAATTGATTACCATATTTGTTATCACCCGCATTTGCAGAGGTATTATAATTAATGTATTTAATTATATAAATAGTGATATAGTGAATTAAATGGTGGTTTAATTAAATAGCTGGGAATATTTAATTAAAATAATAATTAAATATTATATTTAATTCTGAAATAATCAGAATTGGCTGAAATGACGATATGGTGTGAACCGGATCATCTGTGATATTTAATTTAGCTTGGAATTGAATTTGAATAACAAATATAGTATATAAATGATAGTTTGAACGTAGAGTTATAATATAATTAAAATCGAGCTCGAAATGGCGAGGCAGTTCGCTATTTGGCGATTTGAACTTCAACTGAATGTACAGGGTTCGTTTTAAATCGGATTTCTGTGAAACAAGAAACGTATGGAGCTGGTGAAGTATATCTTTCTAGTGGAAGAGAAAAATCAGGATTTCATCATGTAGATTTTGATTTATGTCCAAATCAAATTTTAAAATAGTCGCTATAGAATCGTTTATCGACCGTATCGTTTTATTCGATATAACTAGAGACCGGGTTTGAATTTAGACAAGGTTCTTTTGGGACATAACGATAATTTAATTTTTAGAATTTTACTGTAATTTTTTATTAATTAAGTATGCAACTTTTTATTTGGACTATTGTGCACCCTGTAATCAACATTTTGAGGTTTCACAATATGAGTTAATCTACCGGTATTTTTATATTTTTGGAACCGTGTCACGTTGTACATCACAACTGTATTTTTATTTCTGTCTAGCGGTCTGTAAAAATGAAATTTGTGGAACGAAGAATGTAAAACATCACTTGAAAACAAAAATAAAAAAATGTATGGCATGTGAACCAACACATCTCAATGCGTCCCTCCTTTGACTTCCTGTGGTTGTAAATAATGCCACCGTTCTCTTCTCAAACCCAAACTGTGGCTTTCAAAAGTTCCACAAGGAAAGCAAGGAAGAAAACCAAGCCACATCTTTCTTTATCAACCACAAGAAAAATGTCGTCCTCTTATATAATGACTCTTTTAAGGCCGCCACCATTCTTTCATCTCACGGTAAAACGCCATCCTTCTAAAATCCCAAACAAATCGAATAAAATGTTAAATCAAAACAAAAATATATTCTCGATGCTGAAATGTAACGACCCAGAAAATCTGAACCAATTTAAAAAATTTAAATTGGCTAAAATAATGGATTTTAAATATTTAAAATAAATATTTTAAATAATGGCAATGAAAACTGAGTTTGAATCGACAATTGAAAACGAATATAATTAATTATTATAAACAGGGCTTGAAAAGGCGTTATAGTTTCAAAAATCGAATTCAAACTTTGTCGGACTGTACCGGGTGCAAAACAATCCGGATTTTAGTGAAACCAAAAATATTTAAATCTGTTAGTGAATACCTTTCTAACGAATCTGAAAAATCGAATTTTCATAGCGGAAAGCAAAAGTTATGGCCGAATGAATTTTCAGCAAGGTCGCTATGGAATTTATATAGCCCGTGAAATTGGCCATTTTGCATACGACCTCGGAATTCGACGAAACCACTTTTGTTGGGTCCGGGATGTGAAGTTATTGTTAGGCTTCAAATTTCATGATTTTTGAAGCTAATATGTGAGCATGGCAAAAGAAAATGTGTTTTGGTCAATTACAGTTAAATTGGATCGACCAAAAATGGGCCTTTTTGCAAACGGTCTCAGAATTCGACGAAACTAGTTTTGTTGGGACTGTATCGTCAAAACATAGCTAGATTTATTTTTCTGGAATTTTTCGAATCAGTTTGTGGCCCTGGCAAATTGAAATGTACGTTCAAATTAAATATTGAATGTTTTATATTTTGATTTGAGTGGAAACTGACTGAAACAGTCGAATAGGCCTGCAAAACATATTCCATTGTGTTTGGAATGGGGGTAAAACGCTAGGGATGACAGTCGTTGGGTTTGGATAGGGGTTCGCGAGAGGCAAGAGATATTTTCGGATTTTTAAAACTTTATAAATAAAAAATGATTGGGCCACGTCAGAACGCACCCCCCCCCCCCACCGATTTTCTCTCTCCCCGACTCGAGCAACGGCGGAAATTGGCCGCTCCCTTCTCTCCTCTTTTTCTTCTGATCCGCTCAATGAAATCCAATGCCATAGTTGAGGTTTTTGTAGTACTTCTCGTGATCTTCAAATCCATATAAGTATTGGATTTTTTCGTGGCCTGTAGAGGGAGAACCACCCTCGAGAAGTTCGGCCGTTCGCACCCCGATTCCGCCGCCTGGGGACCACCGAGCTCGACCTCCTCCCTGGCGCACGTGCGCCTCTCCTAGCCCGACAAGGTGGCGCTGGCCGATCGAAGCAACAATCAGCGGATTGATCGAAAAATCGAAACCTAGTTTCGAACAGTTTTGAAAGGTATCGGCTGTTTTAATTTAAAACTGATTTTAACAGCTTAAAACCGTTGCAAACTTTGAAAAATCATATCTTTTTGCTATGTTAACGAAATTCGATGAAACAGGAAACATCGTGACCGTGTGGACGCCTTCTACATTTTAGAAGAGACCGCATATTTTTTTGAGCCTTCTGCTATTTTTGGTGAAGTGGAACCCAATGTGAGATTTCTAATTTATAAACAATATGGAAAACGACGATGTATAAATTATATAGTCGATGTATGAGTTATATAATCGTTGTACACCTCTTGTATAAGCGTTGTATAAGTTGTACGTTCGATGTATAAGTTAAATATGCGTTGTAAAAATTATATATGTGTTGAAATAAAAGTGAATTGCTATATATATATATATATATATATATATATATATATATATATATACGCCCCTCGTCCACAAACCATGGACGATATTTATTGGTTGAAATTGTTATGAAAATCAATTGATAGCGAATGGTTGTTTGGGATTGTTTGTGGTTGATATTGATTGATTGTGGTTGAAAAATACCCGGTTTGTGGTTGAGAAACATTTGGTTGAAACCACATAGGATTAGTTTGTGGAAATGAAATGAATATATACATGCCGCCTGCGTGCGAACTAGATGCATGATCCCCATTGTCAAAAACCGCGAGGTTTTAAGGTAGAGCGAGGAACCGTACTAGGGACGGTCCCGGTTTTAACTACCCTGCCGTTATGCTGCCGAAATTTTGAATAATATTCATGTGTTTGAATTATTTTCATTTGCTAAAACTATAGTTATTCATTGAATAGAAAACCTTCATGTGTTGAATCGATATTCATTCGTTGATTAGAAATTCATGTGTTGAATGGTATTCGCGTTTTAAATATAAAAATCACATTTTTATCTATATATAGAAACTATAGAAAACCTTCATGTGTTGAATCGATATTCATTCGTTGATTAGAAATTCATGTGTTGAATGGTATTCACGTTTTAAATATAAAAATCACATTTTTATCTATATATAGAAATTATAGAAAACCTTCATGTGTTGAATCGATATTCATTCGTTGATTAGAAATTCATGTGTTGAATGGTATTCATATTTTGAAATAAATTGTTTGATAATAAAAATCACCTTTTATCGACTATATGAACTGTGTAAAATAATATCGTTTTGAAAGAAATTGTTTTATAAGAAAAATCCTATTTTTATCACCGATATAAACTATATAAAATAATAGTGTTTTGAGATGAATTGTTTTACAATAAAAATCTCATTTTTATTATATACATGAATCGTTGAAATGTGAAGCGTTAAAAAAATAGCCACTCGTTCAAATAAACATATATGAGTTGAAATATTCATTAATTAGCTAATGATATGATTTTTGCCTATGTATGTAACATTAGAATGAATGGTGTTTTTAAACCAAATAGAAATCAAATATGAAGTTGAATAGAAAATGATAAATGATAAGAACTGTATATATGTACATGCATATTTATTGAACAGGTTATAGCAAAGGGGCTAGAGAAGAGGAATAAAATTTTGTGCCCGACAAATAGGTACACATTTACTGTTTTGTTTGGGTGATGATTTTATTAGCCTGTTGGCTAGACGTTTGGCTTTTTCTTTTTCTTTTTGAGATTAGAAGGACCGGGGAAGCTATTTGAGATTTCCCGATGCTCCCGGTGCAGGGGAGGTTATGGCGAAATTTTCCAAAATTTTAAGGCGTTAGTGAAATATTTGAAGTGAAAACGATATTGAAATCATTGAATGAACTATATTTATATAAATATATAAATACAAATAAAATTAAAACGAAACGAGGCCGTGCAGTTCGTATTTTGAAACCGTGATTTCAAACAACTAGTGCGGGAAATCCGACCATTGGATTTTCCCGAAACCTCAACCGTCGGGTTCGCCTTGGAATGATCTTTCCAAC
The DNA here is from genome assembly GCA_030737875.1 of Allium sativum. NCBI lineage: Eukaryota > Viridiplantae > Streptophyta > Magnoliopsida > Asparagales > Amaryllidaceae > Allium > Allium sativum. The sequence goes on from CM060924.1 coordinate 832,372,853, forward strand.
GGCACCAACCTTGTAAAAATCCAACGGTTAATATGTCTGGAATGTTTGATTCAAATCTGAAGAAAAACAGTGCCAGAAACGATTATATTTATATATAAATATAAATATAATTATATTTAATCGAATAACGACGCTGCAGTTCGTATTTTGAAATCGAAAATTCAAACGATTGTACCGGGAGATCCGACCGTCGGATTTTCCTGAAACTAGAACCGTTGGATTCGTTTTGAAAAGACCTTTCTAATGATGTAAATTTTGTGAAGATCCAACAGTTAGATTTTCAGAGATGTGTAAATCAAATCTGAAGAAAAACAGCGCCACGGCCGCGTTATGGCCCGAAGCGTCGTTTTGAATAAATTGGCTATTTTAAAATAAACAAAAATAGCGATAAATCATTATAAAATATCATAAACAATATGGAATGGAAATAAACTGAATTTGCTCGATTTATGTTGTATTTGATGGTTGAATGTGTTTGGTGTGAAAATTACATTAAAGAACAAAATTGGTGTTGTCGAATAATTTAACCATTGAAATAAATTGATTTGAAATTCTAAATATACGTGAATTATTTGAAAAGGCCGAGTTAATTCTCATTTCAAATAATTGACCGACGATTAAAAGTCGAAGATGAAGACGGTGGTCGAAGACCGGAGATCTTCACCTCGTTTGGATGGTAACCGAGGTCCTGATTGGGAGGCATCCCAAAATATGGATAATGAGTGGTGATCGTCCAGACGTACGTGGTGATCGATGGGTTTGCGAGGTATTTAGTGCCTCCGGTTTCGTTCAGACCCAGAACGGACTTGTAAATGGACTGTGTGTCTGACATTGGATTTTATTCTGTGTCGATTGATCTCAGTTAATTATACATCTGTTTGGCAGCGGAGAATTTATTCTTTTGCTTAACGCCTTTCTCTGAGACGCACGAGCTCAGAGGTTGTATATCGATGGATATCAGTCGCATAGCATGGATTGCATGTGTGGCATGCTGAGATGCAGTGATCAGGACTTCTGTTGAAAAGCAAAGTCTTGTGGTGATGATCAAAGCACCGCCTGTGTGGCATAGCTTTGTGTATAACGTAAATTCGCGAGCCTCACACCCCGGTATGAACCAGAAACGGGAGAAGGACCTCAGGGAGGGCATGCGTTTCTTTCTAGCTAGGGTGGTGTCAGTGACCTACTAGCCTGACATTTATATACTTTTCACCTATGTGGTTGTTGCTATTGCGAGGCGCCTCGGTGAACCCCTATGTGGTTGTTGCTGTTACGAGTCATTCGTTGGCTCGTTTACGCCCCAAAGGGCGGAGAAACGTAGTGTTCAGGCATAATAATCCACATCGGTGGACCGGCCCTGACGATCCAAGGGCCCACCTGAGTCTGGGCCTGAGACATGGGCTAGATTGTCTCGAATTCGGTAAGGACTATCTTTTACCTTGGTTCATGATGGAAATCCAATTTCCAAATACGACATCGTGTTGTTTTGATTGTACATATATATGGCGACATGATATATGGTACCCATGCCATCTATGATTGATAGTTATGATTTGAAATTGTTTTCAAAACATATAAACACTAGCAATAATATCAAATGCCTTTGTTTTATTCGTATCAAGCATATTTTGGCCATTATAAGGTAAAAACTCTATCCTCCGGTTTGCGTTGCATTGTATGATGCGAACTGAGTCTTATAATGGCTTCATTTTTATAAAAAGCATAGCGATGTTTAAAAGAAAGAATTGTTTTAAAGCACTAGCAATCCAATGGAGTAAACCCGTTCCACGAAAGTGGCGTGGTCCTGTGATTAGCCATATTATATATGTGTTGAATAGATTTCTCATACCAGTCCCATGACTGACTCGTAGTTTGTTTCACTTTCAAACTCGGGTGCCCCTTTTTCTACACGGGCAGCCTTGTATTCAGGTTTAGCTGGTTCTTTCTGGATAGCTGGAGCTGAAGATGGATTCTATCATTTATCTCTTTTTATGCTGTTCAGCTCCTATTGTACATATTTTGTTTGTTTTCCGCTGTAGACATTTATGTATAGCTGAACTGTATTTGTACTAAGTAAGATCCTGTATACTGTGTAAATCTGATGATTACTTTTACCCAGTATATTCTATTGTTCATTATCTGGTGTATTTATTTAATTTTTGTTCTGCTATTATCTGTTTCTGTGTTATATTCCTAAGATAACCCTTGTCTCCGCCTGAACGGGATTTTGGATCGTCTCATGAAACGTCCTTCTTTGCGTTGGTAGGAGTTTAGTGGAGCTCGAAGGTTTTTTTCAGCACTGAAAATTGGGAGCGCAACCTAGGGTTGGCTCGCGAATTTTGAATGGGGACGCCGGAGTTGTCTTGAGTATATAGGGGGTTCGTGGTCACAAGGATGTTCGATTGAGGGTTCCGATGGTGTTCGATGTGGATACGGGTGTCGCGGTGCTCCTATAGGCAGCGAAGTACTGATCGACGCATTTCTGTAGTGGATCTCGAGTTGGGTATTTTGGGCATGGAAGTTGTGAGTACGGGAAGGAGAAACCGTTCATGAATCAAATTTGTGAAATCATTAATCGATGAGGGATAACGAGGCTGAGGAGTGGTTTACTGGAGTTGCGTCCAGTATCATTGGAGGAAGAAGGAGTTCAAATGGGTATGGGCTTTTAAACGTTGGATGGGCCAGGAAAGAAAGGGAATTTAGAGAAATAAGATCCAATGGGATCGTATGGACGGACACTACCTAAAGGAACTGACTGAGATTGGATTTGAGCTCGTTTGAATTTATGGTGAAATAAATTGTTTGATTCAAATCAAACAAACAGTTTATCGTTCTTTAACGGTGAACTGCAAATGTGAGTAAATCTCACTAACCCTGAATAGTTTATAATTTCATGTTGTGTTTTTAGAACTGTTAAATATTGGCTGATTGATTGTGTGTTGACTGTTTGATTGAACTGCTAGTCAGTTAGTTGAATTTCTATATTGATTCTATTTAACAGAATATATCATATGGAACTGAAAGCGTTGTTGGTTTTATTGTGTAACATATGTGGATGCAGGGAAACAGGTTGGAGGAATCTGACTGGATTCCTCAACAGTTATTTTACTGTTTTTCATATATTGTGATATATGATGTGGTTTATAATCTGTGGTTGATTATATGTGTTTGGACGATATTGGTCATCGTGATATGATGTGTTAAGTACCACAAAATATCGGAATGGGAAATGGAGATTTTCAAAGTGATATTGAAAACAGAATGTGTATAAATTGGAATAATTATAAAGTGAAGTATTTATTTAAGGTAAATAAATAAGATATTATAAAATGGACTATTTACTTAGAAAATAAATAGGAGATAATAAGTGAGATATTTATTTGTTAAATAAATTGGATAAGATAATGGATTTATTTATTTGTTAAATAAATAGAATAAGGAAAGGACATATTTATTTGTTAAATAAATAGGGTTATTAAAGGAAACATTTAGAATAAATAAATACGATATTAAACAGATTATTTATTTAGGAAATGAATAAGTTATGATAAAGGGATATTGACTTAGAAATTGAATAAGTTATAAAAGAGATGTTAAGCAAAATAAATGGAATAAAGGATTTTCTATTTTAAAAATAAATAGAAGAGTAAATCGAATCGAGTTAATCAAACAGAGTAGATCAAATAGAGTTAAGCAAAATTAGAAACTAGAGATTAGTAAATTGAATGGTTTTCCAAGTGTCGATCTGATGTTGGTTTCGGCCTTCGGGGTTTATACTTAGAGAATTGTTCTCCTACTAGTTTACAGTCAGGGACTGATAGTTGTGAAATGATAGTGATATGTAAATAAACAATGGAAATGTTTTCCAGTGTTAATAACATATATTTTCCAAACATAGAAAATAAGGAAATGTGAATATATATATATATATATGTATATGTATATGTATATATATATATATGTTAAATGATGATTGATCGATATAATTTCCTTTTGGAAATAATATCGTTGTTTGCACACGTATTTTTCTTTGATAGTTAACTCATCGACTATCAAAGTTTTCGACCATTTTAACGTTGTTAATATGGAGAGACCGGTTGGATTATTATCCAAAGAACCACTCTGTATTGGCATAAGCGTTGTGAATCATATATGCCAAAGATAATTGAAGACGGAGTAAAGTGTAAGGGCTATTGTATAGGTCTTAGATAACGGTGCCTAAGATGGATATACTGAATAGTACCTTCGGTTCATCCTGTTCCTGGATGACTTGTATGGATGAATGTCTGACAGAGTATTTCCAGAAAGGTCACGTACATTGATTTCTTCAACCGTACCAAGAGTGGAAGCGGAGAAGGAAACTTATTTAGCTAACATGTAATGTATTGTTGTAGACGTCAAGTAGTGATTTTCGATGAATCTGACAATGTGGCATTCGAAGTGAATCTGAGATGATGATAAGGCGTAACCTCATGCCTCATCAACCAGTAAATGACAGAAATCGGGCAGACAGCATGGCTATGTAGGTCGCACCTATTAGGGTGTATAATCACCTGATCTAGAGTTTCATTTACTTTTAAAAATCTATTGTCGATACTGTCCCATTAGGGAAACGGTTGCTGATCCCAACCATTGGTGATATACATTCGATACACTCAAGCGAAATGAGTGGTCAGTCATGTGTGGCCGGGTTGCAAGATGTTCTTGTTGAACCCAGTGTATTCCTCTCTAAAGGTACACTAGCAAAAGGTGGTTCCATACCTTGTCATAGTTGGAAATCCATTACCCAATACATGCTTGCAGTTTTGATTGTATACTATATATGTAGAACGTGAGATGAAAGCGTTTCTGCTAGATGATTATTATATTGTAGTTGATTGACGTTATTATAATATCAAAGGGTTTTTGATATAAAGAAATTTGGATTCTCATAAGGGGAAAACCCGTTTCGTTATACGGCGTGGTCTTATGAGATATCGATTACCTGCTTGAACTTTTTTAAACTGTTTTACTCATACCAGTCCCATGACTGACCCAGAGTTTATTTTGTTTTGTTTTCCCTAAACTCTTGGGTGCCCAATTTTGTACGGGCAGTCAAGTAGTCGGGATTTACAGATACTTGAAGAGCTGGAGCAGGAGGCTTCAGGATCATATAGCTATAGTTATTTCCGCTGTGTTGTAAGTGCTGTACTTTGATAATGATGTATATTCAAGTACATATGTATATCTCAAGTCATATTATACATATTATATGTTATTCGTTCCGCTGTGAGGTTCGTGTAACTCTGATGTTGCGTTCTTCTTCTTCTTCTTTCTAAGTTTCTATCTTATCTTTCCTCACCCTCTAATTTCTTTCAATAATGACCGCTATTTTTCGATGTTTGGTTAGTCGTCATCGTGTTTATGTCGATAACCAAAGTCGTCAGAATCCCGGGCCGTTACAGTTGGTATCAGAGCTTAAGTTAAGTGAATTACCTTGGCTCTGTGGCGTGACTGAGTAGAGATAGGGTTAGTAATACCCTAGATTGAGTTTGAGTGTATATATACAAGTGAACGTATTTGTTATTGATATAAAATTTGTTTTATATTGTGGAGATTCATTGGTTGAGTTGTTTATGGATTCTGGTCGATCAGTTTGATCCACTGTATCGGTAGGAGTTTGTAAACACTCGAATACGATGGGTCGGCACGGTATGTTTTGAACAGAGGGTAAATTAAAATAAGTTTACCCAAGGTATATCTTGATATAGAGAAGATATATATCAAAATTATAATATAGTAGATATATTGGTTGTTATTATAATCGAGTAAGATTATACATTAAACGGTTATGTAACTAACCAATCAGAATTCATATAAGTGAAATACGTGAAATCAGATGAGTTGAATCTGAAATTTAAAACAGAAATTGAGTTAAAATTCGGGAAAATTGGATAGGTGTTTGTAAATGGATTTGGATTAAAAATAAGGAAATTTTAAGATCCTGGGAGATTTTAAATTGTTTTACAAGCAGTGTGAATTATATTTTGAAATGAATTTCAAAGTGGAAATGTTTAGAGTTGGTTTTATAGTATTAAACTCACTTAGATCACTGGAAAGTAGATACTGATGATGATAGCTATAACAACCCAGAAAATACGAGCCAATTTAATTTTTAAATTGTTTATTTCAAAGGAATTTGAACAATTGAAATAGAATATTTCAATAAAATAGTGAATTAGAAATAGTGAGTCAGTTTGAAATTTTGAATTCAAATTTTGACTGACTGCACCGGGTGCAAAATATAACGTATTTTGGTGAAACCAAAAATATTTAAATCTGTTAGTGAATATCTTTCTAATGAATCTAAAAAATCAAAGTTTCATAGCGGGAATCAAAAGTTATGGCCAAATGAATTTTCAGAAAGGTCGCTATATAGAATATATAGCCCTTGAAAATAGACATTTTGCAAACGACCTCGGAATTCAACGAAACCACTTTTGTTGGGCCCGGGATGTTAAATTATTGCTAGGTGTCGAATTTCATAATTTTTGAAGCTAGTATGTGAGTGTGGCAAAGGAAAATGTGTTTGGTCGATTTCTATTAAATTGGATCGACCAGAAAAGGACCATTTTTCAAACGATCTCAAAATTCGACGAAATTATTTTTGTTGGGACCGTAGCATCAAAACATAGCTAGATTTATTTTTCTATAATTTTTCAAATTAGTTTGTGGCCCTGGCAAATTGAAATGTACATTCGAATTGAATATAAAATGTTTTATACTTTAATTCGAAAAATAACTGACTGTAACAGTCGAATTGGCCTACGAAACATATCCCATTGTGTCCGGGATGGGGGTATTTAGCTAGGGGCGACAGTTGTTGGGTTTGAATTGGTGTTCGTAAGTGAAAACCCTAATTTTCTGAATAATATATATATTGGCGAATCAGAAAATTCCATTCATAAATTAAAAATAAAAAAAGAAAACGCTCAAAACCCTCGCCACCTCTCTCGTTAACGGCGGAAACCACTCCATGCTTCCCTCCCTTTTTCCGATCGCCTCAGTCAACGCCAGCCAACGCCACCACCCTGACTCGATGGCGCCTGCCTCCCTCTTCAAATTCGACCAACCCCCACTCTTTCTCCCTTCGCTAGCGTCGAGAATGACGCCCTGAAAGTCGCCGACTTCACGTTGACGCCCCCCTCACCAGAAACGACCGAGTTCGCCATCTCCACCACCGATGGACTCGCCTCGCTCCCCTCTTTCACGTCGCACCTTCTGATCGGAGCATCGATTCACCGATTCCAAGAAAACTGCAAACCCCAGTTCGAACCAATACTGAAAGGTAGCGGCTTTATTATTTTGAATATAAAATAACACTTTTTAGTGTTACAAAATATTGAAAAATCATATCTTTTTCGTGTATTGACGAAATTCGATGAAACAGGAAACATCGGGATCACAAGGAGGCTCTCTACCACATAGAAGAGACCGCGGATTTTTCTGAGCCATCTACGATTTTTAGCACTCCAAAAACCAATGTGAGAAATCTAAATTAAATGAAATTGATGGAAAATGTCATGTATAAATTATACAAGCGAAGTATAAATTATACACGTGTTGTATACCTCATGTACATGCGTTGTGTAAGCTATATGAGCGAAGTATGAATTATACATGCATAGTATAAATGATATGTGTTGAAATGCAAGTGAAATATAGAAATAATATATATATATATATATATATATATATATATATATATATACTCCCCTCGTTCACACACCATGGACGATATTTATTGTTGTGAAAAATTGGATGAAAAATGCGAATGGTTGAATAATTGTTTGTGGTTGATATTGATTGGTTGTGGTTGAAAAATACCCATTGGTGATTGAAATAAATTGGAAATAATTGTGGAAATGAAAATAAAACATGCCGCCTGCGTGCGAATTAGATGCATGAAATCCCCATTGTCAAAAACTGCGAGGTTTTAAGGTAGAGCGAGGAGTCGTACTCAGGACGGTGCCGGTTTTAACTACCCGATCATTATGCTGCCGAAATTTTGAATAATATTCATGTGTTAGAATTATTTTCATATGTTGAAATTATTTTCACGCGATGAAACTAAAATCATGTGTCGAAACTATATCCATGTGTGGAAATGCTCATGTGTTGAGAAGTGATGTGTGAAAATTAAATTCATGTGTGAATGAATAAAGTGTTTAAACAATAAAAATCACATTTTTATAATATATATGAAGTATGTAAAATATTCGCCTTATATATAAATAGTTTCAACAATAAAAATTTCATCTTTCTTATATGAACAAACTATATAAAATATCCATGTGTGGAAATGCTCATGTGTTGAGAAGTGCGTGTGTTGGAAAAGTTCATGTGTTGAATAAAAAGATCGAACAATAAAAATTACATTTTTATTGAAATTATGAAGTGTTAAAAACATTCATGTGTTGAATAAATATTTTAAATGATAAAAATGCCATTTTTATCATATATGTGATTTGCTAAAAATATGTGAGCGTTGAAATAAATATTTGTGAAAGAAATATTATTTTTAACATGCATAAGAACTAAATAAAATAGTCATGTGTTGAAATATATTTTAGTTCGCCAAAATTATCATTTTTGAAATGTGAAGTGTTAAAAATAACCACTTGTTCAAATAAATATGCATGAGTTGAAATATTCATTAATTAGCTAATGATATGGTATTTGCCTATGTATGCAACATTAGAATGAATGGTGTCTATAAACCAAATTGAATCAAATATGAAGTTGAGTGGAAAATGATAAGTGATAAGAATTGCATATATGTACATGCATATTTATTGAACAGGTTATAGCAAAGAGGCTAGAGAAGAGGAATAAAATTTTGTGCCCGACAAATAGGCACACATTTACTGTTTTGTTTGGTTGATGATTTTATGAGCCTGTTGGCTAGCCGCTTGGCTTTTCTTTTTCTTTTTGAGATGAGACGCCCGTGTGTCTATTTGGGAATTTTCCCGGCCCCTCCCATACAAAGGAGGTTATGGCGAAATTTTCCAAAATTTAAAGGCGTTAGTGAAATATTTGAAGTGAAAACGAGATAGGAATTTTTGAATGAACTATATTTATATAAATATATAAATATAAATAAAATTAAAATGAATCGTGGCCGTGTAGTTCGTGTTTTGAAACCGTGATTTCAAACGACTAGTGCGGGAAATCCGACCATTGGATTTTCCCGAAACCGCAACCGTTGGGTTCGCCTTAGAAATATCTTTCCAACGACACCAACTGTGTAAAGATCTGACGGTTGGATTGTCTGGAATGTTTAATTCAAATCTGAAGAAAAACTGCGCTAGAAACGATTATATATATATATATATAATTAAATTAAATCGAATAACGACGTTGCAGTTCGTAATTTGAAATCGTAAATTCAAACGACTAGTGTGGAAGATCCGACCGTCGGATTTTCCCAAAACTGAAACCGTTGGATTCGTTTTGAAATGATCTTTCTAATGATATAAAATTTATGAAGATCCAACGATTAGATTTTCAGATATGTGTAAAACAAATTTAGTGAAAAACAGCGCCAGTGCCTCGGCAAGGCCTGAAACGTCGTTTAATTAAATACGGCCGTTTTAAATAAATAAAAATGGCGATATATCGTTATAAAATACTATAGATGATATAGAGTGGAAATAAACCAATTTTGTTGTGTTTGCTTGGTATGTGATGGTTGAATGTGTTTAACATGAAAATTATACTAAGGAACTGAAATGTGAATGTTGAATAGTTTAACCATGTGAAAAATTGATTTGAAAATCTAAATATACGTGGATTATTTGAAAAGGCCGAGTTCATTCTCATTTCAAATAATCGATCGACGGTGAGAAGTCGAAGAGTTAAGGATGGTTGAAGACCGACGATCTTCACATTGGATGGATGGGCGCTACTGATGCTCGTGATTGGAGTAGCTACCTTGAAGGGGCTGAAGTAGTAGCCGTCCGGACGTATTGTTGATTGTGCGGATATGCAAGGAATTTAGTGCCTCCGGTTTCGTTCAAACCCAGAACGAACTTGTAAATGGACTGTGTGTCTGACATTGGATTTTGTTCTATGCTGATTGATCTCTGTTAAATATATATCTGTTTGGCGGTGGAGAATTTATTCTCTTGCTTAACACCCTTCTCTGAGACGTACGAGCTCATAGGTTATGTATTGATAGAAATCAGTCGCATGGAGTGGATTGCCTGTGTGGCACGCCTAAGTGGCATATGATCAAGGCTTCTGTTGCAAAGCAAAGTCTTGTGGTTGATGATCAAAGCATGGTCTGTGTGACGTAGCTTTGTGTATAACGTGAATTCGCGAGCCTCACACCCCGGTATGAGTCAAAAACGGGAGATGAACCGCTGGGAGAGCATGACATTTCTTTCTAGCTATGGTGGTGTCAGTGACCTACCAGCCCTGACATTTATATCTACTTTTCACCTGTGTGGTTGTTGGAATTCGAGGCGCCTCGATTATAGGTCTGTAAGGACCGGGAAACGTGTATTCAGGAATTGCCAATCCTCAAAGGTAAGAGAGGACCGGCCCAGCCGATTCCAAGGACCGCTGTGTGCGATCCTGGGGCATTTGCCAGAGTGTCTCGAACGGAGAGGAGCTTGCCCCTTGCCTCGACTCATGATGGAATCCAATTTCCAATACGAAATATGCGGATGTGATTGTATTACTAGTATGGCGACATGATATATGGTACCCATGCCGTCTAGGATTGATATTTATGATTGAAATCGCTTTTGAAACATATATGCACTAGTAATAATATCAAACACTTTTGTTTTATACGTATGAAGCTGTAAAGACCCGCAACTTCCCCGTAAAGGAAATTGTCGGATAGTTCGAGAACAAACCACAACAGAACACATATCAAAGAACACTTCATTGTATATTACAACAACGCATCAGAATACAAGAATATACAGAGTAAAAAGAATATTACACAGAAATATCAGAGATTTAAATTACATTTAAATACATAGCAGCGGAAAATAATACAATACACAACTAGAAGAGATATACGGATACAAAGCTTTCCGGATATCGTTCCAGCTGTAAACCAGGATCCTGTGAATATAAATCTGCAAAACCAAAACTACTAGCTGCCCGTGTCAAAATAAGGGCACCCAGAGTTTAGGTTAAAACAATAAACTCCAGGTCAGTCATGGGACTGGTATGAGAACTAAAACAGTTAATCTTTATTTTTAATGTTAGGTAAATCAAGGGACCACGCCGTATAACACGGAACGGGTTTCCTCCCAAGAATACCAGTGCATAAAACAACAGCGCAATGCTAAATAAAGAAAAATGAAGCTATTATAAGACCCAGGTCCTATCATACAATGCAACGCAAGCCGGGGGATAGGGTTTTTACCTTATAATAGCCAAGAATGCTTGATACGTTTAAAACAAATCATTTGATACTATTATAAGTGCATAGTGTATAAAACAACTTCAAATCATAAGTATCAATCATAGGCGGCATGAGCGCCCCATCCCACTATGTCGCCATACTAGGCTCTACAAATAAAACCGCAAAGTCACGTATTTGGAAATTGGATTTCCGTCTATGAACCGAGGCAAAAGATAGTCCTCAACCGATTCGAGACAATCTAGCCCATGTCTCAGGATCAGAGCTCGAGTGACCCTTGGAGCGACAGGGCCGGTCCACCGATGTGGATTAAAATGCCTGAACACTACGTTTCCCCGCCCTTTGGGGCGTAAATGAGCCAACTAAATGACTCCATCGGTTCGAGAACGACCGATCAATCCGAGGCGCCTCGCAACAGCAACAACCACATAAGTCAAACTCGTCAGGGCGTGTAAAACCACTGACGCCACTTTTTAGCTAGAAGGAAACGCATGCCCTCCCTGAGGTCCTCTCCCGTTTTTGGTTCATATCGGGTGTGAAACACGCGAGGTAAACGTTACACAAAGCTACGCCACAAAGGCCTTGCTTTGATCATCACCACAAGACTTTGCTTTTCAACAGAAGCCTCGATCAATTGCCACTTAGGCATGCCACACAGGCAATTCACTCCATGCGTTTGATATCCATCAATATATAACCCCTGAGCTCGTACGTCTCAGAGAAGGGCGTTAAGCAAGAGAATAAATTCTCCGCCGCCAAACAGATATATATTTAATAGAGATCAATCACACGGACTAAAATCCAATGTCAGACACACAGTCCATTTACAAGTCCGTTCTGGGTCTGAACGAAACCGGAGGCACCTAGTACCCCGCATATCCATCGATCTCCAAGTACGTCTGGACGATCACTAACTGTTTCCATCTTCTTGGGTGTACAGCCCAATCAAGATCATCAGTAATCACCCAAACGACGTGAAGACTTCCGGTCTTCGACCACCGTCTTCATCTTCGACTTATCGTCGTATCAGTTATTCAGAATGGGATAAACCCGGTCTTTCCGAATAACTCGCGTATATTTTATAAAAGTGCTACACAAACACAACATACGCCTCATTCCAATTCATCAGTCACTAACCGCAAATTAATCAAGAGAATAATTCCCCAAATATTAACCCCGAAGGCCGAAACCAACATCAGATCAATATCCAGAAAACCATTCTGCTTGGCTAACCGACAGTTAGTTTCTAAATTTCACATTCATAGGGAAAGATTCCCATTAATTTTATCAAAGATAAATTCCTTGAATTTATTCTTTAATCTACTTTTGAATTTCGATTCAACTAGTCGGGATTTACGAAACTTACTGAAGTAATCATTTGTTTTAATTTCCCAATCCCAACCTATTCATCCCATGAAGTAAAACTGGTAATACATCATATCTAACACCACGGTGTTATCGGTAAATTCAATTACCATTTCACGTTCAAATCTAATTAAAGATTTGACTCTCGCCTGGAGCAAAACTGGTGATACTCCATTCTCGACCATTTCAATCTAATTAAAGATTCATTAAAACTCAACTTAGTTTTAATTGTTAACTGGGTTAAAGAATCCGTGTCATTTAAAAACACAGTTCACAATAAACCCAAAATCACCTTCATTAATTATCGGGTTACAGAACGAGTGTTATTTAAAACACTGTCCACGATAAACCCAAAAATCAATATCAATTCAATTCCAATTAAATATTATTTAATTGGTACACTTCATTAAATCTAAATAAAAAGATTTAATCTTTTCTCAACTGGGTTCAAGAACAGTGTTAGTGAAGACACCATTCATGACAAACCCCAAATCACATTTGATATTCAATACAAGGCTCTGAATAGAAAATATACCGGCTTATATTCAATATCAAATTCCACGACTAACAAATGTCGTATTGGAAATAACGATATAAATATATCTTTCAAATTTCCATAACAACACCTGTATAATCACGAATTCCAACATCGAAATATTCCGAAGACAATTTCGATTCAAATCCACTCCAATGCAATCATTGGAAATTCTGGTTATTTTTAAAACCCTTTTCAAATTCAATTTATTTATTTAAAAATAAATAGAATTATATTTCTAGTTCAAAACTAGTTCATTTCGATAAAAATCTATTTTTATCTTTTCAAATATGGAGTTTTTCATCCCAATTCTTTCTAAATCATTTCTTATGATTTTACACAAATTATTACTATTTTTAATAATTTTATCAAGGCCCGTACAGTCGATTTCCATCAATGGCCATCGAACTGCACTTATAGCGACCTTTTTCAAATTTGATTTGGACATAATTCCAAATCCAACCGTTAGATTTCTAATTTCTAATATCCGTTAGAAAGCTCTTTTCGATACGAACCCAACGGTTCCAGTTTTAGGAGAATCCGACGGTCGGATCTCCCGTAATGCCCGTTTGAAATAAATGGTCGAAATTCGCGAACTGCCGCGGCGCGGCGCGTTCTATTCAGGCCATTATATTATATATATAATATATATATCGTCGATTTCTATTTTAAACGAATTATATAAATAGTTTTGAATTCGTTTCAAAAACATTTTCAACTTCCATTTCAATTCAAATCAAAATTGAATTCTTCTTTATAAATTCGTTTTAAAATTCATTTCTATTCAATTCAAATTTCAATTCAATTTGAATTCATTTTCAATTCAATTCATTTCGAAATCGTTATATATTCAATTCATTTCGAAATCGTTATATATTCAATTCATTTCGAAATCGTTATATATTCAATTCATTTCGAAATCGTTATATATTCAATTCATTTCGAAATCGTTATATATTCAATTCATTTCGAAATCGTTATATATTCAATTCATTTCGAAATCGTTATATATTCAATTCATTTCGAAATCGTTATATATTCAATTCATTTCGAAATCGTTATATATTCAATTCATTTCGAAATCGTTTTATATTCAATTCATTTCAAAATGAATAAAATCGATATAAATATCGTTTACGTCAAAATGGCGTCAATCTAATCAACACGGCTTCATAAATTTCTATTTCAAATATTTTGTTTCAAATATTTCTTTTTCAAAATAGTTGTTATTATCAAAATATTTCGTTCAACACATGACCAATCTCAAAGGATGAGTACTGTCAACACATGAACCGTTATTTTATATTGATAAAGATGTAAATTTTATTATCAAAACATTTCGTTCAACACATGACCAATCTCAATGGATGAGTACTGTCAACACATGAACCGTTATTTTATATTGATAAAGATGTAAATTTTATTATCAAAATATTTCGTTCAACACATGACCAATCTCAATGGATGAGTACTGTCAACACATGAACCGTTATTTTATATTGATAAAGTTGTAAATTTTATTATCAAAATATTTCGTTCAACACATGACCAATCTCAATGGATGAGTACTGTCAACACATGAACCGTTATTTTATATTGATAAAGATGTAAATTTTATTATCAAAATATTTCGTTCAACACATGACCAATCTCAATGGATGAGTACTGTCAACACATGAACCGTTATTTTATATTGATAAAGATGTAAATTTTATTATCAAAATATTTCGTTCAACACATGACCAATCTCAATGGATGAGTACTGTCAACACATGAACTTTTATTTTATAATATTCTTTATTTTCTAAATTGGAATGAGGCCCAATCAATCACCATATAATGTTAATTATATGGATTTTCATACAACACATGTATATAATAGCATTGAAAAATAATCAACCATCAACCAAAGTGCACTACACTGTATAAGCATCAAATATAGACATTTAACGCTTATAGCAGCTTGCCAATCAATCGATCGACATATTTAATCAATCAGGATGAGTGAACTTCAAGTTTCATCCCAACACCCGTGTGGGGTTTCAAACAATCAAACAAATATTTTATTCGTGCAGTTGGGCGATGTGTAAAATTTATTGTCCCAATCAATGTCCTTCAAATAGGTGTACATAAACAAACCGTCTGGTTTGTAAATGAATATTTATTTATTCACATTCACGTTAAAAATTATATTTTTAACGATAAAACATTTTATTCCAACATATGAATTTCTATTAAGTTCATTCTTTAAATAAAATGATATTTTTATTTTTCTAACACATTTTAGAAAATTTCGGCGGCATAACGACACGATACTAGAAACGGGACAAGGCCTAGCCTTATCCCCAGTCTAGTGAAGGCCCACGCCATTCACACATCAATCATATCAATTTCATCTCACCCAACAATTCAATTCAAACCAAACCATCAAATTAATTTATGCAACCAAACAAACAAGTCCATGGTCTGTGGACGATTGTGTCGGGTGCTACTAAGCACCGTCTGCATCCTAGTATATATATAACTAGAAAAAAAGAAATTGAAAGGTGAGAAATTCTCACATATAGCTATCCTAGCTCCACGGCACTTCAAATGCAGGAAATCTTCACTGTTCTCGCCTTTTTGTCACCTTCGTTATCCGCTTTCACTACATATGTAAAAATCGAATTTTTACTTCGCTTTTCAATATATAAAAATCACATTTTTAATTCGAAGTTCAATATATAAAAACCATATTTTTAATTCGAAGTTCAATATATAAAAACCATATTTTTAATTCGAAGTTCAATATATAAAAACCATATTTTTACGATGCTATTCAATATATAAAAATCGAATTTTTACGATACTATTCAATATATAAAAATCGAATTTTGACGATACTATTCAATATATAAAAATCGAATTTTTACTAACAATATATATTTAATAGACAAGATTACTGATTTTAAAACAACGGTTTATATACTTCAAAATAGAATAAAATAGAATAGAACCTTTCTTTGAAATTCCAGGCCGATCAGTTTCCAACCCAAGGGCCACTGGCCTTTCTTCACGATCTCCTCCTATACTAAGCTTCGGTCCTTCACGAACCAGTACCCCAAAAAGCTC
This sequence comes from Allium sativum, assembly GCA_030737875.1. NCBI lineage: Eukaryota > Viridiplantae > Streptophyta > Magnoliopsida > Asparagales > Amaryllidaceae > Allium > Allium sativum. Next base: position 832,389,283 of record CM060924.1, read on the forward strand.
GGCACTGGGGCTTGAGCTCGCTGCCACGCCCAGACACCAGCAGCAGATCGAAGCGTGTCACTTGGAGGAGCTTGGGAAGCTGCGCCTGGGAGTGGTGGACCTGAGCAGTGGCGGTGGCGATCGCGTCTGGGTGGAGGCGGGGAAGTCTGGGCGGCGGGTGGGTTTCGGGCTGTTTTGTTTCAGAAGAGGGGGGGTAAGACGAGGAGAGAGGAACGATTGGGGGAGGAGGAATAGGGAGAGGCGCGCGAGGTAGGCGGGGGGTTTCGGTGGTGGCCGGCGGTGGCGATAGGGAATTCGACGTGGCGGTTTTTTCTTTTTCTTTTATTACTTCTGAAATGAAATCGAGGGGGGGGGGTTGACTTGGTAAAAGGGAAAGAGAGATATGTTTTTTTTATTAATTTAATTTTCCACCCAAAAAGCAACTTTTATTTTCGACCTCAAAACGGGGCCCACCGCCTGCCGTCCATAGCTAATTACCCACATTCCGAACACAATGGGATATGTATCGTAGGCTGATTCGGCTGTTACAATCAGTTTTCGCTGAATTTACATTTAAATCATTATATTGAATTTTAAACGTACATTTCAAATTACCGAGGTCACATACTAACTAGAAAAATTATAGAAAAAATATTTTCTAGCTTCTTATTGACGATACGGTCCTAATAAAACTAGTTTCGTCGAATTCTGAGGCCGTTGGAAAAATGGTCATTTTCCAGTTGATTAAAATCAACTGAAACTGGTCAAACGCGTTTTCCTTCGCCACGCTCACATATTGATTCGAAAAATTATGAAATTTGGAATCTAGCAATAACTTGACACTGCGGATCCAACAAAAGTGGTTTCGTCGAAATCCGAGGTCATTTGTAAAATGTCCATTTTTAAGGGCCTGAATTCCATAGCGACTATTCAGAATTTTCAACTGGACATATCTTTTGATTCCCGCTATGAAATTTTGATTTGTCGGATTCGTTGGAAAGATATTATCAATTAGATCCTATTATTTTTGGTTTCACTAAAATCCGGATTGTTTTGCACCCGGTACATTCAATTGAAGTTTGAAATCGAATTATCGAACTACCGCGCCATTTTCAATTCTATTTATAAATATATATAAATATTTATATTCTAACGACGACGCGTATAAATATATATGTTCGAATTCTATTCAAAATAAATTCCTCGACAATATTATTTAAAATAATCTATTTTAAATATTCAAAATTCGCTATAATCGCCAAAATAAAAATTTCAAACTGGCTCGCATTTTACGGGTTGTTACAATCTCCCCCACTTAAAACTTTTCGTCCCCGAAAAGGAACAAAGTCGAAAGTGGTTTGATTAATCAACTCTACGCTCGATCTGACTTCCATTCTCCAACTCTTTAGTTTCTGAGAATTTTCAAAATTTCAAAAATTTGGCTAACACCCTAAATTTTTGAAAAATTTCGCCATAACCTCCACTGCACCAGGAGCATCGGGGAATTTCAAATAGCTTCCCCGGTCCTTCAGATCTCAAAAAGAAAAAGAAAAAGCCAAGCGGCTAGCCAATAGGCTCATAAAATCATCATCACCCAAACAAAACAGTAAATTATGTAGTAAACATGTACCTATTTGTCGGGCAAACAAATTTTATTCTCTGCTCTAGCCTCCTTGCTATGACCTGTTCAATGTAAGTATATGTATATGCAAGCAAATGCGACCAATTTTCAATATAGTTCAATGTTTGATACAATTAGGCTAAATGGTTCAAAGTTATCAAACACTTAAACAAGCAACACAAACATCAATCAATTAGTGAATTAGAGTTTCAAATTCATAATTTTGATACATATACAAAAATCAGATTTTTTGATGCCAAATCACAACAATAAGCCCTATCAAATTTTGGTTCTCACACCAGTCAATAGGAAATATATAGAAAGCCCACTTTCGTCACTCGAACATAAATTCTAATGATGGAGCTCCATCATCAAAATCATCTCCGGGCGACTAGAGTGTAATTTTATATCTATCCAGTATATTAAAATTTCGAATACACGCGGATCAGACGTATACGCAAAATCTATATATACTGGATTGTCCACATCAATATAAATAAATAACCAAATACGAATAATTGATTTATATTTCAAAACAAGATTTGTTTTCATTTTTAAAAATATACTCTTCACACTCGTTCTAGGATACTACTGATCCCATCTCTAACAAGTCATTCTCGTTGGATATTACTAATCCAATTTCTGATGAATTCTTTCGTATGGTTCTAATGTGTCTTGTTCTCTGAGCTTTGTAAACCAAAGCTCTGATACCACGTGTAAAGACCCGCAACTTCCCCGTAAAGGAAAGTGTCGGATAGTTCGAGAACAAACCACAACAGAACACATATCAAAGAACACTTCATTGTATATTACAACAACGCATCAGAATACAAGAATATACAGAGTAAAAAGAATATTACACAGAAATATCAGAGATTTAAATTACATTTAAATACATAGCAGCGGAAAATAATACAATACACAACTAGAAGAGATATACGGATACAAAGCTTTCCGGATATCGTTCCAGCTGTAAACCAGGATCCTATGAATATAAATCTGCAAAACCAAAACTACTAGCTGCCCGTGTCAAAATAAGGGCACCCAGAGTTTAGGTTAAAACAATAAACTCCAGGTCAGTCATGGGACTGGTGTGAGAACTAAAACAGTTAATCTTTATTTTTAATGTTAGGTAAGTCAAGGGACCACGCCGTATAACACGGAACGGGTTTCCTCCCAAGAATACCAGTGCATAAAACAACAGCGCAATGCTAAATAAAGAAAAATGAAGCTATTATAAGACCCAGGTCCTATCATACAATGCAACGCAAGCCGGGGGATAGGGTTTTTACCTTATAATAGCCAAGAATGCTTGATACGTTTAAAACAAATCATTTGATACTATTATAAGTGCATAGTGTATAAAACAACTTCAAATCATAAGTATCAATCATAGGCGGCATGAGCGCCCCATCCCACTATGTCGCCATACTAAGCTCTACAAATAAAACCGCAAAGTCACGTATTTGGAAATTGGATTTCCGTCTATGAACCGAGGCAAAAGATAGTCCTCAACCGATTCGAGACAATCTAGCCCATGTCTCAGGATCAGAGCTCGAGTGACCCTTGGAGCGACAGGGCCAGTCCACCGATGTGGATTAAAATGCCTGAACACTACGTTTCCCCGCCCTTTGGGGCGTAAATGAGCCAACTAAATGACTCCATCGGTTCGAGAACGACCGATCAATCCGAGGCGCCTCGCAACAGCAACAACCACATAAGTCAAACTCGTCAGGGCGTGTAAAACCACTGACGCCACTTTTTAGCTAGAAGGAAACGCATGCCCTCCCTGAGGTCCTCTCCCGTTTTTGGTTCATACCGGGTGTGAAACACGCGAGGTAAACGTTACACAAAGCTACGCCACAAAGGCCTTGCTTTGATCATCACACAAGACTTTGCTTTTCAACAGAAGCCTCGATCAATTGCCACTTAGGCATGCCACACAGGCAATTCACTCCATGCGTTTGATATCCATCAATATATAACCCCTGAGCTCGTACGTCTCAGAGAAGGGCGTTAAGCAAGAGAATAAATTCTCCGCCGCCAAACAGATATATATTTAATAGAGATCAATCACACGGACTAAAATCCAATGTTAGACACACAGTCCATTTACAAGTCCGTTCTGGGTCTGAACGAAACCGGAGGCACCTAGTACCCCGCATATCCATCGATCTCCAAGTACGTCTGGACGATCACTAACTGTTTCCATCTTCTTGGGTGTACAGCCCAATCAAGATCATCAGTAATCACCCAAACGACGTGAAGACTTCCGGTCTTCGACCACCGTCTTCATCTTCGACTTATCGTCGTATCAGTTATTCAGAATGGGATAAACCCGGTCTTTCCGAATAACTCGCGTATATTTTATAAAAGTGCTACACAAACACAACATACGCCTCATTCCAATTCATCAGTCACTAACCGCAAATTAATCAAGAGAATAATTCCCCAAATATTAACCCCGAAGGCCGAAACCAACATCAGATCAATATCCAGAAAACCATTCTGCTTGGCTAACCGACAGTTAGTTTCTAAATTTCACATTCATAGGGAAAGATTCCCATTAATTTTATCAAAGATAAATTCCTTGAATTTATTCTTTAATCTACTTTTGAATTTCGATTCAACTAGTCGGGATTTACGAAACTTACTGAATTAATCATTTGTTTTAATTTCCCAATCCCAACCTATTCATCCCATGAAGTAAAACTGGTAATACTTCATATCTAACACCACGGTGTTATCGGTAAATTCAATTACCATTTCACGTTCAAATCTAATTAAATATTTGACTATCGTCTGGAGCAAAACTGGTGATACTCCATTCTCGACCATTTCAATCTAATTAAAGATTCATTAAAACTCAACTTAGTTTTAATCGTTAACTGGGTTAAAGAATCCGTGTCATTTAAAAACACAGTTCACAATAAACCCAAAATCACCTTCATTAATTATCGGGTTAAAGAACGAGTGTTATTTAAAACACTGTCCACGACAAACCCAAAAATCAATATCAATTCAATTCCAATTAAATATTATTTAATTGGTACACTTCATTAAATCTAAATAAAAAGATTTAATCTTTTCTCAACTGGGTTCAAGAACAGTGTTAGTGAAGACACCATTCACGACAAACCCCAAATCACATTTGATATTCAATACAAGGCTCTGAATAGAAAATATACCGGCTTATATTCAATATCAAATTCCACAACTAACAAATGTCGTATTGGAAATAACGATATAAATATATCTTTCAAATTTCCATAACAACACCTGTATAATCACGAATTCCAACATCGAAATATTCCGAAGACAATTTCGATTCAAATCCACTCCAATGCAATCATTGGAAATTCTGGTTATTTTTAAAACCCTTTTCAAATTCAATTTATTTATTCAAAAATAAATAGAATTATATTTCTAGTTCAAAACTAGTTCATTTCGATAAAAATCTATTTTTATCTTTTCAAATATGGAGTTTTTCATCCCAATTCTTTCTAAATCATTTCTTATGATTTTACACAAATTATTACTATTTTTAATAATTTTATCAAGGCCCGTACAGTCGATTTCCATCAATGGCCATCGAACTGCACTTATAGCGACCTTTTTCAAATTTGATTTGGACATATTTCCAAATCCAACCGTTAGATTTCTAATTTCTAATATCCGTTCGAAAGCTCTTTTCGATACGAACCCAACGGTTCCGGTTTTAGGAGAATCCGACGGTCGGATCTCCCGTAATGCCCGTTTGAAATAAATGGTCGAAATTCGCGAACTGCCGCGGCGCGGCGCGTTCTATTCAGGCCATTATATTATATATATAATATATATAATATATATAATATATATATCGTCGATTTCTATTTTAAACGAATTATATAAATAGTTTTGAATTCGTTTCAAAAACATTTTCAACTTCCATTTCAATTCAAATCAAAATTGAATTCTTCTTTATAAATTCGTTTTAAAATTCATTTCTATTCAATTCAAATTTCAATTCAATTTGAATTCATTTTCAATTCAATTCATTTCGAAATCGTTATATATTCAATTCATTTCGAAATCGTTATATATTCAATTCATTTCGAAATCGTTATATATTCAATTCATTTCGAAATCGTTATATATTCAATTCATTTCGAAATCGTTATATATTCAATTCATTTCGAAATCGTTATATATTCAATTCATTTCGAAATCGTTATATATTCAATTCATTTCGAAATCGTTATATATTCAATTCATTTCGAAATCGTTATATATTCAATTCACTTCGAAATCGTTTTATATTCAATTCATTTCAAAATGAATAAAATCGATATAAATATCGTTTACGTCAAAATGGCGTCAATCTAATCAACACGGCTTCATAAATTTCTATTTCAAATATTTTATTTCAAATATTTCTTTTTCAAAATAGTTGTTATTAACAAAATATTTCGTTCAACACATGACCAATCTCAAAGGATGAGTACTGTCAACACATGAACCGCTATTTTATATTGATAAAGATGTAAATTTTATTATCAAAACATTTCGTTCAACACATGACCAATCTCAATGGATGAGTACTGTCAACACATGAACCGTTATTTTATATTGATAAAGATGTAAATTTTATTATCAAAATATTTCGTTCAACACATGACCAATCTCAATGGATGAGTACTGTCAACACATGAACCGTTATTTTATATTGATAAAGTTGTAAATTTTATTATCAAAATATTTCGTTCAACACATGACCAATCTCAATGGATGAGTACTGTCAACACATGAACCGTTATTTTATATTGATAAAGATGTAAATTTTATTATCAAAATATTTCGTTCAACACATGACCAATCTCAATGGATGAGTACTGTCAACACATGAACCGTTATTTTATATTGATAAAGATGTAAATTTTATTATCAAAATATTTCGTTCAACACATGACCAATCTCAATGGATGAGTACTGTCAACACATGAACTTTTATTTTATAATATTCTTTATTTTCTAAATTGGAATGAGGCCCAATCAATCACCATATAATGTTAATTATATGGATTTTCATACAACACATGTATATAATAGCATTGAAAAATAATCAACCATCAACCAAAGTGCACTACACTGTATAAGCATCAAATATAGACATTTAACGCTTATAGCAGCTTGTCAATCAATCGATCGACATATTTAATCAATCAGGATGAGTGAACTTCAAGTTTCATCCCAACACCCGTGTGGGGTTTCAAACAATCAAACAAATATTTTATTCGTGCAGTTGGGCGATGTGTAAAATTTATTGTCCCAATCAATGTCCTTCAAATAGGTGTACATAAACAAACCGTCTGGTTTGTAAATGAATATTTATTTATTCACATTCACGTTAAAAATTATATTTTTAACGATAAAACATTTTATTCCAACATATGAATTTCTATTAAGTTCATTCTTTAAATAAAATGATATTTTTATTTTTCTAACACATTTTAGAAAATTTCGGCGGCATAACGGCACGATACTAGAAACGGGACAAGGCCTAGCCTTATCCCCAGTCTAGTGAAGGCCCACGCCATTCACACATCAATCATATCAATTTCATCTCACCCAATAATTCAATTCAAACCAAACCATCAAATTAATTTATGCAACCAAACAAACAAGTCCATGGTATGTGGACGATTGTGTCGGGTGCTACTAAGCACCGTCTGCATCCTAGTATATATATAACTAGAAAAAAAGAAATTGAAAGGTGAGAAATTCTCACATATAGCTATCCAAGCTCCACGGCACTTCAAATGCAGGAAATCTTCACTGTTCTCGCCTTTTTGTCACCTTCGTTATCCGCTTTCACTACATATGTAAAAATCGAATTTTTACTTCGCTTTTCAATATATAAAAATCACATTTTTAATTCGAAGTTCAATATATAAAAACCATATTTTTAATTCGAAGTTCAATATATAAAAACCATATTTTTAATTCGAAGTTCAATATATAAAAACCATATTTTTACGATGCTATTCAATATATAAAAATCGAATTTTTACGATACTATTCAATATATAAAAATCGAATTTTTACGATACTATTCAATATATAAAAATCGAATTTTTACTAACAATATATATTTAATAGGCAAGATTACTGATTTTAAAACAACGGTTTATATACTTCAAAATAGAATAAAATAGAATAGAACCTTTCTTTGAAATTCCAGGCCGATCAATTTCCAACCCAAGGGCCACTGGCCTTTCTTCATGATCTCCTCCTATACTAAGCTTCGGTCCTTCATGAACCAGTACCCCAAAAAGCTCGGCACTGGGGCTTGAGCTCGCTGCCACGCCCAGACACCAGCAGCAGATCGAAGCGTGTCACTTGGAGGAGCTTGGGAAGCTGCGCCTGGGAGTGGTGGACCTGAGCAGTGGCGGTGGCGATCGCGTCTGGGTGGAGGCGGGGATGTCTGGGCGGCGGGTGGGTTTCGGGCTGTTTCGTTTCAGAAGAGGGGGGGGGTAAGACGAGGAGAGAGGAACGATTGGGGGAGGAGGAAGAGGGAGAGGCGCGCGAGGTAGGCGGGGGGTTTCGGTGGTGGCCGGCGGTGGCGATAGGGAATTCGACGTGGCGTTTTTTTTTTTATTACTTCTGAAATGAAATCGAGGGGGGGGGGGTTGACTTGGTAAAAGGGAAAGAGAGATATGTTTTTTTTTATTAATTTAATTTTCCACCCAAAAAGCAACTTTTATTTTCGACCTCAAAACGGGGCCCACCGCCTGCCGTCCATAGCTAATTACCCCCATTCCGAACACAATGGGACATGTATCATAGGCTGATTCGGCTGTTACAATCAGTTTTCGCTGAATTTACATTTAAATCATTATATTGAATTTTAAACATACATTTCAAATTACCGAGGTCACATACTAACTAGAAAAATTCTAGAAAAAATATTTTCTAGCTTCGTATTGACGATACGGTCTTAATAAAACTAGTTTCGTCGAATTCTGAGGCCGTTGGAAAAATGGTCATTTTCCAGTTGATTAAAATCAACTGAAACTGGTCAAACGCGTTTTCCTTCGCCACGCTCACATATTGATTCGAAAAATTATGAAATTTGGAATCTAGCAATAACTTGACACTGCGGATCCAACAAAAGTGGTTTCGTCGAAATCCGAGGTCATTTGTAAAATGTCCATTTTTAAGGGCCTGAATTCCATAGCGACTATTCAGAATTTTCAACTGGACATATCTTTTGATTCCCGCTATGAAATTTTGATTTGTCGGATTCGTTGGAAAGATATTATCAATTAGATCCTATTATTTTTGGTTTCACTAAAATCCGGATTGTTTTGCACCCGGTACATTCAATTGAAGTTTGAAATCGAATTATCGAACTACCGCGCCATTTTCAATTCTATTTATAAATATATATAAATATTTATATTCTAACGACGACGCGTATAAATATATACGTTCGAATTCTATTCAAAATAAATTCCTCGACAATATTATTTAAAATAATCTATTTTAAATATTCAAAATTCGCTATAATCGCCAAAATAAAATTTTCAAACTGGCTCGCATTTTACGGGTTGTTACAGAAGCATTTTTGGCCATTATAAGGTAAAACTCTATCCTCCGGCTTGCGTTGCATTGTGTGATGGGACCTGAGTCTTATAATGGCTTCATTTTATAAAAAGCATTGCGATGATTTAATCATTTACTTTATTTCATGCACTAGCACTCATTGGAGTAAACCCGTTCTGCGAAAGTGGCGTGGTCCTTTGATTTTCCTTATTATTGTTGTTAATAAGTTAAGTAGATTTCTCATACCAGTCCCATGACTGACTCGTAGTTTGTTTCACCTTGCAAACTCGGGTGCCCTCATTTTCACACGGGCACCCTAGTTATAGGTATCTGGTGCACTTTTGGCTCATGGCGAGGCTTGACTACACCGTGATGACTATGACTTTTTCCGCCATTATTGTATATGTATTATGATTCCGCCACTGGCGATGTAGACTGATGCTTAGTTTGTGTACTCTTTATGTATGATTCCGCCTCTGGCGATGATGACTGATTATGTATTATTATGCACTAAGTTGTATCCTGCACTGTGCTCTCTGATGTGGTGATATCTATATGATTCCGCTGTCATATGTGTGTAAATTATTCTATTTCATGTTTATGCTATTATCTGTGATCTGCTAATGATGATTAATGTGTTATATTCCAATGATTATCCTTAACACCATGTCACGGGGTTTTGGGATAGTCACAACAGTTGCATCATCGGTATTCATTTTGGAGTTGTAAGTGACGAATTACTACCAGAGATACTGTTTTGTATTTGTTTTGGGAAAGACAAGTTGTGTTGAATGTCAAAAAGGAAAATTTGATTTTTGAAAAGAGTAAACTGTTTAAAAACTCCCAGGGAAAGACTGTTTGAGTTAAAAACAAATTTAACAGAAATTTGTGAAAGCAAATTTGAATTAAAGTAAAGCCAGTAAAGTGGTAACTGAGATTGAATTAGAATGATATCAAGACAAATTGGATTGTGAGATTCAAATTTGAAGTGTAATGTGATAATCAAGTTAAGAGTTGGGAATCGAGAAGAAACCCGAGTTGAAATGATATTTGGCTCGGATATAAGCGAATGGTTGGATTTGTGGATAAAAGCAGATTGGAATTTGATTGGGACGACCCTTATATCTACTGAATTGATAACAAGTGGAAAGGATATAATGATATGCCGACAAAAAGGTACAAGTTTATATTTCCATTGGATATATGATTTATGAGCCGAATTGGCAAGCCGCTTGGCTGTTTGATTCTCTTTTGGATTAGAGATGGCCCAGAGAGGCGAGTTGGAGTTTGACGTATTGACCAGTACAAAGGAGGTGCTGGCGAATTTTTTTGAAAAGTTAAGGAGTTAGAATATTTTCAGGATTTTTGAAAATATTAGTGATAGAATTAAATCAATAATTTAATTGGAAGTAAATTAATTCAGTTGAAACTGGAGTTAAGAAGAAAATGATAATTTTTAACCAGTTAATAGGGTTTGATCTCTACTTAGCAATTTCGAGGACGAAATTATTTTAAGTGGGGAAGATTGTAATGACCCGCATTTGCAGAGGTATTATAATTAATTTATTTAATTATATAAATAGTGATATAGTGAATTAAATGGTGGTATAATTAAATAGCTGGGAATATTTAATTAAAATAATAATTAAATAATATATTTAATTCTGAAATAATCAGAATTGGCTGAAATGACGATATGGTGTCAACCGGATCATCTGTGATATTTAATTCAGCTTGGAATTGAATTTGAATAACGAATATAGTATATAAATGACAGTTTGAACGTAGAGATATAATATAATTAAAATCGAGCTTGAAATGGCGAGGCAGTTCGCTATTTGGCGATTTGAACTTCAACAGAATGTACAGGGTTCGTTTTAAATCGGATTTCTGTGAAACAAGAAACGTATGGAGCTGGTGAAGTATATCTTTCTAGTGGAAGAGAAAAATCGGGATTTCATCGTGTAGATTTTGATTTATGTCCAAATCGAATTTTAAAATAGTCGCTATAGAATCGTTTATCGACCTATCGTTTTATTCGATATAACTAGAGATCGGGTTTGAATTTAGACAAGGTTCTTTTGGGACATAACGATAATTTAATTTTTAGATTTTTACTGTAATTTTTAATTAATTAAATATGCAACTTTCTATTTGGACTATTGTGCAACCTGTAATCAACATTTTGAGGTTTCACAGTATGAGTTAATCTACTGGTATTTTTATATTTTTGGAACCGTGTCACGTTGTACATCACAACGGTATTTTTATTTCTGTCTAGCAGTCTGTAAAAATAAAATTTATGGAACGAAGAATGTAAAACATCACTTGAAAACAAAAATAAAAAAATGTATGGCGTGTGAACCAACACATCTCAATGCGTCCCTCCTTTGATTTCCTATGGTTGTAAATAATGCCACCGTTCTCTTCTCAAACCCAAACCGTGGCCTTCAAAAGTTCCACAAGGAAAGCAAGGAAGAAAACCAAACCACATCTTTCGTTTTCAACCACAAGAAAAATGCCGTCCTCTTATATAATGACTCTTTTAAGGCCGCCACCATTCTTTCATCTCACGGTAAAACGCCATCCTTCTAAAATCCCGAACAAATCGAATAAAATGTTATAAATCAAAACAAAAATATATTCTCGATGCTGAAACGTTATTCTTCGCCTTGGTAGGAGTTTAGTGGAGCTCGACGGGTTTTTTCATCACTGAAAATTGGGAACGCAACCTAGGGTTGGCTCGCGAATTTTGAATGGGGACGCCGGAGTTGTCTTGAGTACATTGGGGGGTTTGTGGTCGCAAGGAGGTTCGATTGAGGGTTCCGGTGGTGTTCGATGTGGATATGGGTGTCACGGTGCTCCTATAGGCAGCGAAGTACTGATCGACGCGTTTCTGTAGTGGACCTCGAGTTGGGTATTTTGGGCATGGAAGTGATGAGTATGGGAAGGAGAAACCGTTCATGAATCAAATTTGTGAAATCATTAATCGATGAGGGAGAACGAGGCTGAGGAGTGGTTTACTGGAGCTGCGTTGAGACGGCCGGGAATTTCGCTCGATCCGAATCAGTCGTTAAACCGATCTAGACCGTTTGAAACCCCTGATCGTTTTGAGAACAGGACAAATCAGAACGCAGACGGAAGAACATTTCATTGTTAATTACAACAATTCCATCAGATACAAGAATATACAAAGTTTGAATAAATATACATTCGATAAATATCAGAGATTACAATAAATTACATAGCAGCGGAAAGTAATACAAAGCACAACTGAAGGTGATATACGGATATAGAGCTTTCCGGATATCATTCCAGCTGTAAACCAGGATCCTATGAATATAAATCTGCAAAACCAAAACTACTAGCTGCCCGTGTCGGAAATAAGGGCACCCAGAGTTTAGGTTAAAACAATAAACTCCAGCTCAGTCATGTGACTGGTGTGAGAACTAAAACAGTTATTTAAAACTTTACTTTAAAAGAGAGTAATTCAAGGGACCACGCCGTATAACACGGAATGGGTTTCCTCCCAAGAATACCAGTGCATAGAAAAGACAACGCAATGCTTTTTCGAAAAATGAAGCTATTATAAGACCCAGGTCCCATCACATAATGCAACGCAAGCCGGAGGATAGGGTTTTCCCTTATAATAGCCAAACATGCTTGGTACGTTTAAAACAAATCATTTGATACTATAATAAGTGTATAGTGTCTAAACAATTTCAATCATAAATATCAATCCTAAGCGGCATGGGTACCATCTATCATGTCGCCATACTAGGCTCTACAAATAAAACCGAAATACACATATTGGAAATTGGATTTCCATCATGAGTCGAGGCAAGGGGCAAGCTCCTCTCCGTTTCGAGACACTCTAGCAAATGCCTCGGGACTACACACTCTGGGTAACCCCTGGATGCTTCAGGGCCGGTCCTCTCTTACGTTTGAGGATTGGCAATTCTTGAACACACGTTTCCCGGTCCTTACAGACCTAAAATCGAGGCGCCTCATCCAACAACCACATAGGTGAAAAGTATATAAATGTCAGGGCTGGTAAGTCACTGACACCACCAAAGCTAGAAAGAAACGTCGTGCTATCCCGGCAGTCCTTATCCCGTTTTTGACTCATACCGAGGTGTGAGGCTCGCGAATTCACGTTATACGCAAAGCTACACCACAAAGGCCGTGCTTTGATCATCAACCACAAGACTTTGCTTTTCAACAGAAGCCTTGATCCATGTAACTCAGCGTGCCACACAGGCAATTCATGCCATGCGATTGATATCTATCGATATATAACCTCTAAGCTCGTACGTCTCAGAGAAGGGCGTTAAGCAAGAGAATAAATTCTCCGCCGCCAAACAGATATATATTTAACATAAATCAATCAACACAGAATAAAATCCAATGTCAGACACACAATCCATTTACAAGTTCGTTCTGGGTCTGAACGAAACCGGAGGCACTTTCCTCGCATATCCATCGATCTCCAAGTACGTCTGGATGACCACCAACTGATTCCGTCATCTTGGGTGTACAGCCCAATCAAGATCATCAGTAATCACCCAAACGATGTGAAGACTTCCGGTCTTCAACCACCGTCTTCATCTTCGACTTATCATCGAATCGGTTATTCAGAATGGGTATAAACCCGGCCTTTCTGAATAACCCGCGTATATAGTAAACAAATGTTACACAAACACAACATACGCCTCATTCCAATTCATTAGTCATTAACTGTAAATCAGCAAGAGAACAATTTCTCAAATATTAACCCCGAAGGCCGAAACCAACATCAGATCAATACCCAGGAAACCATTCTTCTTAACTAACCTACAGCTAGTTTCTAAATTTCAATTCTTAGGGAAAGGTTCCCATTAATTTTATCCAAGATAAATTCTTTAAAATTTATCCATTAATCTTCCTTTGGATATCATTTCAAACCAGATTATGGTTTTCCAAACTAGTCGAGATTAGCGAACCACTCCGAAGTAATTATTTATTTTATTTCCCAATCCCAACCTATTCATCCCATGAAGCAAAACTGGTAATACTCCATATCTAATACCACGGTGTTATCGGTAAAATTAATTACCATTCCATGTTCAAATCTAATTAAAGATTTAACTATCGCTTTGGAGCAAAACTGGTGATACTCCATTCTCGCTCAATTTCTAAATTTGATAATTTAGATTATCAATTCACATTTCAATCTAATTACAGATTCATTAAAACTCCCTTTTCTGGGTTAAAGAACTATTGTCATTTTAAACACAGTTCACGATAAACCCAAATCACATTCTATTTATTATCGGGATAAAGAACAAGTGTCATTTAAAACACCCTTCACGATAAACCCATAAATCAATTCTATTTACAACCCATTTCAAATCCAATTTATTTATTTAAAAATAAATGGGTTTTAATTTTAGTTCAAAACTAGTTCATTTCGATAAAAATCTATTTTTATCTTTTCAAATATGGAGTTTTTCATCCCAATTTTTCCCAAATCATTTCTTATGATTTTACACAAATTATTACTATTTTTATTAATTTTATCAAGGCCCGTACAGTCGATTTCCATCAACGGCCATCGAACTGCACTTACAGCGACCTTTTCCAAATTTGATTTGGACGTATCTCCAAATCCAACCGTCAGATTTCAAATTTTTAATATTCGTTAGAAAGCTCTTTTCGATACGAACCCAACGGTTCCGGTTTTTGGAGAATCCGACGGTCGGATCTCCCGTAATGTCTGTTCGAAATCAATGGTCGAAATTCATGAACTACCGCGGCGCGGTGCGTTCTATTCAGGCCATTATATATATAATATATATATTATACATATTTCGTCGATTTCCCTTTTTAAACGAATTTTATAAATCGTTTCCAAATTTGTTTCGAAAACAAATTCAACATTCATTTCAAATTCAAATCGATTTCAATTCTATTTCAAATTCGTTTTCTATTCAATTCAATTCAAATTCGTTTTCTATTCAATTCAATTAAAAATCGTTTTCTATTCAATTCAAATTCGTTTTCTATTCAATTCAATTCAAATTCGTTTTCCATTCAATTCGATTCAAATTCGTTTTCTATTCAATTCAAATTCGTTTTCTATTCAATTCAAATCAAATTCGTTTTCCATTCGATTCAATTCAAAAACGAATATAATCGATATAAATATCGTTCGCATCAAAATAGCGCATCTCTAATCAACACGGCTTTGTATATTTCAATAATTCCGTTATTCTATTCAACAAATGAATATTTATCCTATTCAATACATGAGTCTATATTTTTGTCAACACATGACTAATCTCAACGGACGAGTACTGTCCACGTGTGACTATTTTTGTTATTCAATATATTTTATAAAATTATGATATCCATCGTTTGATTTAAATCAGACTTCAACCGTAAATTAGTAAGAGAACGATTCCCTAAATATTAACCCCGAAGGCCGAAACCAACATCAGATCAATATCCAGGAGACCACTCACCTCATCTATCTTCCAGTTAATTTCTAATTCTATATATGATAAAGATGTAAATTTTGTTGTTAAAATATTTCGTTCAACACATGACTAATCTCAACGGATGAGTACGGTCAACACATGAACCTTTATTTTATAATATAAAGATGTAAATTTTATTGTTAAAATATTTCGTTCAACACATGACTAATCTCAACGGATGAGTACTGTCAACACATGAACCTTTATTTTATAATGATAAAGATGTAAATTTTATTGTTAAAATATTTCGTTCAACACATGACTAATCTCAACGGATGAGTACTGTCAACACATGAACCTTTATTTTATAATGATAAAGATGTAAATTTTATTGTTAAAATATTTCGTTCAACACATGACAAATCTCAACGGATGAGTACTGTCAACACATGAACCTTTATTTTATAATATTCTTTATCTTCTAAATTGGAATGAGGCCCAATCAATTACCATATAAAGTTAATTATATGGATTACATTCAACGCATGTATATAATAGCAACGATACATAATCAACCATCATCCAAAGTGCACTACACTGTATAAGCATCAAATATAGATATCTAACGCTTATAACAGCCTATCAATCAATCGATCGACGTACAACTAATTATTGGGATTGGTGTATGCCGTATTTTATCCCAATACCCGTGTGGGGTTTCAAACAATCAAACACAGATTTTATTTGTGCAGTTGGGCGATGTGTAAAATGTATCGTCCCAATCAATGTCCTTCAAATAGGTGTACATAAACAAACCGTCCGGTTTGTAAATGAATATTTATTTATTGACATTCATGTTAAAAATTATATTTTTAACGATCAAATTATTTTATTCAACCTATGAATATTCTATTCGGTTCATTTATCAAATAAAATGATATCTTTATTTTTCTAACTTATTTTAGAAAATTTCGGTGGCATAACGGCACGATACTAGAAACGGGACAAGGCCTAGCCTTATCCCCGGTCTAATAATGGCTCACGCCATACACATATCAATCAAATTCATTTCAATTCACCAAACAACCAAATTCAAATCAAATAATCTAACTAATCTGTGCAACCAAACAAACAAGTCCATGGTCTGTGGACGATTGTGTCGGGTGCTACTAAACACCGTCTGCATCCTAGTATATATATAACTAGAAAAAGAAATTTAGAGTGAGAAGTTCTCACCAAAGCTATCACAATTCCACGACTCTTCTTATGTAGAAAATCTTGTCGTTCCTCCTTTGATCACTTTCGTCCTCCGTATTCACTACATATATAAAAATCACATTTTTATTTTGCTATTCAATATATAAAAATCGAATTTTTACTTTGCTATTTTATATATATAAAAATAACGTCTTTCCTTATGTAAAAAATAAAGATTTCGCCTTTTCAATATTAAAGATTTCGCCTTTTATAAAACCCATTCTTTTTATTCTCCACTTTGTTATAAAAATTATATTTTTATTTTGTTCTCCTCCTAATAAAGATTATATTTTAATTAATCTACATGAATAAAAAACATATTTTTACTATCCTACCTATATAAAAATCATATTTTTAATATGCCACTAGTATAAAAATTATATTTTTAATATTCTACATCAATGGAAATCCTATTTTTATCAAAGTAAAAATCATATTTTTACTTCTCTACTTAATTAAAAATTATTTATTTTTCTATGCTATATATAAATAAAAATCTCGTCTTTTCACCAATAAAATCCCGTCTTTCTATAATTAAAAACCCTAGCTTTCTTTAAATAAACATCACTGAAAATTCATTTACAATAAAACTGAAAATCATTAGATAAACAAACTGAAAATAAATAAAATAAGAAGCTTACAGGTGGTTAAGAGGGGGGAAGGCGGGTTCACAGTTGGCGGAGGAAGTATGAGGAGGGCGCAGGTCATAGGGTCCGGCCATGTAGCGGCGGCGGCCAGAGGAGCTTCGATTTGGGGTTTATTTCTTCAGGGGGGCGTGGGCTCGGAACTGGGGAGGGTGGTCGGAGGCTGACGCGGCATGGGGGGGTCTCGGCGGTCTCGGCGCCTGAAGGGAGGCGGGGCGGCGATCGACGATAGGGGGGGCGATGGGTTTTTCGTGAACGTCGGTTCTCTTTTTTTTTTTCCTGTCCATCGACTTGAACGAAAAGGGGGTAGGGGTGGGTTTGACCGGGATGTAGGGATAAAGGGGGGTGTGGACCATTATTTAATTAGTTTATTATATATTTAATTTTCAACCAAAAAATTGACTTTTTAGTCCAACTCGAAACGAGACCCAACGACTATTGTCCCCAGCTAATTACCCCCATTCCGAACACAATGGGATATGTATCGTAGGCTGATTCGATTGTTTCGATCTATTTCCGTTAAAATCAACATATAACTCTATATATTGAATTTGAACGTGCATTTCAATTTACTGGGGTCACATACTAACTCGAAAAATTCCAGAAAAATATTTTCTAGCTTCGTATTGACGATACGGTCCTAACAAAACTAGTTTCGTTGAATTCTGAGACCGTTTGAAAAATGGTCATTTTCCAGTCGATTAAAATCAACTGAAATTGGTTAAACGCGTTTTCCTTCGCCACGCTCACATATTGATTAGAAAAATTATGAAAATTGGAATCTAGCTATTACTTGACATCACGGTTCCAACAAAAGTGGTTTCGTCGAAATCCGAGGTCGTTTGCAAAATGGCTATTTTTAAGGGCCTGAATTCCGTAGCGACTATTCAGAATTTTCAATTGGACATATCTTTTGATTCCCGCTATAAAACTTTGATTCTTCGGATTCGTTGGAAAGATATTCACAATTAGATTCTATTATTTTTGGTTTCGTTAAAATCCGGTTTGTTTTGCACCCGGTATGTTCAATTGAAGTTTGAAATCGAATTATCGAACTACCGCGCCATTTTCAATTCCTTTTATAATCATATATAATTATTTATATTCTAACGATGACGTATATAATATATTCGTCAAATTCTATTCAAAATAAATTTCTCGTCGCTATTATTTAAAATAATTCATTTTAAATATTCAAAATTCATTAAAATTGTCAAAATAAAAATTTTAAACTGGCTCGCATTTCCAGGTTATTACATGCGTCGAGTATCGTTGGAGGAAGAAGGAGTTCAAATGGGTCTGGGCTTTTAAACGTTGGATGGGCCAGGAAAGAAAGGGAATTTACAGAAACAAGATCCAATGGTATCGTATGGACGGACACTACCTAATGGAACTGATTGGGAGTGGATTTGAGCTCGTTTGAATTTATGGTGAAATAAATTGTTTGATTCAAATCAAACAAACAGTTTATCATTCTTTAACGGTGAACTGCAAATGTAAGTAAATCTCACTAACTCTGAACAGTTTATAATTTCATGTTGTATTTTTAGAACTGTTAAATATTGGCTGATTGACTGTGTGTTGACTGTTTGATTGAACTGCTAGTCAGTTAGTTGAATTTCTATATTGATTCTGTTTAATAGAATATATCATATGGAACTAAAAGTGATGTTTATTTTATTGTGTAACATCTGTGGATGCAGGGAAACAGGTTGGAGGAATCCGATTGGATTCCTCAACAGTTATGTTATTGTTTTTCATATATTGTGATATATGATGTGGTTTATAATCTGTGGTTGATTATATGTGTTTGGACGATATTGGTCATCGTGATATGATGTGTTAAGTACCACAAAATATCGGAGTGGGAAAAGGAGATTTTCAAAGTGATATTGAAAACAGAATATGTATAAATTGGAATAATTATAAAGTGAATTATTTATTTAGGATAAATAAATAAGATATTATAAAATGGACTATTTACTTAGAAAATAAATAGGAGATAATAAGTGAGGTATTTATTTGTTAAATAAATAGGATAAGATAATGGATTTATTTATTTGTTAAATTAATAGAATAATGAAAGGACATATTTATTTGTTAAATAAATAGGGTTATTAAAGGAAACATTTAGAATAAATAAATAGGATATTAAACAAATTATTTATTTAGGAAATGAATAAGTTATGATAAAGGGATATTGACTTAGAAATTGAATAAGTTATAAAAGAGATGTTAAGCAAAATAAATGGAATAAAGGATTTTCTATTTTAAAAATAAATAGAAGAGTAAATGGAATCAAGTTAATCAAACAGAGTAGACCAAATAGAGTTAAGCAAAATTAGAAACTGACTAGAAATTAGTAAATTGAATGGTTTTCCAAGTGTCGATCTGATGTTGGTTTCGGCCTTTGGGGTTTATACTTAGAGAATTGTTCTCCTACTAGTTTACAGTCAGGGACTGATAGTTGTGAAATGATAGTGATATGTAAATAAACAATGGAAATGTTTTCCAGTGTTAATAACATATATTTTCTAAACATAGAAAATAAGGAAATGTGAATATATATATATGTATATATATATGTATATATATATATATGTTAAATGATGATTGATCAATATAATTTCCATTTGGAAGTAGTATCACTATTTTCACACGTGTTTTTCTTTGATAGTTAACTCACCGACTATCGAAGTTTTCGACCATTTTAACGTTGTTAATATGGAGAGACCGGTTGGATTATTATCCAAAGAACCACTCTGTATTGGCATAAGCGTTGCGAATCATATATGCCAAAGATAATTGAAGACGAAGTAAAGTGTAAGGGCTATTGTATAGGTCTTAGATAACAGTGCCTAAGATGGATATACTGAATAGTGCCTTCGGTTCATCCTGTTCCTGGATGACTTGTATGGATGAATGTCTGACAGAGTATTTCCAGAAAGGTCACGTATATTTTATTTCTTCAACCTTACCAAGAGTGGAAGCGGAGAAGGAAACTTCTTTAGCTAACACATAATGTATTATTGTAGACGTCAAGTAGTGATTTTCGATGGATCTGACAATGTGGCATTCGAAGTGAATCTGATGTGATGATAAGGCATAACCTCAAGCCTCATCAACTGGTAAATGACAGAAATCGAGCAGACAACATGCCTATGTAGTTCGCACCTATTAGGTTGTATAATCACCTAATCTAGAGTTTCATTTACTTTTAAGAATCTGTTGTCGATACTGTCCCATTCGGGAAACGGTTGCTGATCCCAACCGTTGGTGATATACATTCGATACACTCAAGCGAAATGAGTGGTCGGTCATGTGTGGCCGGGTTGCAAGATGTTCTTGTTGAACCCAGTGTATTCCTCTCTAGAGGTACACTAGCGAAAGGTGGTTCCATACCTTGTCATAGTTGGAAATCCATTACCCAATACGTGCTTGCGGTTTTGATTGTATACTATTTATGTAGAACGTGAGATGAAAGCATTTCTGCTAGATGATTATTATATTGTGGTTGATAGACATTATTATAATATCAAAGGGTTTTTGATATAAAGACATTTGGATTCTCATAAGGGAAAAACCCGTTCCGTTATGCGGTGTGGTCTTATGACATATCGATTACCTGCTTGAACTGTTTTAAACTGTTTTACTCATACCAGTCCCATGACTGACCCGGAGTTTATTTTGTTTTGTTTTCCCTAAACTCTTGGGTGCCCAATTTTGTACGGGCAGTCAAGTAGTCGGGATTTACAGATACTTAAAGATCTGGAGCAGGAGGCTTTAGGATCATATAGCTATAGTTATTTCCGCTGTGTTGTAAGTGTTGTACTTTGATAATGAAGTGTATTCAAGTACAGATGTATATCTCAAGTTATGTTATACATATTATATGTTATTCGTTCCGCTGTGAGGTTCGTTTTACTCTGATGTTGTGTTCTTCTTCTTCTTCTATTCTAAGTTTCTATCTTATCTTTCCTCACCCTCTAATTTCTTTCAATAATGACCGGTATTTTTCGATGTTTGGTTAGTCGTCATCGTGTTTATGTCGATAACCAAAGTCGTCAGAATCCCGGGTCATTACAATATTCTATTGAATTTCAAATTGAGTCAAGTCATTTCTTGTCTGATTTGACTCTAGATCAAACTCTCTTCATTTCTACCAAGATCAAATTGCAAAAATGAATTATAAGAGTAATTATAGTTAAAATTAAAAGATCCAAGTCTGCATTTATTGTACTGTAACACCCCATACTTTTCTAAGCCCAAATTTTGACAAAAATCGAAACTTAAACTCAAATTCATCCAAGCATGGAGCATGTAAATCTGGTACCTGCAAACAAATGAGCATGAGCATAATCATAGTACGATAAAAATAACTCACAACGTAACAAAATAGGATAGACTAGTTTCAACTCGGGTAACTACCTTATAAGAGAGAGTCACCACATCAATACTAAGCGTGAGAGAGAATGAGAACTGAAACCCAAACTTAAACACCAATGAGAACCAGACCCTCTCCAGAAAACCTGGGAGATTGTAAAGAAGAGAGGGTCAGAACAATAAGTTATGGTGGAAAGGAAGAGTACAATACAGTTTACAATGCAAAGATGTATCCCGTTTGGTTTAACCAAAGACATATGCCTACCAAGGCTAGTTATTCTAACCTAACCTTGTAAACATTGATGCATGACTCTAGCTACCATACCCAAGGTAGCATTCCCAATGATAACGATACTGAAACAAAACGTTTATGCATATATTTATGAAGCCTTTAAACCATCATTTAACCAAATACCAAAACTAAGAGGTGGGCTTTCAACTACTTGCTACTCATACGGAGGTTAGTTATTTATGCATATATATATATATATATATATATATATATATATAGCCTTAAGACCTCACCATCAAATTATAGTAAAGGGTGGATCCTCTTGATCACTTAAGATCCTAGGCGGACCTATTGATCACTAAATGCCTCTCGATGGTTTGTAAAAGCTAAATTAAGTTAGAGGACACTAGCTACATGTCCTACTAATTAAGGCTTCCGTCATTCACGCATGTAAACTCATGCCCCGCATAAGGCAAGAGATAGTAAGAAGTCGCTTAAGACCACTCAATTAGGTAGACATAGCACACCATTTAAGACCCTTTTGTGGCGGACCCCTCATTACTATCTAGCTAGCCTTATTAGATAATCTCCTAGTCGCTTAATACTTCCCGTACGATAAGTAGCCCTATGGAAATAACCTATCGGACATTTTAAGACCTATTCCTAGGTGGATCCCTCGACCCAAGCCACTTAAAACCCAAGGAAGCTATAACACCCCACACTTTTCCGAGCCCAAATTTCAACAAAATATCGAAGCTCAAACACATCCAAGCATGAAGCATGTAAATCTGGTAGCTGCAAATAAAAGAGCATGAGCATAATCAGAGTACGATAAGGTAACTCACAACGGAAACAAAATAGGATAGATTAGTACTAACTCAAGTAACTACCTTTTTAAAAGTAAGTCACTTTGCCAATACTGAGCATGAGAGAGAACGAGAACCGAAAACTAAACTAAGACATCTTTGAGAACCTGACCTTTTTTAGAGAACCTAAGAGGTTGTAATGAGGAGGGGGTCAGAACAATAAGATTCCGGTGAACAGGAAATGCACAACACGTATAATAATACACAGATGTATGCTGTTTAGTTCAACCCAAGATGTATGTCTACCAAGGTTAGTAATTCTAGCCTAACCTTGTAAACAATTACGCACGGCTCTGACTACCCTTCCCAAGATAGCGTTCACAATTAAGTATGATGATGAGATAGAACGTTTACGGATATATTTATGGAGCCTTTATACCAGAACATGTATGGTTATTAAATCGAAAGTGAACTCCTAATTACAGAGTTTATATATTCACACACACATCCTTCATTATTTAATGCCTCACTATCAGATGATAGATAGGGTGGATTCTCCTGATCACTTAAGACCCTAGGAAGACCTATTGGTCACTCAGTACTTCTCGATAATTTATTCAATGTTAATATAAACTAGAGAGCACTAGCTATGAGACACTACTAGTTAAGGCTTCTGTCATTCACACATATATCCCATACCCTGTGTAAGGTGAGAGAGGGTGTTTCGATTTACCATCTAGCTAACCTTATTAGATAATCTCCTTAATCGCTTATTATTTCCCGTAGGATAGTTAGTCCTATGGCATGACCATACCAGACATTTTTAAATTTCCAGGTTTGGGTAGGCCTCACCCACATACCATTTAAAACCCCTAGACTGGAAGACCTGCTCCCACGGGGGCTCCTCGACCCAAGCCACTTAAGACCTATGGAAACAGACTATACACGAATATTATTAAGTATATCCAATTAGCCTTTAATGTTCCTTCTAATGGGAATAAAGCAGCTACGTTAATTGAATTATTCCCGTTTAGCTTCTTTTCACGGAAATATCATACGTATATGATCAATTATCGTTATTAATTCTTATGGTTAATACTATTTCACATCATTAACCGACCAAGTCCAATTCTAGCTTTTAATTATATGCTCTATATTAACTTGTATAACTAAGGAAAACTATATTATCCTTAGGATATTTGATTAATTATTTTTCCTTATTGGACTTGGTAATTTTTAACGACAATCAATGTAATGTATCATTTTTTTGGTAACCAAATATTTAATTTAATTTATATATTTTAAATATTGATTTGGTATTATAAATGAATTTATGATATATATTTCGTTTCTATAATGAAGTTTAAAAGTAAAATTTATAAATAATTATTAAACGAACTCGAAATGTCGCGGTAATTCATAATTTATGAATTGAACTTCAATTGAATATACAGAATCTGTTTTAAGTCGGAATTCTGTGAAACAAGAATCGTCCAGATCGATTTGATTATATTTTTCTAATGGAAGAGAAAAATGGAGATTTCAGCATATAGATTGTTAGTTATGTCGAATTCAAATTTTAAAATAGTCGCTATGGAATTCGTTAATAAATGATAACATTTATTTAATAAATATAAAGGATTTTTATATTGTTTTGAATATCGTTAACGCGAAGATTTTAATATTGAGTTTAAAACCCATAATGGTTTATTTTGAAGCTCTATGATATTCCAGTTGGAGATTTGTGATAATAATATTTTATTATTATTTTAAATTGAATTGTTTTGGATTTAAATATAGTTTATCGATATTATATAGGCCTTAGAAATAGTTTTCTTTTCAAATGACCTCCGTTTTCGAAGAAACAAATTTAACTGGAATACGTATAGCTAATTATTGCTAGATTGCCAATTTGAAGCCAATTAGAGTTGTTTTGTCTGTGTGTGCAATTTAAAGGTGAACCGATGAATAATTTGTAATTAAACTAACATCGATTTTGCAAACGGAGTCTGTTTTCAACGAAATGAATTTCATTGGGATCGGAACGTCAAGACGTAGCAGTACGTCCAATTTCACCATATTTCGAGTTCGTGAATGTCAATATGAGTATTAAACGATCCACGAAAGTAGAGGTAAAATTTAAATAATCGGATAAATGCAACCGTAACAAATCAAATCAAATAATATAAATAAACAGTACTTCCAAGCCAAGAAATTCTAGCCGACCTAAGCACATACAACCTATCACCCTATAAAGCCCACATAGCCTACTAATTTTAAACACACAGACTTGCCAAATCTCAATTCTATCTGCATACCTACCTACCTCCCTACTTCTTCGTTCTTAAGCAGTTATACCAAGTACAAGTTGTCTAATTCTTGCTGCAACTAAACAGGACTAATGAAAGGGAAACCACACTGCAAGGCTATTTCTTCTTCTCCAAGTTGCACTACAGCTATAATATATGCAGCTTTGTTTAGTCTCATATACTTAACTTTCTAGCTACTCTACCTATTCGAAGCTACGCACATGTTGAAATGATGTTGATTTTATCTTTTATTTGTTCACCCCTATATATATGTATCCAACTTCTTTTTTTTCAGAAGCTCTTTCACTTTTCTAGCAATGGAAACCCAATACGTCCTCTCCTCCTCTCAACATAAAAATGAATCCATCGTTATATAAAAAACGCAAGCTTCCATTTTTGATACAAACCAAAAAGATCTCAAAACCCTGGAGTCGCGGAAGTCATTAACCAAAGAACTAAAGAGGTCAGTTCAAATGTAAAACAAAGTGAAGAGCAGGGAGTGAACTGTTGCGCGGTTCTTCTCGTGCGTGGGGCGGACAATTTGTTTTAACATGGGTAATAACAGTTGAGTTTTAGAAATGTGTATATATATATATGCATGGGGATGTTTTATAGTGAGCAGGTGGGAGTTCACATGAGCAACAAGTAACTAAGTAATTAGAAGTCGTGGGAAGAAGATATCATGATGGGATGGCCAATGTTGTTTGAACGTGAAGGAGAAGTTCTACATAAGAGAGAGAGTGGAGTGGTGTTCGAGTTTACATGAGAAGGTGTAGTCGAAGTGAGTGGGTTCTCAGCTCAAAGACGCAGCAGTAAACAAAAAAAGGAAATATATATATATATATATATATATATATATATATATGACGAAGAAGTGGAACTGCAATATGGTGGGGAGATGGAGTAACTTGTGTGAAGCTCGGACTGAAGATGAGTGCAGAGTGGACGTCAGTGTCAAGAGGGAGATAGTGGCTTGGGAGGAGCAGTGGGCATAAGTGAAGGCAACGGTGGAACGTTGGTTTTGATGTGGGGATAGGGTGCGGTTAGTAAGTGGGGAGGAGTTTGAAAAAAGAAGGAAGTGCAGTCAGGTATACTTTGAATGAAGGCAGGAAGAAACTGTAATGGAAGGTTAGAAAGTAATAGTGGGAAGGAAAGAAGCAGTATGGGTGGTTTTTAAATTAAGAATGTCAAACACAAGCCTAAAAATGAAGTGAACAGCTAATTAGTTAACAACGTGACTCTATATGCCAAGTATATTTTGATATTCTATTCAAACATGGACCATATTTATGAATAGCCCTGTATATGTATAACCTTATTAAAACATATCAACCATTTTTAACGGGCTAATCTACAGTCAAGTGATTAGGAACAATATTTGAATATGCCTGGTTTCATTTAATCAACGTATTGTTTATTTAGTTGAGTAACGTGAAGAATTCCGCGGCCATTCAGCATAACGTATAGTTTATTTAATTAAGGAGTAATTTAAAGTTGAATTAATTTAATTTAAACTGATAGGTATAAATTTTATAATGTGCTTTTATGTTGTCGTAATAAGACAAGGCCAAGGACGTTGGAATCGTATCGGCGAACGCTTCGTTATGGAGTTGGTTTAATCAGGGTTGGGCATTGCTGGATGTTTTAATTAAGTTAAACACTTGTTTAATTTAATTAAAATAAATCGTTTTAACGTCAGAGGGAAATCAAGGTGAGTTCAACTCACTCAATTTATCCCATTTATATTTTATATAAGTCAGGTTTAATGTTTGTGTGTTATGGTTGTTATTATTGATTGCTTACTGAATATACTATTTTATGCTGACTGAACTGATTAAATTAAACCTTTTGTTTAATTTAATTTAAAACCAGTTTTTATTTTTAATGATCATTTCCAAATGAGGTATCTCACCTCGTTGGTTACATTTATAATAATATAAATGTATTAACTTGAGATTGGATATTTGAATTGTTGTTACTGTTTGATTGATGAATATTATATTGATGATTCTATTTGAAATAACGTGTTTGGATGCAAGGAAGACAGGTTGGAGGGATCCAACTGGATTCCTCAAATTTATTGTTTATTTTCACTATATGAACCGTTTAACCCATATGATTGGATAGTTGATTAGATTACTGGTTTGTTGAATCTAAATTCAACGTTGTTTGGTATTAACCAATGTGCAGTATTGGTTGAGTAATTGGCAGAAGTTAGCCTAAAAATAAATCATTTATAAATGTGATTACCGCTAGATGAATCGACGGTAATAAAGTTATAAAATTTATTTTATAACTGAAGATAGATTTTGGAAAACTATTATTTTAAATAAAAGTTATTTAAAAGGAAATTTATGTTTATTATTTACTTTTAAGGAATTATTTAGTTGTTTTATAAATCAAATTCTTATGTTAATAAGATTATAAGCAAATGAGCGAAAATTAACGTAATGGTTAAAAATCCGATTAATTGTTCTTAAAAACAATTAAATGGAATTATTTAAATTAATTACGTTATTAATTAATGAATAAGTGGAATTGGTTAGTGAGATAACCATGTTTTTGAATTGATTAAATTAGTTTGTTGTTTATTTATCTAAGAAATAGATTAAAGAATATTTGTTTTAAAGTTTAATAAGATTCCAAAAAGAAATTTACTGTTAATTTTAGTTAAATATGAATTAACTATTTCAACGATAGTTAAAGATGATGTAAGTAATTATTTTTAATAAATAATAATTTAAGTGATCAATTCGTAAAGGAGATGCATTAAGGTAAATAATCAAAGTTAATATTGAAATATAATTAGATTTTCGAAAGAGTTGATAAACGGGTTTTATATTAAAGCCGAGCTTAATAACTAAGTTATAAAAGAGATTTTTAGCCGATACGATAGCTTAAAGTAAGTGTTTACTTAATATTGAAATTAAATAAGAAGGAATCGAGATAAGTAGGATTTTATATCAAACCTGGGAGTTATAAACGATGTTTATAAAAGGGGCGTGAGGTTAAAACGTTAAGTTTAAGTTAACGTACTTAATAATGGAATTGAAACAAGATTTTCAAATGGAAAATGGTTAAATCGATCAGAAGTGGGATGATATGAGTTGATAACAAGTTAAGACAAGAATTGGAACCTAACTGAAGATTGGTTGAGTTGAGTGATTTTATGAGTATTAATCTGATGTTGATTTCGGTCTTCGGGGTTAATACTTAAGGAGTTATTTGCTTACCAATTACGTTCAGGAACTAATGAATGTTGAAGTATAGAAATGCATGAATAAAGAATGGGGATGTTTCCAACAAATAAAAAGGGTCAGAAAATGTAAAATAGTAATTCCAGATAACGGAAATAAAATTATATGAAAATATAATGATATTTTCAAGTTGAAAAGGAAGCGACGAACTAAGTTTAAATAAGTATATTCAAAAGGGGAAGCGTTAGTTATTGTTTTAAATATAAAAATGAAATGAAAGAGATTTCGCGACGGTGTTTTATGTGAAATTTGATTTAACCCAAGGTGGGAATATATGAATTAATTCTAATGTATTTAAATGAGTTTGAACATGTTCTTATATTAAAATAAGAAGTGAAAAGGTATATTCGTAATATTGAAAGATTTAAGAGTTTTAAAATTAACCTTTGTTAATTATTTTCAAAAGGCCAAGTGATGCTGAGAACTGAACTAGTGAAGTTATTTTATTTTCTTTGTTGAACGATTGTTTATTTGATAGTTAAATAACCGACTATCAAATCTGACCTATACGATTGTTGGTATGGAAAGACAGGGATCAAATTTATATTTGAAAACCATTCTAGTCAGCAAATACAAAATATACAAGATATTAGAGAACGGTCGAGATGGACAAATTGAAAACCGTATATCTTCATAAAATGGAAGAATCGCTTAAAATCTCCGATTCGACCATGAGATATACTGGGGTTCTATCGTGGTTGATATCTACGGATTGCATGGACTACTCGCTACTGATATGTAGGGTGATACCTAGGATGTGGTAGGAGAGTACCTTCGGTTCATCATGTTCCTGGATGACTTGTATGGACGGATGTCTGACAAAGTATTTCTTAAAAACCACATACTTTGATTTTTACAAATGTATTTCTGTTAGTGGTGGAGAAGGACTCTTTTCTTAGCTTAACGACCAGAGTATGTTTGTGGACGTCAATTAGTGTTTGGCGGATCTGAATATGTGGCATTCCAAGTGAATGGCGGTGTGCTATCTTGGAATGGTAATTCAAACCTCAAGCCTCACAATCGGAAAATAACAAAAATCGGGCAGGCAGCATGGCTAAGTGGATCGCTGCCATTAGGGTGTATAATCACTTATCTATAGAAATTCCATTTCCTTTTTTAATCTATCGATGTTTTACCTTTTCGGGAAACGGTTGCTGATCCCAACTATTGGTGATATACATTCGATACACTCAAGCGAAATGAGTAATCGGTCATGTGTGGCAGGGTTGCAAGATGTTCTTATTGAACCCAGTGTATTCCCCTCTAGGGATACACTATCGGCAGGTGGTTCCATAGCTTGTCATAGTCGGAATCCAATCTCCAATAAGTGCCTGTGGTTTTGATTGTATACAATATGTGTAGAGCATGAGATGCAAGCATTCCGCTAGACTGTTATTTATTTGTATTGAGACAATATCATAATATCATATATATATATATATATAATTTCAAAATGTTTTGGATTATCGTAAGGTAAAAACCGTTTGTGTTTATGTGTGGACTGGTCTAATCATTATCCTTTTCTTTCAGAAAAGATTTGTTTAACTTTAAAATCAAGTTGGGTGTTACTTGTAAGCTTAGTGGGTTTCTCACTCTAGTTCACCAGACGGATCCGACGTTTGTAATGCTCGGGATAGCCCGAGTTTTATAGGTTCAGGTTATTGGATACCACAAACTTCAGAAGATGTGCTGGAGGAGTTCAGACATATTAATATTTATTCCGCCGTATGTTGCATAGGAGGACAGATTATTATAATTATCCAGATGTGTGATGTACTTTGATGATTGTAAGTTTTGTTTCAAGCTCTCAATAAAGATTTATTTATATATTATATATTGTTCCGCAACAATGTGAGACTCTGATTCTGTTGTGTTTTCTTTTCCATATTTCTTCTGTTCTAATATTTCTTTCTTATCACATCCTCTAAATTCTTTCTTTGGGATATTGGTTTCCAGTACAATTTGTGTTGGACTGGTGTCGTTTGGTCAGCTCAAAAGGCACCGAAAATTTGGATCATCACATTTGGTATTAGAGCGATGGTTTAGTAATAACCTTGGCTTTGGGGCGTAACTCGATAGAGATGGGTTAGTAATACCCTATATTGAGTTTGAGTATATATATATGAGAGCGCGTATTTGTATATTTTATAAAAAAAATGTTTTATATTGTGTTATTAGATTGGTTCGATATTAAACTAACGACTAGCACGATATTATTTTGTAAAGAGGGTCAAATGGAATAATTTTGAGTCAAATTATATTTTTGTAAAGAAAAGAAATAATTTATAAAATTATTGATATATTGTGTTGTTTGTTTGATTTGATGGAATTCAAATTGAATTCAAATTGGATTAGAAATTTGAATTGGTTTAATATAGCAAGAAATTTCACATATGAAATTAGTAAATATTGTGGAATTGAATGAATGAGATTTAACTAATAAAAGTTAAATAGAAAGGTACAAATCAGGATTTAACTTGGAGAAAAGTTAAGTAAAACCAGATTAGAAAGAGAAAATGGATGATTTTTGAAATAAAATCAGAATTTGAAATTGAAATGGAGGTGAATAAATTAGAAAATTAGAAAATTAAATAGTTAATTGAATATAGATTTGAAACTTAACTTGGTTAAGTCAAGTTGATTTAAGAATGGATGTTGGAGTTAAAATGGATTTTGGAATGAAATCAATCTAGAATTTGGAAACTATAACGACCCGAACTCCCTCGGTAAGGAAAGCCCGGATTGAGATGAGAACAACACACATCGGAACGCAGACAGAAGAACATTTCATTGTTATTACAACAATTCCATCAGAATACAAGAATATACAGAGTATAAATGAATAAAATACATTCGATGAATATTAGAGATTACAATAAATTACATAGCAGCGGAAAAATATACAAAGCACAACTGAAAGTGATACACGGATACAGAGCTTTCCGGGCATCGTTCCAGCTGTAAATCAGGACCCTGTGAATATAGATCTGCAAAAACAAAACTACTAGCTGCCCGGGTAGAAAATAGGGTCACCTAGAGTTTAGGTTAAAACAATAAACTCCAGGTCAGTCATGGGACTGGTGTGAGAACTAAAACAGTTATTAATCTTTATTTTAAAGTTCGGTAAATCAAGGGACCACGCCGTATGACACGGAACGGGTTTCCTCCCAAGAATACCAGTGCATAAAACAAACAGCGCAATGCTAAATAAAGAAAAATGAAGCTATTATAAGACCCAGGTCCCATCACACAATGCAACGCAAGCCGGAGGATAGGGTTTTTACCTTATAATAGCCAAAGCATGCTTGATACGTTTAAAACACATTATTTGATACTATTATAAGTGTATAGTGTCAAAACAATTTCAATCATAAATATCAATCATAGACGGCATGAGTGCCCCATCCCACTATGTCGCCATACTAGGCTCTACAAATAAAACCGAACTACATGTATTGGAAATTGGATTTCCGTCATGAGTCGAGGCAAGGGGCAAGCTCCTCTCCGATTCGAGACACTCTAGCAAATGTCTCAGGACCCCACTATGATCCTTTGGAACCTCCAAGGCCGGTCCTCACCTAACTTTGGAGGATTAGTTATTCCTGAACACACGTTTCCCGGTCCTAACAGACCTGTATCTGAGGCGCCTCATATCCAACAACCACACAGGTGAAAAGTATATAAATGTCAGGGCTGGTAGGTCACTGACACCACCCATAGCTAGAAAGAAACGTCGTGCACTCCTTGGGTCCGTATCCCGTTTTTGACTCATACCGAGTTGTGAGGCTCGCGAATTCACGTTATGCACAAAGCTACGCCACACAGGCCGTGCTTTGATCATCAACCACAAGACTTTGCTTTTCAACAGAAGCCTTGATCAATTGCCACTTACGCGTGCTACACTGGCAATTCACTCCATGCGACTGATGTCCATCGATATACAACTTCTGAGCTCGTACATCTCAGAGAAAGGCGTTAAGCAAGAGAATAAATTCTCCGCCGCCAAACAGATGCATATTCAATAGAGATCAATCAACACAGAATAAAATCCAATGTCATACACACAATCCATTTACAAGTTCGTCCTGGGTCTGAACGAAACCGGAGGCACTTTCCTCGCATATCCATCCATCTCCAAGTACGTCTAGACAATCACCAACTGTTTCCCTCATCTTGGGTGTACAGCCCAATCGAGATCATCAGTAATCACCCAAACGTTGTGAAGACTTCTGGTCTTCAACCACCGTCTTCATCTCCGACATCTCGTCGAATCGGTTATTCAGAATGGGTATAAACCCGGCCTTTCTGAATAACCCACGTATATGATAAACAAATATTACACAAACACAACAAACGCCTCATTCCAATTCAGAATGTTCTTTTTATTCACAAAATCACATTCTTAGGGAAAGGTTTCCATTAATTTTATCCAAGATAAATTCTTCTAAATTTATTCTTTAATCTTCCTTTGGATATCATTTCAAACTAGTCGGGATTAGCGAACCACACCGAAGTAATTATGTGTTTTATTTCCCAATCCCAACCTATTCATCCCCTGGAGCAAAACTGGTAATACTCCATACCTAACACCATGGTGTTATCGATAAAATTAATTACCATTTCACGTTTAATTCTAATTAAAGATTTAACTATTGCTTTGGAGAAAAACTGGTGGTACTCCATTCTCGATCACCTTTCAGATTTGATAATTTAAATTATCAATTAACATTTCAATCTAATTAAAGATTCATTAAAACTCCACTTAGTTTTAATCTTTTCAAAAATCAATATCCTGTCTTTAATTGGGTTAAAGAACCAATGTCGTTTAAAACATGATTCACAATAAACCCAAAATCACATTCAAATTCAATTCCAATTAAACATTATTTAATTGGTACACTTCATTAAATCTAAATAGAAAGATTTAATATTTTCCTCAACTGGGCTTAAGAAAAGTGTTAATGAAGACACCATTCACGACAAACCAAAATCACATTTGATATTAAATACAAGGCTCTGAATAGAATATATATCGGCTTATATTCAATATCAAATTTTGAAACCAACAAATATCATATTGGAAATAACGATATAAATATATCTTTCAAATTCCTATAACCATAACTGTATAGTCACGAAATCCAACATCGAAATATTCCGAAGATAATTTCGATTCAACTCCAGTCCAATTCATGTATTGGGAATATTGATTATTTTTAAAATCACTTTCAAATTCAATTTATTTATTTCAAAAATAAATTGATTTTAATTCTAGTTCAAAACTAGTTCATTTCGACAAAAATATATTTTTATCCTTTCAAATGTGGAATTTTTCATCCCAGTTCTTTCCAATTCACATATTATGATTTTACACAAATTATTTATATTTTTAATAATTTTATCAAGGCCCGTACAGTCGATTTCCATCAACGGCCATCGAACTGCACTTACATCGACCTTTTCCAAATTTTACTTGGACATAATTCCAAATCCATCCGTTAGATTTCAAATTTCTAATATTCATTGGAAAGCTCTTTTCGATACGAACCCAACGGTTCCGGTTTTAGGAGAATCCGACGGTCGGATCTCCCGTAATGTCCATTCGAAGTCAATGGTCGAAATTCACGAACTGTCGTGGCGCGGCGCGTTCTATTCTGGCCATTATATATATAATACATATATTATATATATTTCGTCGATTTCCTTTTAAAACGTATTTTATAAATCGTTTTAAATTCATTTTCAAAACCATTTCAACTCTATATTCAATTTCAAATCAAAATTGAATATTTCATATCATTACTATATAAATGATAATATTTTCAAAATGTTATATTTTGAAATCACTACCTTTTCTATATTCATTATAAAAATGAATATAATCGATATAAATATCGCTCACGTCAAAATAGCGCAACTCCAATCAACACGGCTTTATATATTTCAATAAATTCGTTATTCTATTCAACAAATGAATATTTATTCTATTCAACACATGAATCTATATTTCTTTCAACACACGACTAATCTCAACACATGAGTACTGTCAACACACGACTATTTTTGTTATGTAATATATTTTATAAAATTATGGTATCTATCGTTTGATTTTCAATTAGACTCCAACCGTAAAGTAGTTCTAATTTTAAATACGATAAAGATGTAAATTTTATTATTAAAATATTTTACCTGACACATGAATAGTTTCAACACATGAACATCGTCAACACATGACTATTTTTATATTCAACACATGAATTTTCTTTTATAATATTCCTTATTTTCCCGATTGGAATGAGGCTCAATCAATTACCATATAACGTTAATTATATGGATTCCATACAACACATGTATATAATAGCAACGATAAACAATCAACCATCATCCAAAGTGCACCACACAACTGCATAAGCATCAAATATAAATAATTAATGCTTACATAGTCTGTCGACCAATCGATCGACATATAATTAAATAATTGGGATTAGTGTACGCTAAATATCATCCTAACACCCGTGTGGGGTTTCAAATCAACAAACACATATTTTTATTTGTGCAGTTGGGCGATGTGTAAAATTTATCATCCCAATCAATATCAGTCAAATCAGTGTATATAAACAAATCGGCCGATTTGTTTATAAATATTCATTTATTCACATTCACGTTAAAAAATATATTTTCAACGATAATTAATTTATTTCAACACATCTACATTTTATTATCGATTTCACATTAACATCACAAACAAATTTTCACAATACATCAATCAACCAAACAAGTCATCCATGGTCTGTGGATGATGGGTGTCGGGTGCTACTAAGCACCGTCTGCATCCTAGTATATATATATATAACTAGAAAAAGAAATTTAGAGTGAGAAGTTCTCACCAAAGCTATCCCAATTCCACGACACTTCAAATGCAGGGAATCATCACTGTTCTCGCCTTTTGTCACTTTCGTTGCCCGTAGCCACTACATATCTAAAAATCACATTTTTATATTGTTGCTATGTATATAAATTATATTTTTATACTACTACTATATACATAAAAATTCTATTTTTACCTCGCTACTATATAGATAAAAATTCTATTTTTACGCCGCTGTTATATAGATAAAAATTCTATTTTTACACCGCTACTATATAGATAAAAATTCTATTTTTACAACGATGTTCATATAATAAAGATTATATTTTTATCACGCTATTCTCTATATAAAGATTTCACCCTTTCATTTATAAAGATTTCGTCTTTTCATTTATAAAGATTTCGCCTTTTCATTTATAAAGATTTCGCCTTTTCATTTCATCACTATAAAAATCACATTTTTACTTCATTATATATATAATAAAAATCAGAGTTTTATTTCGTTACATATATAAAGATGATGATATTATTTTTGCTATCTTACCTATATAAAAATTATATTTTTATACTCCAACAATATAAAAGATTATATTTTTCTATTTCTACAATATGAAAGATTATATTTTTCTATTGCTAACCAATATATAAAGATTTCATTTTTTCTATCGCTAACCAATATATAAAGATTTCATTTTTTTTTCTATCGCTAACCAATATATAAAGATTTCATTTTTCTATGAACAAAATCATCTTTTTATTATCTATGCTTTTCTAATCTAAAAATATAATATTTCATAATAAAAATCAAAACTTTTAAAAAATAAAAATCATATAATTTCAGTTTTAAAATCATAGCCCTTTATTTTAAAAAAAAAAACTAAACTAAAAACGAAAATCATATATAAAAACTTACATTGAAATAGGGAAGGGGAGGGGGTGTTCACTGTCGGAGGGGTGCTCGAGGGGCTGAAAGGAGGAAGAAGAAGAAGCAACGGCGGCAGCAATAGGAGGAGGGAGCGCGGTGGCGGAGGTCGGGCTGGAGAGGGACTCAGGGGGGGTGCGGTGCGAGGTGAGGCTCGATTGGGGGTTGAACGATGGAAGGGGATAGGAGAATCGAGAGGAGGGGGAGGGCTGTCGCCATCTCAGGCGGAGGTAGGGAGGAGGGCGGTGCGTCGGCGTGGGAGGCGGGGTGGCTTCTTCGATCGCGTCGCTTCCTTTTTTATTTAACTTCGTTCTAAACGAAAATGAAGGGGGGGTCTTAAGTGAAAAGAAAGGGTTTTATATATTATTTATTTTATTTAATTTCCATAAAGTTGACTTTTTGTTTCGACCTCAAAACAAGACCCACCGACTGTCGTCCATAGCTAATTACCCCCATTCCGAACACAATGGGATATGTATCGCAGGCTGATTCGATTGTTTCGATCAGTTTTCATCAAAATCAACATATAACTCTACATATTGAATTTGAACGCGCATTTCAATTTTCTGGCATCACATACTAACTCGAAAAATTCCAAAAAAATATTTTCTAGCTTCGTATTGACGATACGGTCCTAACAAAACTAATTTCATCGAATTCTGAGACCGTTGGAAAAATGGCCATTTTCCAGTCGATTAAAATCAACTAAAACTGGTCAAATGTGTTTTCCTTTGCCACGCTCCCATATTGATTCGAAAAAATACGAAATTTGAAACCTAGCAATAACTTGACATCACGGACCCAACAAAAATGGTTTCGTTGAAATCCGAGGTCGTTTGCAAAATGGCTATTTTCAAGGGCCGGAAATTCCATAGCGAGTATTCTAAATTTTCAACTGGACATATCTTTTGTTTCCCGCTATGAAATCTTAATTTTTAGGATTCGTTGGAAAGATATTCCCAATTAGATCCTATTATTTTCAGTTTCACTAAAATCCGGTTTATTTTGCACCTCGTATTTTCAACTGAAGTTTGAAATCGAATTATCGAACTACCGCGCAATTTTCAATTCCTTTTATAATTATATATAATTATTTATATTCTAATGACGACGTATATAAATATATATGTTCTAATTCTATTCTAAATAAATTTCTCGTCGACATTATTTAAAATAATTCATTTTAAATAATCAAAGTTCGCTAAAATTGCCAAAATAAATTTTAAACTGGCTCGCATTTTCGGGTTGTTACTGAAACTAAGTAAAATATAAATTGATTGGTTTAGTTAAGTTGGTTGTGTATCAATAATGATTGTGCATTGATTATTGATTGTTGTTAGATGGATTGAATAGAATTAATAAATGGCTTAATATCATAATTAAAGGAATTGAGAACTAAATCCCAGTACAATGAATTTAAATAAAATTTGGTTATGAAATAAAATTGAATAATCATGTATTTATTTCTTGCATTGTAAATGAGTTAAGCACAGGTTGGTTGAAAAAGGATGAGTTGTTAATTGTTATGCTTTGGAATTTGAGTTTGGTTGCCCGACAAAAAGGTAAACCTTAATTATATGGATTGGTGATTGATTTTATAACCATGAGTTGGGTAGCCGTTTGGCTTTGTTTTTTCTCTTGATTGATGTGAGGCCCGTAGTGGCAGTTACAGTTATCCGATTGAATCATGCTGAAGAGATGCTGATGAATTTTTCGTAAATTTATATAACTTAGAATTTTGATGATAATTCTATAATAATTATTCTGAAAATAATTGGGATTAGAATATTCTTATTGTTTGAGTAATTTCGGAGACGAAATTTTTATAAGGGGTAAGGAATGTAACATCTTGTATTTTTGTTAACTGAATATTCAATTTATTTTATATATTTTTAATATTGATTTGGTAATATAAATGAATTTATAAAATATATTTCATTTATATAACGAAGTTTAAATGTAAAATTTATAAATAATTATCAAACGAACTTGAAATGTCACGGTAGGTCGTAATTTATGATTTGAACTTCAATTGAATATACAGAATCCATTTTAAGTCGGAATTCTGTGAAACAAGAATCGTCTGTATCGATTTGATTATATTTTCCTAATGGAAGAGAAAAAAAGGAGATTTCAACTTATAGATTGTTAGTTATGTCCAATTCAAATTTCAAAGTAATCGTTATGGAATTCGTTAATAAACGATAACATTTATTTAATAAATATAAAGGAATTTTATATTGTTTCGAATATCGTTAACCTGAAGGTTTTAATATTGAGTTTAAAACCCATATTGGTTTATTTTGAAGCTCTATGATATTCCAGTTGGACATTTATGATAATAATAATTTATTATTATTTAAACTGAATTGTTTTGGATTTAAATATAGTTTATCGATATTATATAGACTCTAGAAATAGTTTTCTTTTCAAACGACCTCTATTTTTGACGAAACAAATTTTATTGGAATACGTATAGCTAATTATTGCTAGATTTCCATTTTGAAGCCAAAAGATTTGTTTTGTCTATGTGTACATTTTAAAGGTGAACTGATGAATAATTTGGAATTAAACTAACATCGTTCTTGCAAATGGAGTATGTTTTCAATGAAACGAATTTCATTGGGACCAGAACGTAAAGACGTAGTGGTACGTCTAATTTCACTGTATTTGGAGTTCATAAATGTTGATACGAGTATTAACTGGTCCACATAACAGTAAAATTTAAATAATCGGATAAAAGCAACTGTTACAAACCAAATCAAATAATATAAATATATAGTTACTTCAAAGACAAGAAATTCTAGCTGACCTAAGTATGTACGTACAACCTATCACCCTATAAAGCTCACACAACCTATTGATTTTGAATGCACAGACTTGCCAAATCTCAATTCTATCTGCATACTTACCTACTTACCTATTTCTTTGTTCTTAAGCAACTATACCAAGTACAAGCTGTCTAATTCTGGTTGCAACTAAACATGACTAATGAAAGGGAAAACACACTGCAAGGCTATTCCTTCTTCTCCAAGTTGCACTGTGTGAAGACCCGCAACTTCCCCGTAAAGGAAAGCGTCGGATAGTTCGAGAACAAGCCACAACAGAACGCATACAGAAGAACATTTCATTGTATATTACAACAATGCATCAGATTACAAGAATATACAGAGTATAAATGAATAAATATTACACAGAAATATCAGAGATTTAAATTACATTTAAATACATAGCAGCGGAAAATAATACAATACACAACTAGAAGGGATATACGGATACAAAGCTTTCCGGATATCATTCCAGCTGTAAACCAGGATCCTGTGAATATAAATCTGCAAAACCAAAACTACTAGCTGCCCGTGTCGAAAATAAGGGCACCCAGAGTTTAGGTTAAAACAATAAACTCCAGGTCAGTCATGTGACTGGTGTGAGAACGAAAACAGTTAATCTTTATTTTTAAAGCTAGGTAAATCAAGGGACCACGCCGTATAACACGGAACGGGTTTCCTCCCAAGAATACCGGTGCATAAAACAAACAGCGCAATGCTAAATAAAGAAAAATGAAGCTGTTATAAGACCCAGGTCCTATCACACAATGCAACGCAAGCCGGGGGATAGGGTTTTCCCTTATAACAGCCAAAGAATGCTTGATACGTTTAAAACAAATCATTTGATACTATTATAAGTGCATAGTGTATAAAACAACTTTGAATCATAAGTATCAATCATAGGCGGCATGGGTACCATATATCATGTCGCCATATATAGGTTTACAAATAAAACCGCAAAGTCACGTATTTGGAAATTGGATTTCCATCTATGAACCGAGGCAAAAGATAGTCCTCAACCGATTCGAGACGCTCTAGCCCGTGTCTCAGGATCAGAGCTCGAGTGACCCTTGGATCGTCAGGGCCGGTCCACCGATGTGGATTAAAATGCCTGAACACTGCGTTTCCCCACCCTTTGGGGTGTCAATGAGCCAACAAATGACTCCATCGGTTCGAGAACGACCGATCAATCCGAGGCGCCTCGCTACAACAACAACCACATAAGTCAAACTCGTCAGGGCGTGTAAAACCACTGACGCCGCTTCTAACTAGAAAGAAACGCATGCCCTCCCTGAGGTCCGTCTCCCGTTTTTGGTTCATACCGGGTGTGAAACACGCGAGGTAAACGTTACACAAAGCTACGCCACAAAGGCCGTGCTTTGATCATCAACCACAAGACTTTGCTTTTCAACAGAAGCCTTGATCATTTGCATCTTAGCATGCCACACAGGCAAACCATCCTATGCAACCGATATCAGTCACACAAAATGAAATCCGATGTCAGACACACAGTCCATTTACAAGTCCGTTCTGGGTCTGAACGAAACCGGAGGCACCTAGTACCCCGCCTATCCATCGATCTCCAAGTACGTCTGGACGATCACTAACTGTTTCCATCTTCTTGGGTGTACAGCCCAATCAAGATCATCAGTTATCACCCAAACGACGTGAAGACTTCCAGTCTTCGACCATCGTCTTCATCTTCGACTTATCGTCGTATCAGTTATTCAGAATGGGATAAACCCGGTCTTTCCGAATAACTCGCGTATATATTATAAAAGTGTTACACAAACACAACATACGCCTCATTCCAATTCATTAGTCACTAACCGTAAATTAATCAAGAGAATAATTCCCCAAATATTAACCCCGAAGGCCGAAACCAACATCAGATCAATATCCAGAAAACCATTCTACTTAGCTAACCGACAGTTAGTTTCTAATTTCACATTCATAGGGAAAGGTTCCCATTAATTTTATCAAAGATAAATTCTTGAATTTATTCTTTAATCAACTTTTGAATATCAATTCAAACTAGTCGGGTTTAGCGAACCTTACCGAAGTAATCACTTGTTTTAATTTCCCAACCCCAACCTATTCATCCCATGAAGTAAAACTGGTTATACTTCATATCTAACACCACGGTGTTATTGGTAAATTCAATTACCATTTCACGTTCAAATCTGATTAAAGATTTAACTATCGCCTGGAGCAAAACTGGTGATACTCCATTTCGATTATTTCAATCTAATTAAAGATTCATTAAAACTCCACTTAGTTTTAATCATTAACTGGGTTAAAGAATCAGTGTCATTTAAAACACGGTTCACGATAAACCCAAAAATCAATACATTAATTATCGGGTTAAAGAACAAGTGTTATTTAAAACACTGTTCACGATAAACCCAAAAATCAATACTAATTCAATTCCAATTAACTATCATTTTTAATTGGTACACTTCATTAAATCTAAATAAAAAGATTTAATCTTTTCTCAACTGGGTTCAAGAACAGTGTTAGTGAAGACACCATTCACGACAAACCCAAATCACATTCGATATTCAATACAAGGCTCTGAATAGAAAATATATCGGCTTATATTCAATATCGAATTCTACGACTAACAAATGTCGTATTGGAAATAACGATACAAATATATATCTTTCAAATTTCCATAACAACACCTGTAATATCACGAATTCCAACATCGAAATATTCCGAAGACAATTTCGATTCAAATCCACTCCAATGCAATCATTGGAAATTTTGGTTATTTTCAAAACCATTTCAAATTCAATTTATTTATTTAAAAATAAATAGAATTATAATTCTAGTTCAAAACTAGTTCATTTCGATAAAAATCTATTTTTATCTTTTCAAATATGGAGTTTTTCATCCCAAACTTTCACAAATCATTTCTTATGATTTTACACAAATTATTACTATTTTTAATAATTTTATCAAGGCCCGTACAGTCGATTTCCAACAACGGTCATCTAACTGCACTTACAGCGACCTTTTTCGAATTTGATTTGGACGTATCTCCAAATCCAACCGTTAGATTTCAAATTTCTAACATTCATTAGAAAGCTCTTTTCGATACGAACCCAACGGTTCCGGTTTTAGGAGAATCCGACGGTCGGATCTCCCGCAATGTCCGTTTGAAATAAATGGTCGAAATTCACGAACTGCCGCGGCGCGGCGCGTTCTATTCAGGCCATTATATTATATATATAATATATATAATATATACTTCGTCGATTTTTATTTAAAACGAATTATATAAATAGTTTTAAAATTCGTTTTCAAAATCTATTTCAACTTCCATTTCAATTCAAAGCAAAATTGAATTCTTCTCTATAAATTCGTTTTAAAATTCATTTCTATTCAATTCAAA
Organism: Allium sativum; assembly: GCA_030737875.1. Classification (NCBI taxonomy): domain Eukaryota; kingdom Viridiplantae; phylum Streptophyta; class Magnoliopsida; order Asparagales; family Amaryllidaceae; genus Allium; species Allium sativum. Next base: position 832,431,828 of record CM060924.1, read on the forward strand.
TTTCAATTCAATTTGAATTCGTTTCAATTTGCTTTCAATTCAATTTGAATTCGTTTTCAATTCATTTCGAAATCGTTTCAATTCACTTTGAAATCGTTTTCAATTCACTTCATTTCGAAATCGTTTTCAATTCAATTCATTTCGAAATCGTTTTCAATTCAATTCATTTCGAAATCGTTTTCAATTCAATTCATTTCGAAATCGTTTTCAATTCAATTCAAAATATTCGAAATCGTTTTCAATTCAATTCAAAATATTCGATTTCGAAATCACTTTTCAATATTCATTTTTAAGATGAATAAAATCGATATAAATATCGTTCACGTCAAAATGGCGTCAATCTAATCAACACGGCTTCATAAATTTCTATTTTCAAATATTCTATTTCAAATGTTTCTTTTTCAAAATAGTTGTTATTATCAAAATATTTCGTTCAACACATGACCAATCTCAATGAATGAGTACTGTCAACACATGAACTTTTATTTTATAATATTCTTTATTTTTCAAATTGGAATGAGGCCCAATCAATCACCATATAAAGTTAATTATATGGATTTTCATACAACACATGTATATAATAACATTGAAAATAATCAACCATCAACCAAAGTGCACTACACTGTAAAAGCATCAAATATAGATATTCAACGCTTATAACAGCCTGTCAATCAATCGATCGACATATTTAATCAATCAGGATGAGTGAACTTCAAATTTCATCCCAACACCCGTGTGGGGTTTCAAACAATCAAACGCATATTTTATTTGTGCAGTTGGGCGATATGTAAAATTTATCGTCCCAATCAATGTCATTCAAATAAGTGTACATAAACAAACCATCTGGTTTGTAAATGAATATTTATTTATTCACTTCACTATTTTCATATTCACGTTAAAAATTATATTTTTAACGATAAAACATTTTATTTCAACCTATGAATTTCTATTCATTCAATAAAATGATATTTTTATTTTTCTAACTTATTTTAGAAAATTTCGGCGGCATAACGGCACGATACTAGAAACGGGACGAGGCCTAGCCTTGTCCCCGGTCTAGTGAAGGCCCACGCCATTCACACATCAATCATATCAATTTCAATTTCACCAAAACAATCCAATCCAAATCAAATAATCTAACCAACTACACAACCAATCAACCAAGTCCATGGTCTGTGGACGGGTGTCGGGTGCTTCTAATAAGCACCGTCTGCATCCTAGTATATATATATAACTAGAAAAATTAAATTGAAAGGTGAGAAGTTCTCACAAATAGCTATCCTAGCACCATGGCACTTCATTGATAGAAAACTTCATCGCTATCGCATCTTCGTCATCTTCGTTGTCCGCTTTCACTACATATGTAAAAATCGAATTTTTACTTCGCTATTCAATATATAAAAATCGAATTTTTAGTTCGCTATTCAATATATAAAAATCAAATTTTTAGTTCAAAGTTCAATATATAAAAATCGAATTTTTAGTTCGCTATTCAATATATAAAAATCAAATTTTTAGTTCAAAGTTCAATATATAAAAATCGAATTTTTAGTTCGCTATTCAATATATAAAAATCAAATTTTTAGTTCAAAGTTCAATATATAAAAATCAAATTTTTATTTCAAAGTTCAATATATAAAAATCGAATTTTTAGTTCGCTATTCAATATATAAAAATCAAATTTTTAGTTCAAAGTTCAATATATAAAAATCGAATTTTTAGTTCGCTATTCAATATATAAAAATCAAATTTTTAGTTCAAAGTTCAATATATAAAAATCGAATTTTTATTTCAAAGTTCAATATATAAAAATCGAATTTTTATTTCAAAGTTCAATATATAAAAATCGAATTTTTATTTCAAAGTTCAATATATAAAAATCGAATTTTTATTTATATAGATTCCGCCTTTTCCATTTCAAAGATCTAATCTTTTCTTTTACTTTTCAAAGTTTAAATCTTTTACCTTTTAAAAATTCAAATCTTTTAAAACCTTTTTAAAATTCAAATCTTTTAAAACCATTTTAAAATAAAGAATCAGTTTTAAACATTTGGAAAAAAAAACTGTTTTAACCTTTTAATTAAAATCAGTTCAGTTTTCTTTCTTTTCTAAAAATTTCAGTTTTTATTTCTTTTTTTTTTTAAAAAAAAATCAGGTTTTAACTTTCTAAAATAAAAATCATATATAAAAAAAACGAAATCAGAAATACTTACAGCGGGGGGGGGGGGGGGGGGGAGGGGTCTTCGTCGATCGTCAGTCGAAGGGAAAGGGGCTTCGCGGTGGATGGGGGCGCGAGCGGTGGAGGTGTGGTCAGAGGGCTTGCGGTGGCTGCTCCTCGTCGTGGGGGATGTCGCGATGGATTGAAGGGCTTTGGGGGGAGGGGTTTTTAGATCGACGAGAGGGGACGGGGGGTTCGCTTGCGAGGAGGAGGCGTCGGTGGCGGAGGGCTTTGGCAGTCGGGTCGGCGGCAAGGAAAGGGGAGGCGGCTTCGCTTCGATTAGGTTTTCTTTTTTTTTTTTCTTTTGGTAAATGAATAACGAATCGGGGGGGGGGGGCCAATGAAGAAAAGGAGGGAAGAAATTATATATATTTTTTTATTTATTTAATTATTAAAAAGTTGACTTTCACATACGACATCTAAACGAGGTCCACCGCCTGTCGCCCATAGCGTTTCACCCCCATTCCAAACACAATGGGACATGTATCGTAAGCTGATTCGGCTGTTACAATCAATTTCCGTTGCATTTACATTTAAATCATTCTATTGAATTTTAAACGTACATTTCAATTTACCGGGGTCACATACTAACTCTAAAAATCCCATAAAAATATTTTCTAGCTTCGTATTGATGATACGGTCCTAACAAAACTAGTTTCATCAAATTCTGAGGCCGTTAGAAAAATGGCCAATTTCCAGTCGATTAAAATCAACTGAAACGGGTCAAACGCGTTTTCCTTTGCCACGCTCACATATTGATTCGAAAAATTATGAAATTTGAAACCTAGCAATAACTCGACATCACGGACCCAACAAAACTGGTTTCGTCGAGATCCGAGGTCATTTGCAAAATGTCCATTTTTAAGGGCCTGAATTCCATAGCGACTATTCAGAATTTTCAACTGGACATACCTTTTGATTCCCGCTATCAAATTTCGATTGGTCGGATTCGTTAGAAAGATATTATCAATTAGATTCCATTATTTTTGGTTTCACTAAAATCTGGATTGTTTTGCTCCCGGTACATTCAATTGAAGTTTGAAATCGAATTATCGAACTACCGCGCCATTTTCAATTCTATTTATAATTATATATAAATATTTATATTCTAACGACGACGTATATAATATATACGTTCGAATTATATTCAGAATAAATTTATCGTCGATATTTTTTTAAAATAATTCATTTTAAATAATCAAAATTCGATAAAATTGCCAAAATAAAAATTTTAAACTGGCCCAGATTTTCGGGTTGTTACAATCTCCCCCACTTAAAACTTTTCGTCCCCGAAAAGGAACAAAGTCGAAAGTGGTTTGATTAATCAACTCTACGCTCGTCCTGGCTTCCATTCTCCAACTTTTCAGTTTCTGAGAATTTCTAAAATTTCAAAAATTTGGCTAACACCCTAAATTTTTGAAAAATTTCGCCATAACCTCCCCTGCAATGGGAGCATCGGGGAATTTCAAATGGCTTCCCCGGTCCTTCAGATCTCAAAAAGAAAAAGAAAAAGCCAAGCGGCTAGCCAATAGGCTCACAAAATCATCATCACCCAAACAAAACAGGAAATTATGTAGTAAACATGTACCTATTTGTCGGGCAAACAAATTTTATTCTCTGCTCTAGCCTCCTTGCTATGACCTGTTCAATGATATATATGTATATGCAAGCAAACGCGACCAATTTTCAATACAGTTCAATATTTGATCAAATTAGGCATAATGGTTCAAAATTACCAAACAATTAAACAAACAACACAAACATCAATCAATTGGTGAATTAGAGTCTCAAATTCGTAATTTGATATATATACAAAAATCAGATTTTTGATGCCAAATCACAACAATAGGCCCTATCTAATTTTGGTTCTCACACCAGTCAATAGGAAATATATAGATAACCCACTCTCGCCAGTCGAACACAACACAGATGACGATGCCTCATCATCAGAATCATCTCCGGCAACTAAAGTGTGATCCTATATCTATCCAGTATATTAAAACTTCGAATACAAGCCGCTAAGCGTGTATGCAAAATCTTTATATACTCGATTGCCCAAATTCAATTTAAATAGACTATTCAAATACGAATACTTAAGATTTGAATTTCCAAAACAAAGTGGGTTTTCACTTTTATTTTCAAAAACAACACTCTTTCGACTCGTTCTAGGACACTACTGATCCCATCTCTAACGAGTCATCCTCATTGGATATTACTAATCCAATCTCTGATGAATTCTTTCGTTTGGTTCTAAAGTGTCTTGTTCTCGAGCTTTGTAAACCAAAGCTCTGATACCAACTGTGAAGACCCGCAACTTCCCCGTAAAGGAAAGCGTCGGATAGTTCGAGAACAAGCCACAACAGAACGCATACAGAAGAACATTTCATTGTATATTACAACAATGCATCAGATTACAAGAATATACAGAGTATAAATGAATAAATATTACACAGAAATATCAGAGATTTAAATTACATTTAAATACATAGCAGCGGAAAATAATACAATACACAACTAGAAGGGATATACGGATACAAAGCTTTCCGGATATCATTCCAGCTGTAAACCAGGATCCTGTGAATATAAATCTGCAAAACCAAAACTACTAGCTGCCCGTGTCGAAAATAAGGGCACCCAGAGTTTAGGTTAAAACAATAAACTCCAGGTCAGTCATGTGACTGGTGTGAGAACGAAAACAGTTAATCTTTATTTTTAAAGCTAGGTAAATCAAGGGACCACGCCGTATAACACGGAACGGGTTTCCTCCCAAGAATACCGGTGCATAAAACAAACAGCGCAATGCTAAATAAAGAAAAATGAAGCTGTTATAAGACCCAGGTCCTATCACACAATGCAACGCAAGCCGGGGGATAGGGTTTTCCCTTATAACAGCCAAAGAATGCTTGATACGTTTAAAACAAATCATTTGATACTATTATAAGTGCATAGTGTATAAAACAACTTTGAATCATAAGTATCAATCATAGGCGGCATGGGTACCATATATCATGTCGCCATATATAGGTTTACAAATAAAACCGCAAAGTCACGTATTTGGAAATTGGATTTCCATCTATGAACCGAGGCAAAAGATAGTCCTCAACCGATTCGAGACGCTCTAGCCCGTGTCTCAGGATCAGAGCTCGAGTGACCCTTGGATCGTCAGGGCCGGTCCACCGATGTGGATTAAAATGCCTGAACACTGCGTTTCCCCACCCTTTGGGGTGTCAATGAGCCAACAAATGACTCCATCGGTTCGAGAACGACCGATCAATCCGAGGCGCCTCGCTACAACAACAACCACATAAGTCAAACTCGTCAGGGCGTGTAAAACCACTGACGCCACTTCTAACTAGAAAGAAACGCATGCCCTCCCTGAGGTCCGTCTCCCGTTTTTGGTTCATACCGGGTGTGAAACACGCGAGGTAAACGTTACACAAAGCTACGCCACAAAGGCCGTGCTTTGATCATCAACCACAAGACTTTGCTTTTCAACAGAAGCCTAGATCATTTGCATCTTAGCATGCCACACAGGCAAACCATCCTATGCAACCGATATCAGTCACACAGAATGAAATCCGATGTCAGACACACAGTCCATTTACAAGTCCGTTCTGGGTCTGAACGAAACCGGAGGCACCTAGTACCCCGCCTATCCATCGATCTCCAAGTACGTCTGGACGATCACTAACTGTTTCCATCTTCTTGGGTGTACAGCCCAATCAAGATCATCAGTTATCACCCAAACGACGTGAAGACTTCCGGTCTTCGACCATCGTCTTCATCTTCGACTTATCGTCGTATCAGTTATTCAGAATGGGATAAACCCGGTCTTTCCGAATAACTCGCGTATATATTATAAAAGTGTTACACAAACACAACATACGCCTCATTCCAATTCATTAGTCACTAACCGTAAATTAATCAAGAGAATAATTCCCCAAATATTAACCCCGAAGGCCGAAACCAACATCAGATCAATATCCAGAAAACCATTCTACTTAGCTAACCGACAGTTAGTTTCTAATTTCACATTCATAGGGAAAGGTTCCCATTAATTTTATCAAAGATAAATTCTTGAATTTATTCTTTAATCAACTTTTGAATATCAATTCAAACTAGTCGGGATTAGCGAACCTTACCGAAGTAATCACTTGTTTTAATTTCCCAACCCCAACCTATTCATCCCATGAAGTAAAACTGGTTATACTTCATATCTAACACCACGGTGTTATTGGTAAATTCAATTACCATTTCACGTTCAAATCTGATTAAAGATTTAACTATCGCTTGGAGCAAAACTGGTGATACTCCATTTCGATTATTTCAATCTAATTAAAGATTCATTAAAACTTCACTTAGTTTTAATCATTAACTGGGTTAAAGAATCAGTGTCATTTAAAACACGGTTCATGATAAACCCAAAAATCAATACATTAATTATCGGGTTAAAGAACAAGTGTTATTTAAAACACTGTTCACGATAAACCCAAAAATCAATACTAATTCAATTCCAATTAACTATCATTTTTAATTGGTACACTTCATTAAATCTAAATAAAAAGATTTAATCTTTTCTCAACTGGGTTCAAGAACAGTGTTAGTGAAGACACCATTCACGACAAACCCAAATCACATTCGATATTCAATACAAGGCTCTGAATAGAAAATATATCGGCTTATATTCAATATCGAATTCTACGACTAACAAATGTCGTATTGGAAATAACGATACAAATATATATCTTTCAAATTTCCATAACAACACCTGTAATATCACGAATTCCAACATCGAAATATTCCGAAGACAATTTCGATTCAAATCCACTCCAATGCAATCATTGGAAATTTTGGTTATTTTCAAAACCATTTCAAATTCAATTTATTTATTTAAAAATAAATAGAATTATAATTCTAGTTCAAAACTAGTTCATTTCGATAAAAATCTATTTTTATCTTTTCAAATATGGAGTTTTTCATCCCAAACTTTCAAAAATCATTTCTTATGATTTTACACAAATTATTACTATTTTTAATAATTTTATCAAGGCCCGTACAGTCGATTTCCAACAACGGTCATCTAACTGCACTTACAGCGACCTTTTTCGAATTTGATTTGGACGTATCTCCAAATCCAACCGTTAGATTTCAAATTTCTAACATTCATTAGAAAGCTCTTTTCGATACGAACCCAACGGTTCCGGTTTTAGGAGAATCCGACGGTCGGATCTCCCGCAATGTCCGTTTGAAATAAATGGTCGAAATTCACGAACTGCCGCGGCGCGGCGCGTTCTATTCAGGCCATTATATTATATATATAATATATATAATATATACTTCGTCGATTTTTATTTAAAACGAATTATATAAATAGTTTTAAAATTCGTTTTCAAAATCTATTTCAACTTCCATTTCAATTCAAAGCAAAATTGAATTCTTCTCTATAAATTCGTTTTAAAATTCATTTCTATTCAATTCAAATTTCAATTCAATTTGAATTCGTTTCAATTTGCTTTCAATTCAATTTGAATTCGTTTTCAATTCATTTCGAAATCGTTTCAATTCACTTTGAAATCGTTTTCAATTCACTTCATTTCGAAATCGTTTTCAATTCAATTCATTTCGAAATCGTTTTCAATTCAATTCATTTCGAAATCGTTTTCAATTCAATTCATTTCGAAATCGTTTTCAATTCAATTCAAAATATTCGAAATCGTTTTCAATTCAATTCAAAATATTCGATTTCGAAATCACTTTTCAATATTCATTTTTAAGATGAATAAAATCGATATAAATATCGTTCACGTCAAAATGGCGTCAATCTAATCAACACGGCTTCATAAATTTCTATTTTCAAATATTCTATTTCAAATATTTCTTTTTCAAAATAGTTGTTATTATCAAAATATTTCGTTCAACACATGACCAATCTCAATGAATGAGTACTGTCAACACATGAACTTTTATTTTATAATATTCTTTATTTTTCAAATTGGAATGAGGCCCAATCAATCACCATATAAAGTTAATTATATGGATTTTCATACAACACATGTATATAATAACATTGAAAATAATCAACCATCAACCAAAGTGCACTACACTGTAAAAGCATCAAATATAGATATTCAACGCTTATAACAGCCTGTCAATCAATCGATCGACATATTTAATCAATCAGGATGAGTGAACTTCAAATTTCATCCCAACACCCGTGTGGGGTTTCAAACAATCAAACGCATATTTTATTTGTGCAGTTGGGCGATATGTAAAATTTATCGTCCCAATCAATGTCATTCAAATAAGTGTACATAAACAAACCATCTGGTTTGTAAATGAATATTTATTTATTCACTTCACTATTTTCATATTCACGTTAAAAATTATATTTTTAACGATAAAACATTTTATTTCAACCTATGAATTTCTATTCATTCAATAAAATGATATTTTTATTTTTCTAACTTATTTTAGAAAATTTCGGCGGCATAACGGCACGATACTAGAAACGGGACGAGGCCTAGCCTTGTCCCCGGTCTAGTGAAGGCCCACGCCATTCACACATCAATCATATCAATTTCAATTTCACCAAAACAATCCAATCCAAATCAAATAATCTAACCAACTACACAACCAATCAACCAAGTCCATGGTCTGTGGACGGGTGTCGGGTGCTTCTAATAAGCACCGTCTGCATCCTAGTATATATATATAACTAGAAAAATTAAATTGAAAGGTGAGAAGTTCTCACAAATAGCTATCCTAGCTCCACGGCACTTCATTGATAGAAAACTTCATCGCTATCGCATCTTCGTCATCTTCGTTGTCCGCTTTCACTACATATGTAAAAATCGAATTTTTACTTCGCTATTCAATATATAAAAATCGAATTTTTAGTTCGCTATTCAATATATAAAAATCAAATTTTTAGTTCAAAGTTCAATATATAAAAATCAAATTTTTAGTTCGCTATTCAATATATAAAAATCAAATTTTTAGTTCAAAGTTCAATATATAAAAATCGAATTTTTAGTTCGCTATTCAATATATAAAAATCAAATTTTTAGTTCAAAGTTCAATATATAAAAATCGAATTTTTATTTCAAAGTTCAATATATAAAAATCGAATTTTTAGTTCGCTATTCAATATATAAAAATCAAATTTTTAGTTCAAAGTTCAATATATAAAAATCGAATTTTTAGTTCGCTATTCAATATATAAAAATCAAATTTTTAGTTCAAAGTTCAATATATAAAAATCGAATTTTTATTTCAAAGTTCAATATATAAAAATCGAATTTTTATTTCAAAGTTCAATATATAAAAATCGAATTTTTATTTCAAAGTTCAATATATAAAAATCGAATTTTTATTTATATAGATTCCGCCTTTTCCATTTCAAAGATCTAATCTTTTCTTTTACTTTTCAAAGTTTAAATCTTTTACCTTTTAAAAATTCAAATCTTTTAAAACCTTTTTAAAATTCAAATCTTTTAAAACCATTTTAAAATAAAGAATCAGTTTTAAACATTTGGAAAAAAAAACTGTTTTAACCTTTTAATTAAAATCAGTTCAGTTTTCTTTCTTTTCTAAAAATTTCAGTTTTTATTTCTTTTTTTTTTAAAAAAAAATCAGGTTTTAACTTTCTAAAATAAAAATCATATATAAAAAAAACGAAATCAGAAATACTTACAGCGGGGGGGAGGGGTCTTCGTCGATCGTCAGTCGGAGGGAAAGGGGCTTCGCGGTGGATGGGGGCGCGAGCGGTGGAGGTGTGGTCGGAGGGCTTGCGGTGGCTGCTCCTCGTCGTGGGGGATGTCGCGATGGATTGAAGGGCTTTGGGGGGAGGGGTTTTTAGATCGACGAGAGGGGACGGGGGGTTCGCTTGCGAGGAGGAGGCGTCGGTGGCGGAGGGCTTTGGCAGTCGGGTCGGCGGCAGGGAAAGGGGAGGCGGCTTCGCTTCGATTAGGTTTTTTTTTTTTCTTCTGGTAAATGAATAACGAATCGGGGGGGCCAATGAAGAAAAGGAGGGAAGAAATTATATATTTTTATTTATTTATTTAATTATTAAAAAGTTGACTTTCACATACGACATCTAAACGAGGTCCACCGCCTGTCGCCCATAGCGTTTCACCCCCATTCCGAACACAATGGGACATGTATCGTAAGCTGATTCGGCTGTTACAATCAATTTCCGTTGCATTTACATTTAAATCATTCTATTGAATTTTAAACGTACATTTCAATTTACCGGGGTCACATACTAACTCTAAAAATCCCATAAAAATATTTTCTAGCTTCGTATTGACGATACGGTCCTAACAAAACTAGTTTCATCAAATTCTGAGGCCGTTAGAAAAATGGCCAATTTCCAGTCGATTAAAATCAACTGAAACGGGTCAAACGTGTTTTCCTTTGCCACGCTCACATATTGATTCGAAAAATTATGAAATTTGAAACCTAGCAATAACTCGACATCACGGACCCAACAAAACTGGTTTCGTCGAGATCCGAGGTCATTTGCAAAATGTCCATTTTTAAGGGCCTGAATTCCATAGCGACTATTCAGAATTTTCAACTGGACATACCTTTTGATTCCCGCTATCAAATTTCGATTGGTCGGATTCGTTAGAAAGATATTATCAATTAGATTCCATTATTTTTGGTTTCACTAAAATCTGGATTGTTTTGCTCCCGGTACATTCAATTGAAGTTTGAAATCGAATTATCGAACTACCGCGCCATTTTCAATTCTATTTATAATTATATATAAATATTTATATTCTAACGACGACGTATATAATATATACGTTCGAATTATATTCAGAATAAATTTATCGTCGATATTTTTTTAAAATAATTCATTTTAAATAATCAAAATTCGATAAAATTGCCAAAATAAAAATTTTAAACTGGCCCAGATTTTCGGGTTGTTACACACTGCAGCTATAATATATGCAGCTTTGTTTAGTCTCAACTAGTTAAAATTTTAGCTACTCTACCTATTTGAAGCTACGCACATTTTGAAATGATGTTGATTCTATCTTTTATTTGTTCACTCCTATATATATGTATCCAACTTCATTTCTTTCTGCGGCTCTTTCACTTTTCTAGCAATGGAAACCCAGTACGTCCACTCCTCCTCTCAACGTAAAACTGAATCCATTGTTATATAAAAAACCACAAGCTTCCATTTTAATATGAACCAAAAATATCTCAAAACCCTGGAGTCGTGGAAGTCGAAAACCAAAGAACTAAAGAGGTCAGTTCGAATGTAAAACAAACTCAAGAGCAGGGAGTGAACTGTTGTGCGGTTCTTCTCATGCATGGGGAGGACTATCTATTTTAACATGGGTAATAACAATTGAGTTTCAAGAGTGTGTATAAATATATGCGTGGGGATGTTGTATAGTGAGCAGGTGGGAGTTCACATGAGCAACAAGTAACTAAGTAATTAGAAGGCGTAGGAAGAAGATATCATGACGGGATGGCCAAAGCTGTTTGAACGTGAAGGAGAAGTGCTAAGTAGGAGAGAGTGGAGTGGTGTTCGAGTTTACATGAGAAGGCGGACTCGAAGTGAGTGGAGGGGGTCTCAGCTTGAAGAAGCAGCAGTAAACAATATATATATATATATATATATATATACACACACATATGACGAAGAAGTGGAACAGCAATATGGTGGGGAGATGGAATAATTTGTGTGAAGCTCAGACTAGAGATGAGTGTAGAGTGGACATCGGTGTCAAGAGGGAGAAGGTGGCTTGGGAGGAGCGGTGGGCATAAGTGAAGGCAATGGTGGAACGCTGGTTTTGATGTGGGGATAGGGTGCGATCAGTTAAGTGGGGAGGAGTTTGAACAAAGAAGGAAGCGGAGTCAAGTATACTTTGAACGAAGGCAGGAAGAAATTGTAATGGTAGGTTCAAAAGTAATAGTGGGAAGGAAAGAAGCAGTACGGGTGATTTTTAAATTAAGAATGTCAAATACGAGCAGCATGTGAGAATATTATAAGAAAAGGAGAACAGACGTGGGAAGTTTCGAGTACTAGCAACATATGAGAAATTTATAAATTAAACATGCTTAAAAATGAAGTGAACAGCTAATTAGTTAAAAACGCAACTCTATATGGAAAGTATATTTTGATATTCCTAATCAAACATGGCCCATATATATGAATAGCCCTGTATATGTATAACCTTATTAAAACATATCAACATTTTTTAACTGCCTAATCTATAGTCAAGTGACTAGGAGCAATATTCGAATATGCATGGTTTCATTTAATTAACTTATTGTTTATTTAGTTGAGTAACGTAAAGAATTTCGTGGCCATTCAACATAATGTATAGTTTATTTAATTAATTAAGGATTAATTTAAAGTTGAATTCATTTAATTTAAACCGATAGGTATAAATTTTATAACGTGCTCTTATGTTGTCAGAATAAGACAAGGCCAAGGACGTTGGAACCGTATCGGCGAACGCTTCATTATGGAGCTTGTTTGATCAGGGTTGGGCATAGCTGGATGTTTTAGTTAAATTAAACACGTGTTTAATTTAATTAAAATAAATCGTTTTAACATCGGATGGAAATCAAGGTGAGTTCAACTCACTCATTTTATCCCACTTATATTTATATAAGTCAGGTTTAATGTTTGTGTGTTATGGTTGTTATTATTGGTTGTTTACTGAATATATTATTTTATGCTGACTGAACTGAATAAATTAAATGTTTGTTTAATTTAATTTAAAACAATTCGTTATTTTTAACGATCATTTCCAAATAAGGTAACTCACCTCGTTGGTTACGTTTGTAATAATATAAACATATTAAATTGAGATTGGATATTTGAATTGTTGTTATTCTCTGATTGCTGAATATTATATTGATGATTCTATTTGAAATAACGTATTTGGATGCAGGGAAAATAGGTTGGAGGGATCCAAATGGATTCCTAAAATTTATTGTTTATTTTCACTATATGAACCATTTAACCCATATGATTGGATAGTTTATTAGATTATTGGTTTGTTGAATCTAAATTCAATGTTATTTGGTATTAACCAATGTGCAGTATTGGTTGAGTAATTAGCAGAAGTTGGCCTTAAAATAAATCGTTTATAAATGTGATTACTGCCAGATGAATCAACGGTAATGAAGTTATAAAATTTATTTTATAACTGAGGATAGATTTTGGAAGCTATTATTTTAAATAAAAGTTATTTAGCAGGAAATTTATTTTTATTATTTAGTTTTAATGAATTATTTAGTGGTTTTATAAATCAAATTCTTATGTTAACAAGATTATAAGCAAATAAGCGAAATTAACGTAATGGTTAAAAATCGGATTAATTGTTCTTAAAAACAATTAAATGGAGTTATTTAAATTAATTATATTATTAATTAATGAATAATTGGAATTGGTTAACGAGATAACCATGTTTTTTAATTGATTAAACTTTTTATTGTTAATTAATCTAATGAAATAGATTAAAGAGTATTTGTTTTGAAGTTTAATAACATTTAAAATAGAAATTTACTATTTGTTTTAGTTAAATAAGAAGTAAATATTTCCATGGTAGTTAAAGATGATGTAAGTTATTATTTTTAATAAATAATAATTTAAGTGATCAATTCGTAAAGGAGATGCATTAAGGTAAGTAAACAAAGTTAATATTGAAATATAATTAGATTTTTGAAAGAGTTGATAAACGGGTTTTATATTAAAGCCGAGCTTAATAACTAACTTATAAAAGAATTTTTTTAGCTAATACGATAGCTTAAAATAAGTGTTTACTTAATATTGAAATTAAGAAAGAAGGAATCGAGATAAGTAGGGTTTTATATCAAACCTAGGAGTTATAAACAAGGTTTATAAAAGGGGCATCAGGCTAAAATGTTAAGTTTAAGTTAACGTATTTAATAATGGAATTGAAACAAGATTTTCAAAATGGAAAATGGTTAAATCGATCAGAAGTAGGATGATATGAGTTGATAACGAGTTAAGATAAGAATTGGAACCTAATTGAAGATTGACTGAGTTGAGTGATTTTCTGAGTATTAATCTGATGTTGATTTCGGTTTTCAGGGTTAATACTTAGGGAGATAATCGCTTACCGATTTACGGTCAGGAAATAATGAATGTTGAAATATAGAAATGTGTGAATAAAGAATGAGGATGTTTCCAACAAATAAAAAGGGTTAGAAAATGTAAAATAGCAATTCCAGAGTAATGGAAATAAAAGTAGATTTATGAAAATATAACGATATTTCAAGTTGAAAAGGAAGCGATGAATTAAGTTTAAATAAGTTTATTCAAAAGGGTAAGCGTCAGTTATTGTTTTAAATATAATAATGAAATGAAAGAGATTTCACGACAATGTTTTATGTGAAATTTGATTTAACCCGAGGTCGGAGTATATATATGAATTAATTCTAAAGTATTTAAATGATTTTGAACATGTTCTTATATTAAAATAAGAAGTGAAAAGGCATATTTGTAACATTGAAAGATTTAAGAGTTTTAAAATTAACCTTTGTAAATTATTTTCAGAAGGCCAAGTGATAATGAGTACTGAGCTAGTGAACTCATTTTACTTTCTTGGTTGAATGATTGTTTATTCGATAGTTAAATAACTGACTATCAAATCTGACCTATACGATTGCTAGTACGGAAAGATTGGGATCAAATTTATATTCGAAAACCATTCCGACCAGCAAATACAAAAATATACAAGATATCAGAGAACGATCAAGATGGAGAAATCGAGGACCGCAGATCTTCATAAAACGGAAGAACCACTTAAAATCTCTAATTTGACCCGGAGATATACTGGGGTTCTGTCGTGGTTGAAATCTACGGATTGCTCGCTACTGATCTATAGGGTGATACCTAGGATGTGATAGGAGAGTACCTTCGGTTCATCATGTTCCAGGATGACTTGTATGGACGGATTCCTGACAGAGTTTTTCCTAAAAACCACGTACGTTGATTTTTACAAATGTATTTCTGTTAGTGGCGGAGAAGGGCACTTCTCTTAGCTTAACGACCAGAGTATTTTTGTGGATGTCAATTAGTGTTTTGGCAGATATGAATATGTGGCATTCAAAGTGAATGGTGGTGCGCTATCTTGGAATGGTAATTCAAATCTCAAGCCTCACAACCAAGAAATGACAAAATTTGGGCAGGCAGCATGGCTAAGTGGGTCGCTCCAATTAGGATGTATAATCACCTATCTAGAGAAATTTCATTTCCTTCCTTAATCCATCGATGCTGTCCCTTTTCAGAAAACAATTGCTGATCCCAATCGTTCGAGCAAAATGAGTGGTTGGTCGTGTGTGGCTGGGTTGCAAGATCTTCTTGTTGAACCCACTGTATTCCCCTCTAGAGATACACTATAGGCAAGTCATACCTTGTCATAGTCGGAATGCAATCTCCAATAAGCGCCCGTGGTTTTGATTGTATACTATACATGTGGAGCGTGAGATGCTAGCATTCCGCTAGATTGTTATTTATTTGTATTTAGACACTATTATAATATCAGATATATATATATATATGATTTCAAAATGTTTTGGATTATCTTAAGGTAAAAACCGTTCGTGTTTATGTGTGGACTGGTCTTACCATTATCCTTTTCTTTCAGAAAAGATTTATTTAAATTTAAAATCAAGTTGGGTGTTACTTGTAAGCTTAGTGGGTTTCTCACTCTGGTTCACCAGACTGATCCAACGTTTGTAATGCTCGAGATAGCCCGAGTTTTATAGGTTAAGGTTATTGGATACTACGAAGTTCAGAAGACGTGTTGGAGGAGTTCATACGTATTAATATTTATTCCGCTATATGTTGCATAAGAGGACAGATTATTATAACTGTCCAAATGTGTGATGTACTCTGATGATTGTAAGTTTTGTTTCAAGCTCTCAATAAAGATTTATTTACATATTATATATTGTTCCGCAACGATGTGAGACTCTGATTCTGTTGTGTTTTCTTCTCCATATTTCTTCCATTCTAATATTTTTTTTCTTTCTTATCTCATCCTCTATATTCTTTCTATTGGCATCTGGGTTTCCAATACAATTTGGGTTGGACTAGCGTCGTTTGGTCAGCTCAAAAGGTACCGGAAATTTGGGTCGTTATAATCAATACCCATAAATCCCCATATTATTTCATTTATTTATGTTCATATGCATATTGCCATTAATAACCATAACGGTAATCTTTTCCTAAGGCAACCGTCAAATCTTTAATTTCCTTTTGTTCCCATTGATTTTAATTAATGCCATTTATGAACCTAACGGCCATAATCTTCCTAAGACATTAATAAGCAACGGATTATTCTTATCTTATCAGTCCCGAAATACTTATTCGTTATACCCCTACATATAGCACTAATTTTATTTATTTATTGCATTTTATATATATATATATATATATATATATATATATATATATATATATATTTGTGCACCAGACCTCTCACATTAAGCTGACCACTTGTGGACGCTGGATTCACCGATCGGCTCCGGACAGACTTTTCCACAAGTTGCACTTAACCTCATGTCTTAATGTGGTTATAAATTAAATTTCCTAATTGGGGTTTACAATAATAATCTTAACAAATTTTAGAAATAGTAACCATTTGGCTTAATTGCCTAATTGAATGTACTTTTCCCTAAATCAACATTGGTTACAAAAGCTATTTATTTATTTATTTATGGCCTAATTTATAGCAATCGATTAAATTAATTGCTAAAGTGGTCACCACAAATATATTCATTCAATATAGTTTACATTTACATGTATAATTCCATACAATGAATATTGTTCAAACATCCACTATAATGTATATTTTGTTGTTTACGTAGATTCGTGCATATAATATATGTATATTTATATTTTTGCAAGGTTAGCATAGTTAATTTTTCTTTTCTTATTATCATATAATATATGTATAATATTGTTCAAACATCCACTATAATGTCCTTTTTATTTTAAAAGAGGAAAAAGCATAATTCAAAACAATCAAGTGAAAATCCCAACAAAATTGAACAAAAATAGGTTTATATTTTTTTAATCAAAATTATATAATTTTTTATTTAACACTGAAACTAGAGATCTGGAATATAACTACATCTAAACAGTGTTTAATGGGACTGATTTCAAGATCTATAGTGTTTCGTAATAACCACAATATATTTTCAAGCATAATTCTATGCAATATGTATAAACAATCAAGTAAGCCTGCAAATAATATTATTCATAACCAAAAATCTATACTTTCAGGTTTTTATCAACATTCATAAGCAGACCTGATAGGTTTGATTTCAAATTCAACAATATTATAAATAGATCTGATAATATTAGGCATATATTTTGAGATCTAACTCAAACGAGATAAATAGGATATTATAACTTTGTATGTAAATTTCTCACTCGCCTGAAAGCATCCAAATCGAAAATCTGAATAACCTGTTAGGCCTACAATTCTCAAATTCTAACAGATCTGCAATTATTTTAAAAAGAGGATACATTCAGATTTGAGATTTGCAAGAAAACAGGAAAAGAGGGAAGAATCTGATGAAAAATAGCTTAGACGTCAATTCATACCCTTTACCAATTAAATCTGATAATCCCTTTCAAATCGGAATGATTTATATTTGATTGATTGTATACGAATATATTTTTAATTAAGAAACTGATTTAAAGAGAGAGGGAAATGACAGAACTTCGCTGCCGCCTACAGATTTCTGTGGAAAAGAATGAAGCCTTACCCCTTTATTTATAGGAGTGGAATTGGCCATGAACCGTTAGATTTACTTTAATTAATATCAGTCCATTCGTTTAATAATATAATATAAACTAACCCATTAACCCTAGCTGTCACTAGGCGTTTTGGCACCCAGTAGGTTGACCGCTTGTGTTGTCAATCGCCCAATGAAGGCGGTTAAATATGGTATAAAATATATATATTCTGGTTTATTTATTTTCTGTCCATTATCATATTTTGTCTGTAAGTTTTTCATACGGACTCCGTTCGCGAAACTCCAAGCATGAAAGTTGACCAAAATTCCAAGACGAATGCACCGGTTAAAGTTTTATGGTCAAATTCCATCCTTAGAAATTCCTATTTTTGAGATCTAATTAAATAACTAATTTATTGCCAAAAATACGAGTTGTTATAGAAGCAGACTATTCATGAAGATTATCAAGCTCGTACCCAATTAGCTTTTAATACTATTAATTATAAGAGGTGGGCTACGTGATCGCCTAGTATCTTTTTATAGGTGGATCTAACCACTTAAGACCTTAATCCCAAAGCAGGCCATGTTATTCCCATTTAGTTTCTCTTTATGGAAATGCTTCCATGTACGCAAACTAGCTATCATCACGGGTTTCTATGGTTAATGATATTTCACATCAATTGGACATATATTCGACTGCTGGAAAGTGCAGACTTTTGTCGAATAAGGCAGCTGACCTCGCATCATTAACCAACTGAGTCCAATTCTAACTTTTAATTATTAGTTCTAGATTAACTAGTACAAAATAAGGAAAGCTATATCCTTCCTATCCTAGGATATTTATTTAATTATTTCCTTATTGGACTTAGTATTTAAAACGATAACAAATACCCGTTAATCCACTTTTTATTTCATTTATTTCTATTTAATAGGGTTATTGTCATTTATGACCATAATGGCCATATTTTCTTAATGCGCTAATTAACCCCTTAAATGTCATTTATTTCCTAAGACATTAATTAACAATAAAATTTCCTTATTATATAAGTCCCTATTTATTTCTAATTTAATTACTATAACTCCTTAGCCATTCCTAATTTACTTTGATTTGTTTTGTTCGTATATATGTATATACATGTATCATGAAAAATATTTACTTACTTAATTGGAGTTACAATTCTTATTCCTGGTTATTATTTTCAAATTGTAACAATTTAGGCCTAACAACTTAATTTAATTTGTTTTCCCCCAAACAACAATGGTTACAATAGTTATTATTACATTATGACCTTATTTATAGCAAATCAATGACATTAATTGCTATAACGGTCATAATATATACATTTTCATTTAATATGGATTACATTTTCATGTATACTTTCATAAAATGAAAACCATTCAAGCCTTTGTCGATATAACTTGGTAATGGTGTGAAAATAAAGCTCATAGTTTATGGCCTAAGGTGAAACTACGTTCAATTTTTGTTTGAGAAACATCACCAAAGCAGAGAACAAAAAGTAACAATGCTTCTACAACGAAAAATAAATGAATATCTTATCACTTATTTCACATGGTTTTCTATGTTTGACAACAATTAAATTTCTCCATTATTTGTATAAATAAAATTTGGTGCTTTTGTTTGGAAACAAATGAACTTGAAATGGTTGTAAATATATCACACGTGTAAGGAGCTCAGTAATTGTATGAAACCAATTTTTGTGTGAAAATGTAGTTTAGGATACCATATGTGGCTCCTGTTTCAGCATTGGTTGGTGTTGACAAGTTGGTTGATTAACCTGATAATTTTTTTTAACCACAGTCATTTTGAAAAGTTTTCTTTGCATATGTTTGTTATATTGTCACTTGCTTAGTCCAATCTGTAAATTGTATCATTTTACCTACTTTCTGAGATTTACTTTTGAGCAATTATGTTTATGTCACTCTATTTATTTAGATTTGTATCTTTTATCACCGTTCTAACTTAGGACATGATATTAACCGTACCACTACAAATTTCATGCTTATATATACACACACACACACACACACACACACACACACACACACACATAGAGTGTGATTTAGACCGGTTCATTCTCTCACATAATAGCAGAAATCGCTCCCTTCATTCTCTCGTGCAACCCACGTTCAAAACAAACCGTTTCTCCACTATGCCACTCCTCCATCAACTCCTTCACCTTCCTACCTTACACCTCCTTCGCCGAAGCCATTCGCAACCAACCTACTACCTCCACTGCTACCTGACATCTTGAATTCGATCAACCTCCTACTGGGTATGTCTTCATTCCTGAGAGTGTCTCCACCAATCCAGTGATCCTTGGAATAACATCATCGTTCTCCTGCCAGTTGAATTCAAACTATCTACTATCAAACTTAAAGAATACATAACTCATATTTGGAAACCAACTGGACATTTTCATATCCATATCTCACCAGAATATGACTTCGTTGCCCAGTTTCAAAATGATGAAGACTACGCCTGTATTATGGAATGCTCCGCTTACTCATATTTCGGCAGACTTCTCAAGATTGATGCTTGAGCCCCAGGATATTATTTCAGTAAGTTAGATAATGCTCCTATTCAGATATGGGTACAACTTCTGAACCTTCCTATGGAAATGTTGACAAAGCAGGCTACACATATGATATCTAGTTTTATTCCGAAACCTGTTTTGGTTGATGAAAACACTGCTTTGAAAAAATTCACAAAGTATACTAGACTTCAAATTGAAACTGATGTCCATATTAAGTTGAAAAATATTGTTCCTTTACTGCTGCATAATTGTACTAAGCTTGATATTCAAGTTGAAAACAATTTGTACCTCCAAAATGTAATACATTTGGCTATTCAGATGATGTCCATGATATTGAGACAGAGCCACGATGGATTCCTACCTAAACTATTAATGCCACAACTTTCTCATCCTCTACTCACCCAGCCCAATCTGTCAACAAAAACTCAGATGAACAAGCCAATACAAATACCTAACAGTCCAGCCTTCCAATAGATATTATTCCAGACCAATTTCAAAATATAGTAGATGTAATACATGATCAGCCTACAAAGGAAGACACACAGGATGCATCGGGTCTTGTTGATGTGAATTCAAGTTACCTACGAGGAAAGAAAAAAACTGTATTTGATCCCTTTAGAAAAAGCCTAAGGATCTCCTCCTCAGCCAGATGACGACATTGGCATGGAATGTAAGGTGAATGAATACATCGACTCGTGTGTCTGATGTATTCAATCTCATATGATCTGCTAAACCAACTATAGTTGGATTAGTAAAAAATAAACTTAATCCTATTAACCTATTTTCTTTCCTAGCAAAGCTTGCTTCTTCTTGGAATCATTCATCCAATAATAGTCATCATCTTTTGGATCGAATTTTGTTGATTTGGGACACTGATGTTTGGATGGTTGATCTTATCAACTTTTCTTCCCAACATATAACAGTTAATGCAATTAATAAAGGTGGTTACCATATGACTTTTACTATTATATACGGGAGTAATTGTTTTGCAGAAAGGCAACTAATGTGGCAATCTTTGGTACAACATCTACAACTGTCTCTAATACTTATATAGTTATGGGTGATTTTAACAATGCTTCATCTACTACGGATAAAAATGTGGGCTTCCTGTTCCATACCAGCATATAAGAGAATTACAAAACTGTTTTCTTAAAACTGGTTTGGTTGAAGTGAAATCCTTGGGTTTTCCATATACATGGAGGAAAAGGGGGACTACTATGCACATTGATAAAATTCTGGAGAATAACCTATGTTTACAACACTTTGTTAATTTGAAAACTTTATCCTTTTCAAAAATGTCCAATGACCATAACCCTATTTTACTAGATTTAATCCCAACATTGACTTTAAAGGGATATCCATTTAAATACATAAAATGACTGTTGTTTATTAGACAAATATTCCTTATGCATTGATGGGGGTGGCAAGCTCAAACGTAGGGATTTTCAAGCTACAAGTTTATATATAAATTGCATTCTTGTAAACGCGAGTTGAAGCAGTGGAATAAAACAAGGGGAAGGGAGAAATTTACCTCAAAGTGCTGGAGGAACAACTTTCCTATACGGAGCACCCTATTGACATGGATGCGGAGAATGACTCCTTATATTATGAATTCCTGCAAATAAAGAAGGATTATTACACTCAGCTATCAGCTAATCACCTTTCCTTAAAGAAACAATCCAAAATAAAGTGGTTATAGCAAGGGGATACCAACTCGAAGTTTTTTATTCGAAGATGACCACTAAGAAATTTTATAATAATATAAAGTCTTTGATTAAGCCTGATGGAGAATTATTATACAAAAATTCAAACATCGAAAGTGAAGAAATTACTTACTTCTCATCACAGTTTAATAGCCCTATATGTACTGACTTTCCCATACTTCCAACCAATAGCTACTATTAACAACCAGGGTCAGAATTTCCTCCTTTACAATGTCACCTTTCTGAGATTAAAGATGCAGTGTTTTCGGTCCATGAAGATTCGAGCTCTAGGCCGAATGGAATAAATGCAAAGTTCAGGAAGTTGCACTGGGATTTGATAAAGGAAGATATACTATGAGTAGTTTCAGATATTGTCACTTTAAGTGAACTTCCAAAAGGCATTAACCACACCTTAATTACTCTTCTACCCAAGCAAGATAAACCTACCACAATTTCCCATTTTCGACCCATTTCCTGCTGTAATATGATCTACAAGATGTTTTCAAAAATTCAGAGTAATAGATTGAAAATCTTCCTGCCTCATATAATATCCCCTAAACAGTGTAGATTCATACCTAATAAGCATATTGGTGATAATATTTTGTTAGCACATGAACTGTTGCGAGATTTCAGAAATTGGGGTGTCTCAAAATTTTGTGTTAAGATTGATATCCAGAAAGCCTATGATATGGTGAATCGGGAGTTTGTATGTTATATTATGTCTAGAAGTCGACACTTTTTATCAACGTCATTTTTGAATGTATTTCCATTGCCTCTTTTTCATTTCTTTTTCAGGGAAGACCTAAGGGCTTCATCCATTCCATGAGAGGGCTTCGACAAGGCGATCCACTCTCTCCTTATTTATTTATTATTACCATGCAATACTTAACATATCTTCTAGATAAAGCCACACATTTGCATCTATTCTCCCTAGTCTTTCCTTTCTAACCTATTATTACTCATCTATTATATGCAAACGATTTCATGGTATTTGGTAAATCAAATGTAGCTTCAGCAAATTCTTTACACCATATTTTTCAAAAGTTAAGCTACGATGCAGGGTTGAATTATAAATTCCTCTAAGACCAAGGTATTTTTAGTACTTCTGCTTCCAACCAACACTCTATTTTGCATGTACTTGGCTTTGCTCAGGGCTCACTGCCTATACGGTATTTAGGTGGGTGCATTTCTTCTACCTATTTGCACTACTCAGAGTGCCATACATTGATAGATAAAGTTCAAAAGAAACTAAAAGGATGAAAGATCAGGGTCTTGAGCTATGTTGGTTGAGCAGAATTAATAAATACAGTTATAAACCCCATTATCCAATATTGGCTCTTCGTCTGCCAGATACCAGAACAAACTTCGGACAAATTGAAAACTTTGTGTGCTGATTTATTTTGGGATAGTTCATCACATAAGGTTGCTTGGTCCATTCTATGCAAACCTAAGTCCGAGGGAGGGATTGGATTAAAACTACTTTCGAACTTAAAAAAGGCTGCTAGTAATAAGTTCATGTGGAATTACCTTACTACTTCGAATTTGTGGAGTTCTTAGATGCAAAAACGATATTGTTCAGACAAGCATTTTAGGAATAACTCTATTGAAAATAATTCTTCATCCACTTAGAAAACCATGCTTCTGCACTACCACTAAACAATATTTTAATAAGGCAATTGTTACAGGGAATGATACTTTGTTATGGTTTGAGCCATGGGTAAATTGTAGTCCTGTAGACTTAAATAGCCCTAGTAGATTTCAAGTTATAAGGTCTGAGCCTGAGAGGGTAAGTGCCATCATTTGAAATAACCAATTTATCCCATTACTTCACCCTGCAACCAGAGAGAGAATTAAAGATGTCCAATATATTCGAATTTGTTTAACCCTAAACCACGACCATACAAATGGGGTGATGGAGGTCTCTTTACTTTTCACAAAGCTTGGGACAAAGTTTGTGAGCATGTAAAGGTTAACCCTACCTATTCCACCATCTACATTCGAAGAATAGTAAAATAATGTCGTTCACCTCCTATTTACCCGTTTCTAGTAAGTTAAACCTTAGAGATCATCTGAACCATTTAATCATTACTACAGACACAGTATGTGCACTATGTAATAAACAACTGGAAACTATACAACCTTTGTTTTTCAACTGTGATTACTCTACCTTTATCAGGTGCTCTCTCAAATTTAAGCTATCATTACCACTATCTTATTGCCTACCATTCTCGAAGAAATGCATTTACTCATGACATCTTTCACATCCAAAAATCAAACTAAAGATTTAGTCTGTGCTTGTTTTACAACTGCTATCTACCAAAAAAATTTAGAATGGAACAATCAAATTTTCAAAAGTCAGCGAATACAATCCATAACAAAGCTTAGATAGATTGAAAAGGAGATTACCATTCTCGTTCGCAATAATGGACCCAGGACCAAAAGAAATCGACGTGATGAAGTGATTCTATAGCGATGGAGGGTTGAGTTGAATGACGCAGGACGACCGCCTTTGCTCAATCTTTTTTCTTTTAGAATTTTGAATTTGAATGGGTCATGGGCTAAAAAGTAGGTTATATTTATTTTGATTTTGTATCCTATATATATGCAACGGTGCATACTTCTATTCCAAATCTATGTGTACTCCTTTTCCTTGTAAGGCACCCACTTAGTTTAGGGGGTTACAAGGTATTAACAAGGCATATAATGGAGGTTTTTCGATGGTATTTAAATAATGGCATACTAATTTTCAAAAAAATAGAGAGAGGAGCGTTCCGGGCACCTCTTCTTTGTTACACCCCTACCCTACCATGAGCTACACTAATCCAAATCCAACAAGATTTTGTAGATGTTCAATCCACATGTATATTATCATCTATCCAAAATTTGAGCTCGTTTCGACATTGTAAAATAATATATTTGATGGTTAAATTTAACGGTTTGAATAAATGTCTGAATGGTGAATAATTGAGCTAAGATTTTAAAAATGTTATGAATGTCAGAACGAGCTCAAATTTTGGATAGATGATAATATATATGTTCATTGAGCATTTACAAAATCTTGTTGGATTTTGATTAGTGTAGCTCACGATAGGGTAGGAGTACTACAAAATAGGGGTGCCCCGAAATGCTCCTTATATATATATATATATAGTATTCATGGATACGTTTTCAACTGATTTTTCACTATTTTATAAGTAACATAAGAACTTTAAAGTAGAAGCCCTTCCAACGAATTCCACATATCTAAGAACTCACCAACAGTTTATAGTGCAAATTTTCGATTTTCCACACCTCAAATTGTTGGAACCGAAAATATCTCAATTGGTTTGGGAACAAGCATTTGTTCAACAAACATCTGAACATCAGGCATTTTTTCAACAAACGTCTGTACATCAGGCATTTGTTGAACAAATGCTCTAACTTTTAAAAAGTTTGGGCATTTGTTGAACAAACATGCTAACTTTTAAAAAGTTCAGGCGTTTGTTGAACAAATGCCCGCAATTTTAAAAGTGCGAGGGTTTTTCAACAAACGCCTAATGTCTAGGCATTTGTTCGACAAATGCCTGGACTTTACACTAATATTAGGCACTTTTTGTTGTTTTTCTCATTTTATACATTATATTTCATTTTATTTTTTTAACTAATATGTCGATATATCGTGGCTTCGTCCGTTGAAGACTGTTAGACGCATTGTTCGATATTCAAGAGATGTCAATATCGAAACATCTCATCTTGCGCTTGATGATACTATTATTGCAGACAGCCTTTGGATTTTGCACGGCTTGCCTGCGACTATTTTGCATAGAGTTGTTGTGGCTATTGCGATGCCTTAGGTAAACGTTTTATAAATTATTACGTTGGTAGATAACCATTTTATTGTACATTACTGTTAATTGTTAGTTTATGTAAACATTAAATAATCATATATTTAGGTTCGACGCATTGCCATGTGAGGTAATTGGTTATGATGTATGACACACTATTATGATCATTTACCATAGCCAATTTTGGTCAGGCTTTGTGTGTCACCATTTAGTGGCTTCTTAGATTTAACTAGATTTTCCCATGTAGACCACTACCTTGTAAAGGATCTTAGTGAGAGATGGCCTACTACACACACTTTTCATTTTCCTGATTTCGAGTTAGGGCTAACTACTCCAGATTTTTACATGCTCACTGGGATAGAGGATGGTTGTCCCAATGGTGTCCCTGTTCGATTGAGACTTATTTTGATCATTTACAGAGTTTAGCCTAGGGTTAGGTTAGAGGAGGTGTTGTTACCCTCAGCAATATATAGTAGATCATCAGGCCACGGAGTAGATGCATACTCCGGTGATCAGGGCCTTTTTGTTATATCTTTTCAGATCCACATTTTTTAGCAACAATAAGGGTACTATTAGGCTTAGTTTTTTGCTTGTCCTGGTAGACATTGATCAATTGCATATATATGATTACGGTACTGGTATTCTAGGTTATTTATACGTAGCATTGGATATGTATGCGGTACAGCGCTCTAGACATGTTTGTGGTTTCTAGTAAGTTCTTACATTTTGGTATTATGAGTACACCGCTAACATGCACCCAAGATTTGTCGCTGAGGAGATCAGTACACCATATATTTACTTCCCTCGACTGCGTCATTGGGGTCCATATGACTATGAATGTTCCTTGTGTTGCACAGGGAGTGCATAACAAGCCTATGTGGCACGACAATAGATGGATCTGAGGTGGTGGGGTAGCATTATTTTATGTCCATGGTAGTAGTACATAGGGTTTATAGGGCCTGGTCCTCATCTTTCAGTATTGTATTTCGAGACGCGGGGTTTTCTTTCAAGTACCTACTTGCCTATTCATATAGTACTTGGGGGTGTTGTTAGTTACAATTATACAGTATAGTTCGTATTCCTTCTGATCTTCTCTTATGGGACGATATGTTTGGGGATATGCGGGTAGGACCAATATATATTAAGGGTATAAGGGCCGTAAGATGGGTAGACAGTAAGCTCTTTGATGTTGCTGGAGACTTTGATGCATGTTAGGATCGAGTTTCCTCACAAGCGTACGCTTTACCAAATTATATTCGGGTTTTGAACTTCGACTATATTGGCTCGTCTACAGTTTCTGGTAGTATCAGTGCTGCCTTCAACATTTGAGCCTATATCATCTTAGAACACGTAGCTTGGTGAGTTGGACCTCCTGCCTCACACTTTTAGGGCGTATGATGTACATGGTCAGAGAGTACCCATTGCAGTATTCGTCGGTTCACCCACCCGGTGTTCCATCAGCCGGATTGTATCATCCACATCTGGTATGTTAGCTTTTTAAAATTCATTTATATTAGTTGTCCTTCTATTCTTTGCCTACATATAATTCTTTTTGCTATAATATCAGTACTCGATGTACATGGACCATGACAGACAACTGCTTGATTTATTTGAGTGTATGACGCTTGAGTACACGCAACTAATGTACCAAAGTTGCCATACAGCTTTGCATGATTAGCAGGCTCATTATGAGGCTCAAATAGCTGAATTATAGGCCAGATCCAGCAGTAGGCTCATGGTCTTGATTCACCAGCACCTGCTGGATTTGATGACGTCGATAATGACAGTGACGGTACAACTGATAGCGGATCTAATCACATTGACTGACGTATTGTATTAGATGATATATGTGGTTATTAGGCATTATTTATGTTAAATATCTTTCTGTATATGATACATCCTATTGTGTATATTGTGGTTATGTTTGACATGCTATATATTGTATATTGCGGTACTCATAGTGATATTAGTATTGTTCTTGTGTCGTGCTATATGTCATTATTGTTCATGTCATGTATTTTTGTGTAGATGTAAAATTTCTCCATATGATATACTCTTTTTCGTCATTAATTTAGTGTGTATGTAATGTTGTGTAACTTTGAATTTCATTTCATTTCTATTCTTGGTCATGATTGTCGTCGAACTAAACTTCTCAAGTCAATGGTTCATCATGTTGAATTATATTTTGAGGCATACATAGGAAATATGTTCTAAAAATTAGGATACAATAGACGTTAACTAGAAAAATACTTAAGCAAGCAAACTACATGTTAGGTTCAATTTGAAGGGATTCTTAAGCAGTTCTAAGACGTTGTATCTCTTATTCTAACTCGTTAGCATAAGAAATAACTTTTGGACATTAACGGTGGTAAATCCATTTAGAGTAGTCGCAACCGTTCGACCATAATGGGCATAACTGGATTCTATGACCAATATTTTTTCCATCCTCCCATACCACTACCTCGACCGCATACCCACAATGGAAACAAACAGGATACGAGCAAACCTCTTGAGCGTATGGAGTTTGAGTAACTAAAGATGGTCGTATTTCTTGTTCATATAGGGGTTGAAAAACTTAGAATTTTTATGCCGATTCTTCAATTGGGGGTTGAGTAGCTAAAACCTGATGACCATCATGTTTGAAAGGAGGTTCAATAGGTTCCTGAAGTCTAAGTTGGCTCAGATATAGGTACTCACGACGCACAACCTCATAGTGTTGCTCTTGGTATTCGATAAGCCAATCTACATCGATTCTTGGACTATCTGAACGATTGTGAGCTGACCACTAGTCATAATCAACAGGCGAGGGACATGAAGGCGTAGCTTTGGGCATGTTAAGTCATGGAGAACAAAGATCTTGTTTGAGTGAATAATTGTGAGCAAGATATAAATTATAGCTCATATATATATTTGTATTGTATCGAGTAAAGAAAAAAATTATGATGTTGACAATGCACTTAAATATTTACATTACAACTGTGTTTCTCTGACATAGATGTGACCGGTCACTATTCCCACTTTCTTTAAATATCGTGGCTACATCCATTGCCTTGACATTGGATACGACTTCATACTATAGACATATTGCTTTACGTACTGTGGCTAGACTATTAGGCCTGACACATAATGCGATTGCATAATGCTACAGTATCAACATGTCTCGTAGTTGATACTGTTTAAGCATATGATTTCCAAAGTTTATGAATGTTTAACTAAATAGAGGACGACCAAAATCGTTTAACTCCACATATATTTTTTAAACATAGGACGAATCGATTGTTTAACTCCTTAATTTACATAACTGGATTTGGTTAATTTATTACGACAATCAGTGATCCTGAATGTTTAACTAAATAGAGGACAACTCGAATCATTTAAATCCATATATATTTTTCAACATAGGACAACCCATTTGTCTTACTCCTTAATTTACATAATTGGATTTTGTTAATTTATTACAACAAACAGTGTATCTCGAATGTTAAACTAACAGAGGATGACCTGAATCGTTTAAATCCATATATATTTTTTCAACATAGAACGACCCAATTGTTTAACTCCTTAATTTACATAATTGGGTTTGGTTAATTTATTATGACAATTAGTGTATCCTGATTGTTTAATAAATAGAGGATGACCCAGATCGTTTAACTCCATATTTTTTCCAACATAGGGCAAACTGATTTTTTTACTCCTTAATTTGTTTAATTGGGTATGGGATATAATGTTAATTTGATTTGCGTTATAATGTTAATTGGACAATTAACTAAGACCCAATTAGTTTCAGATTTGAATTTATAATAAGGAATTTATTAATTAAATGAAGTTTGATCGTATTAATATAAATGAATTAAAAACGAGCTTGCAACATCGTGGCAGTTCGTGGTTTTACGATCTGAACTTCAATTGAGTGTACAGGATTATATATCAGTCAGAATTCTTTCAAAACAAGAATCTTCTGGATCTATTAAATTATAGTTATCTAATGAAAGAGAAAAATTAAGACTTTATCTTATAGGTTTTGAATTATGTCCAAATCAAATTTTCAGAAAAATCACGGTATAATCGTTTTTGAACTATAACGATTTATTAGATAAAATGAAAGGACTTCTAATTATAAAATGACCACTACGTCACAATCTTGATTTAATTATAAAAATACCACTACGGGATAGCGTTTTGAGTTGTCACAATCAGTTAAGACCGATGTGATATAGCTATACTTGTAGCCATGTGGTTGAGGATGACCTACACTAGCATCTCAATGGAGTAATTTCAGTTGGTATAAATTAAACAATACAAGAGAACCTACTTTAATCAGTGACAACCTGCCACCTACTTTAATCATATAAAAGAGACAACACAACCTACTTTAATCGTGTAAATGATACAACAAAGCATGCAAACATGAGCCGATAAAATAGAACTACTAATACAACAAAGCGTACACTTAATTGCATGGTAAACGATAGCACCTAGCAAGCATTTCATTCTTGAATGCAAAATTCCTACTATTCAAGCAGCTTATCCCAGCTTGCATCTCAAGTGCGTATTGGACTCCCTTTTTTGTCGGTAGAGGATCGATCCAACAAATTTTTTTTACATCTTTGCCGACTTGGCGTGTCTCTACATCGATATAAGCTTTACGATCAGAAAAGCAACGTCCTGCATTTGTCTGACTTTTAGAAACAATAACATTACAATCGATGTCGTAGTAGCAATGGAAAACACGACCCATCATACAAGAGATTCACCTATTGGGGTTTTACATGCAATTATGCCCATCATTCATTCTGGCATGGAGTGACTGTGGAATTGTTTAGGGATTCTCGACTCCCACATTCGGTTGCTTAGCACTAACTATTCAACCTCTACTTCTTTGTCCACCACTTGAAATTGGATCTCTAGAACAATTTCCACATTCACATTGTGTTCGTATTCAACTTACATGCTAACCAACTTTCATTATCGATCTCCCAATCACTCATTTTGACCTAGATAAACAACTGAATAAGCGAATAGCGTACAACTGTAAATGGAAGTGTATTTAATATATAGATATGATTGTGATATCCAAGAAAGGTGAGCAATGTGTCTACAGTGGGTTTGATTGTGACATAACATTGCAGCTATATGGTCTTCTTTGTACGCATGCGGAAGTGGTAATCCAAAAAATTCGAGAAACGTGGCTACAGTGGGCTTGATTGTGACATTACACCGCAAGCACATGGTATTCTTTGTACGCATGCGGAAGTGGAATCCAAAAAAGACAAAAAAATGTGGCTTTAGTGGGTTTGGCTGTGACATTACAATGTAGCTACACATGCGGAAGTGGTAATTCAAAAAAGTCGAGCAATGTGGCTATAGTGGGGTTGATCGACGTGGCTATAGTGGGGTCGATTGCGACATTACACCACAATCGCATGGTCTTCTTTGCACTTTACTCATATAAAGGAGACAACTTTTATTCAGTGATAGATTTCCCACATATTATATTCAATTGTTTCCATAAAAACTTTATATAATAGTGAGAAGGCTTACAACTTTTATTACTCAAACGAATTTCATTATATTTGGTATCTTATTTATTCCAAAACTTCAAAATTTTAAAATGTCCATTGAAGATTATATTTTCTTCGATGACATCGATGAATAATTTGATGATATGATAGAGGATCATTTTCATCGAGAGAAAGAGCTAATAGTTGTCTTATATGTTGATGGAGAATATAGCAGGCAACATGGTGGTTTTGCTGAAGGACGTATGTAAAAAATGACGTCATTCGAGGCACAATGAAAGACTAATGAAATACTATTTTGTTCCAAATCCTATGTACAAAGATAAGGATTTTAGGAGGAGATTGCGCATGAGGCTACCTTTGTCTCTCCAAATCCTACAGTGTATCCGACAATATGACTTATACTTTATCTACAAAACACAATGCATCTCAAATGATGGGCTTGACTTGAATTTAAAAGATGACACATGCACTACGTATGCTAGCATATGGAGGACCGACTGATGCATAAGATGAAAACTTAAAAGTGGCGAAAAGCACAATGTTATAGTGCTTGGACCATTTTTGCCAAGCTATCGTAGACACTTACGGTGACCAGTACGTACATAGAACAAACGAGGTTGATCTAGCAATGTTAATGAATATGCATGGTAGTAGTGGATGGCCTGGAATGTTAGACTACATGCATTGGGAGTGGAAGAATTTTCCAAAGGTATATGTCGGAGCTTATCAGGGTAAGTCTCGTATGTCAACTATTATCCTTGAAGTTGTAGCATCGTATGACTTATGGATATGGCAAGCATTTTTTGGAATGACAGGTTCGAACAATGATCTAAACATAGTTGAATGATCAACGTTGTTTAATGATTTAGCAAACGGAAGACCGGCTCTCTGTACTTTTACTTTAGAGGGTAACAGTATAATCATGGATACTATCTAGTCGACGGTATATATCGGAAATGGAGTACCATTGTCAAAACAATTCCAAACCGACAAAACAATAAACAATTGAGGTTTGCATCAATGAAAGAAGGACAATGAAAGGATGTTGGAAAGATCATTTGACGTTCTTCAGTCCAGATTTTCCATAGTTAGTAACCCATGTGTTAGGGATTGCAGAATAGATCGTTAAGGCAAAACTAACACTAGAGTGGGGTGAATAGTGTTTTTGAGAAATTAAAAAAATAATATCTAAAACTTATATGATCTACTATATTAATCAAACACCACAGAAACAATCACAGAATCAAACACAAACACAAACATAAACAAAAATAAAATGCAGAGAAGGAAAGAACACACTTGATTTTATACTGGTTCGGAATTGCTCCTACGTCCAGTCCTATGCAATGCTGGATTGCACAAAGTTTTATTACTATATCAATATTCAAGTACAACCTCCTTGATTTCACTACTACAAGTGTAACACCGATTCCACATACTTGATCAAGTAAACTATCCTTTATTTCACGGCTACAAGGGTAACATCGCTCTCATTCCTTGATTTCACGACTACAAGAAAAACACCGATTACCCAAACACTTCCCAAATGATCACAATAGCCCCATAACTCTTCAATAGCACTTTCGATTCAGAGAGTGATGAGTAGAGAGTGTAAAGAGAAGAGGTTTTACGTAAATAGAATTGAATTCAGTTGAGTATAAGTGTAGAAATCATAAAAATAACAAAATATAATGGTGTAAAGAAAGGAGATGAAGATAGAGAAGAAGAATGATGACAAAATCCGAAATCAGCTACTATTTATAAGATTTGAAAGGTTGCAACGCTTCTGGAATGTTACAAATAGTGAAAAGACACTTCCTTTCAATTTTGAAAAAGTGACAGTTATATGTCGACATAGACATATATGTATGTCGACATATCACTATCTAAATTTGAATTTGAGCAATTTTCAAGTGTTTTGATATATATATATATAATTCTAGAAATTCTTGAATTAAAACATAGTGTTATAAATAAGTACTATAAAGCGGAAAACATATAAAAACATAAATATAAGATATATGAACATAATTATAAAATTATACAGTTTAAAACTATATAAATATTAAGTATATAATATATAAAACTTATAAACTACAAAACTTGAGTTTAAAATCAAAAGTAAAGCAAGGAAAGTAAAATAGAGAAGATGGAGATTGAAGATAGAATTTGAAAATAGAATTTGAAACCAGAAATTGAAAAACAGAATTTGAATTTGAACCTGGTGTAACACCCCATGTCCGTTAATGTCACTCACAAAGGGAATGCATTAACTTCCATGAAGCATTATAAGTTAACAGAACAGAATATTACAAGAATGATACATGAAGTAGTACTTGAAAATTTTATAACTTTATTACAGTAGAAACAGAAGTAAGTTTGGTTACATTTTTCAGAACCACAATATCAGAATTCAAGTACATAAATATCAGTCTTGTACAAAAGCCTTCAGAGTACGTAATTTTAAAGCCAAAATCCCCAACAGAAAATGCCATAAATAGGTAGAACCAAAGCTAAGAAATACTTCAAGCACTCTAGCACTTCAAGCAGAGAGAAATCTAAGTCAAGCTCTTACGTTCCCTACCTGAGTACCTGGGGGGAAACGGAATAAAAGAGGCGAAACAAACTAGGTCATACATACGTCTGGTGAGTCCAGTGACTTTCAGCATATAAATAGATAACAGTATCATGACATGTAAATAAAACTGGATGAGAGATAGCCGTAACAGGAGTAGCAGGTTAACAGAAGAAACAGAATGATATAGGTTAAGCTAAGCTCCTTACTTAGTTTTCACTTCTCTGCACTTATACTAGTATAACAGAATTAGGTGTTGTCCTATTGTCTAAACAGAAAACAGAATGATCACTTCAGAAACACGATGCTAGAAATTGGCCTCTACCACCCGAACAGAGACAGAATCAGGAACGAAATCAGAGACAGAAATAGAATAATCCCTACGGAAACAGAATATTAGAGTTAGGTGTACTCTAGTAATGGGCATTTACCACCCCAACAGACGGTACCACATAGAAACAGACAGGTGTTACCACCCCAACGGAAACAAACGGTACCCCAACAGAAACAGACAGAACTAAGTGTACCCTAAATTCTACCCCAAGCGATCGGCTCCCTAATACATAAATACCCTGTGCCGGCCCCGCAAAAGGGTGTATCACTCCCTAAAGTGGCAATCTATAGACACAGACCTATTTACAGATGTCACAGTGTCTTACATCCTCAGAGCAGACCAGATCCATGCACGCACATGACCCAGTTGGAATGTGCCATCAACACCCCTCGCCATTATCAGAGTGAACCTCTTACAATTAGTTCAGTAAGCGTGCCCGGACTCCTCTTAGTGTTGGGTCGTAGTTTTGATACTAGAAAGGGTTACTAACTAATATGGGTCCCAAACAACAGATGACATAAGTAATTATCACTCCTAACCTTGTGTCCCCAGACTAACAGATTTCAGATTAACTTGTTTACATATCTCAGATGTACAAAGTTCAGATTAACTAGTTTTCAGATCAGACATACAAGTAAATAGCTTTTCAGACTAACGGATCATATGTACATATTAACAAGTTCTCAGACTAACGGATCAGATATACAGATTAACAGACTTACAGATTGTTTTAACTAACTTTGTATTGGGCCTGCATATTCATGAAACAGGTTTATTAGATTCATCAGTCCAGTTGTTTTAACCCTATCCACCCAACACGTTTTAGGCATCATATTTATCTTAGATTTGCATTAATTAAATATTAATGCACAGACCTCTCACATTAGGTCGGTAGCTTGTGGCCGCTGGATGTGCCGGGCGGTTCCGGCAGACTTCTGCCACAAGCCAGACCTAACCTCGTGTCTAAGCATCCTTATGCCTACGACCTCTCACATTAGACTGACAGTTTGCGGTTGCTGGTTAAGCCGGTTGGGTCCAGGCAGGCTTCCAGTGCAAACTGAGTCTAACCTCGTATCTCAGCAATCTTATTTGTAGCTAAAGTTTTCATTCATAGATTATGCCAATATCAGATTAATTATGCCAATTCGACAAATTAACTTCTTCACAAGTTACATCAGATTATTCAAAGTTCCATCAACATGTTTTGCTCAATTTTAGATCGAGCCTACAGATTACATACCTAAATCACAGTATTCAATTCCAATAGATCTAGCGATTGGGCAATTTAATAGATTTAAACATATCCTAATGTTCTATTAACATATCTTGCCTAATCATAAATTAAGCCTCATTTTACATGCCCAAATTATGGTCATAATTCTCAACATAACATATGCCCAAATTTAGTTAGATTTTATACAATACAGAATATTCTCTAAAAGCCCCAAATCATGATATACAATATGAATTATGCTAATTTATAGCCGTTGATTACCGCATATGTCAAAT
The DNA here is from genome assembly GCA_030737875.1 of Allium sativum. Classification (NCBI taxonomy): domain Eukaryota; kingdom Viridiplantae; phylum Streptophyta; class Magnoliopsida; order Asparagales; family Amaryllidaceae; genus Allium; species Allium sativum. Next base: position 832,467,815 of record CM060924.1, read on the forward strand.
ATCCAAAAATTCGAATTAGGCGTATTCACATTAATAGTTATCCCTATTTTAATATAGGTTTTTCAGGCCTAAGTCACATATCCTTTTTCTTCCAAGTCATAGATCGTCATATAAAATATGCCCCAAATCTAGCTCTTAAATTACAACATGTATTATGTCCTCAAAATCAGATCTTGAATTATAACATGCATTATGTCCCCAAATTACAAGTCATATGTTGTCATACATTAATTCTCCTTCTTCCAAATCATAAAACGTCATATATAGTATGCCTAGATCTAGATCTTAAATTACAACTTATGTTGTGTTCTCAATTTAGTCATAAATCAGTTATGTCCAATTATGCATCATTCAATATTTTCCCCAAATTTAGCGTTCGCTTGTCGATCTCTTATGAGATTTGGCTCAGGCTCGTAGTAGCCTGGCTATAGAACAAAAGGAAGGAAGAGATACAGAACAGTTACAATAAGATAGATCTACATAGGAAAACAGATCTGATAAACAAGAATAAGATGGATCTACACAGAAAAACAGATCTGATAAACAAGAATAAGATAGATCTCCAATTCAGATTTATACCCATGTCAAGATCATAATTAAATTTCATATCTGAAAATAACTATACTCGCAAATCGTGGTTTAAGAAAGAGAAGAACGATTATGGGATCTGATTTTCTGGAGTTGATTTAGCTTTCCTTTGATGTAGGTGGTTATTTGTTATCCTTATCTTCTCTTTTGAATTGATTGATTAGGGTGGAGGCTAGGTCACTTTAGGTTTTAAGAGCATAGAGGCACCATTCTTTGTTAATGAATTAGGGTTTTGGTTTAGCTATGCATATATAGATGTCTAGGATCGATTAGAGCTCTTAGATTAACCCAAAAACCATCAGGACCACTCAGATGCCACATCAGCCCTTAGGGCGAATCGGGCTACGGGATGATAGTCAAACATCCTGGATCGACCCCCAGTCGACCCAGCAGAGCTCGGGTCGACTCCAAAAATGGTGCGGTTCGGCTATTCCCCCTCCCGATTCGCTGTTTTGAAATTTTTTGAATATTTATTTATTTAATTTTTTATATATATCTATATATATATATTTCCCTCATATGCATACAAACTTCAAGGCTTAATAACATCTTCATAACGTATCCGTTTTGTGCAAACCAAATGTCTATCTTGACCCAAAATTTTGAAACGAACATAATAGCGCAACCCATTTCACTTAATTCTTCTTCTAAAAATTAAGTATACTTTAATTTGTGAATTTTAATGTTATAAAATTACGGGGTGTTACATTCTCCCCTCCTTAAAGGATTTTGTCCCCGAAATCTCCAAGTTAAGAAGAATGTGCCCTACTATCCAATCATCCATCTACTCAACATCATCCACAAGCATCCATTGTCCTTAAAAGATTTCTAATGTCGTATGAACATATGCAGAGTGTGTGTATATGTCTCTTATCTAATGCAAAATCAGGCGGTCTACTAATCCAGTTAACCTCCTTAATGCGAATTATGTTAGTGCCATGAGTCCAATTATGTATGCAAGAAATCCTATTTGATACACATCATTTCTATATGAGTGCATAACCATTCATCCAAATGCAACATCCATGTGATGTGTCAATAATTTTGCATCCACAAAAATTGAAAAATGCACGCACATCCATATGCAGTATGAGAGTATTTTTGAGCCGAGCTAGTGCCTAGTGTGTGTATATGCATCCGCGAGCAACCACTAGCAACCACTTGCATCCATTTGCAACCATCAAACATAACATGTCTCAAACACATGTTTACACCCATTAGTTTCTACCTAAAGGTCGAAGACTCGATCGATATGATTCAGCCGAGTGATAGAAGCAAGTATAATTAAAACAAAAGTTCTGTTCCCATTAGACATCGGTTAAGAGAATAAATCCCTAAGTATCAACCCCGAAGACCAAAATCAACATCAGATTGACACCCAGAGAATTACTCCCATTAAACAATGTCAAAACTGGAAATATACGTCACACTTCGAGAAAAAACCCCTATCCTTTTCAAAAATATTCAGATACTTACAGACTACTGGTACAGATCAGATTATCAAATGATTCTTAGGAAACTAAGCATGATAAAACCCCACCATATCCCACAAAAATCAGAATGTATGCGTCACAGTCAACTTAACGCTTAACACAGATACCTTCAAACCCCAACTTATCACGAATGAATGAGTCGTAACCCTTACGGGGTTTGAGACTATAGCGGGATCAAAAATAAAACTAGTATTAAAGTGCAGAATCTCAATTACAGAATCAAAATGCCAGAATCAAAAAGAGTTTTAACTCAATAATCAGATAAGGAAATTAAACCTTCTACAGAAATTTTCCTATCTCTATCCTATCCACCAGCCACAAGAGCATTCGCATGCCCTCCAGAAGTAGGTTCTGCCCTCTGCCCTTGCCCTCGTTTCTTCGGGCAGTCCCTAATTGTGACACCCCATCTCCATTAAGGCCACTCACAAAGGGAATGCCTTAGTTTTGATGGAGCGTTTATTGTGTATAAAACAGAAAAGTAAACAAGACAGATAAATATATTGGTACTTGGAAAATAAAAAAAACTTTTATTGCAGCGGAGAAATAGTTTGGTTACATCACATCAAAAACCAACTACAAAACCAAATACACTTATTATCCATCTTGACAAATAAGTTCTGAGTACATAAAATAAAAGACATAACCCTAACATAAAATAGCCATAAATAAGATAGGTTGAACTTTACTTCAGCAATCCAAGAAACTTCCAAAAGAAAGAGTTAAAGCTGTCCAAATCAAGCTACACAAGTACTAGTCCCACCCTGAGCACCTAGGGGGAGGGAAAGGAAGAAAAGAGGTAGAAACAAAGGGGGTCAGACATAAATTCTGGCGAGTGCAATAACTTTAACAATATAATCATTAAAGTAACTAGGATAAGGCATAAGCTAGTAAATAAGGAAATGACTGTGAACAAATGGGCATGATAGAGCAAACAAAGGAAATAAGATGAATAAAGATAACGTTAAAGGCGCACCTAATCACTATAAGATAATTACTACATTGGACCACACCAAACACCCTAAAAGTTGATCCCTACCTACTAAACTTAATAATGATAATGGTAGTTTCATGTACCTCTAGCTGCCTTCATAGGTGTCGTCTGCCCCTATCTCCCCTAGTTGTACCCACTACCCCAATTCGATTGACTCCCTAACTTGTAGATACCCGTGATGTGGGGTGTATCACTCCCCAAAGTGGCAACCCGATACCACCAAAGATGCACGGCTTATATCTACACGATGCAACGACGTCTTACCTACCAGCCCGGGCCCACGCACGCACATAACCCCGTTGGACTTGCGTTGCCACCGCTAACCCGTTTTGACCTCTTACAATCAAATCCAGTAAGCGTGTCCCGTCATCGACTTGGATCGAGCTCACAAAGATACTTGATGGGTTACTAGTTTGAAAAGGGCCCCCATGCTTGACACAAGCCTTCCACCTATGCTTGGTCCCTACTAAGGTTTCCCCACTTAACCCCATTCTTATTCATGTCTTCTTACATGTTTCAGTCTTGGTTAAGTGCATCTAATCGTATTTCACATGCCACTCAAGGCACCCCCTTAATTCCACATGCCACCCAGGGCTCCCACTTAACCCCCTCCATGTCCCACCACATGTTTATTTGGTTAAGTGTTACTTAATTGATTAGAACTGTAACCTTGTACAGACCTCCCACATTAGACTGGCATTTGGGGCTGCTGGATTTGTCGGGCTAGTCCGGGCAGTCTTACACCACAAACGAGCCTAACCTCGTGTCTTTACAATTGTTACGCATTTAATTCGTGCCTTTGACCTCTCAAATTAGACTGGCATTTGTGGCCGCTGGATTTGCTGGGCGGGTCCGGGCAGTCTTACACCACAAAAGAGTCTAACCTCGTGTCTTAGGCGGTTCATTATTACACATCTTTATTTAACCCCAAAGTGGCTTAATATCCCTATTCAAATTTGTCAATAAATTCCAAATATACTTATGTCCATAATTGTCACCTAAATTATGTCCATTTATTTCAGGTATACAAATTATACAAATTATTGCCTCAAATTAATTGTATGCCTTTTAAGGCCATTACATGCCAATTCTCAATATGTGTATATTCAATATTACCCCCATCGTCACCACGTTGTTTGTTCGCTTATCATGATATATATATATATATATTAGACTAACAATTAGTCTAACACATAAAAGGGAAGAAGCATCGTAAATTTGCATAACACATTAAATGGATCTAACTTGGAAATAAGGATTACAACATAACTTGCATAAACTTTGTATTGTCATGAATCTAAACAAAGACCTAAAGGTGTGAACTTGCATGTATGAATATAGTTTTCACCCAAACTTGCATAAGCCATAGTCACAAACTTGCATAAAACTATGTATGTCATAGATCTAAACCTAAAGGTGTAAACTTGCATATATGTGAATCCAATTACTACCTAAACTTGCATATAGTCATTTTACTTGGTTCACATGTAAACTTGTGTGCAATTCACATAGAAACTAGCATATAATCTACACCCAAACTTGCATATAAAATGATGTCAAACATGAATCAAGTTGAACATAGGTGATTGGGCATATACAAAGGGATCCACAACAAAAACTATCATTATGAACAACTAGCATATATTCACAAAATATCACATTTTTCTAAAGATTCACAATCATAGCCATATAACCCAAATTATAATTCAACCTAATTAACTTGTTGATTATCTTATTAAAGAAATCGAACTCACAACTCAAAGAAGGTCTTGAGTTCTAGGATCTGTGTTATGTAGTTGAATTAGCTCGCCTTTGAAGTAGACAAATTCATTGTTGTTGTTGTTATAGACTTGAGTTGAATTGAGTTGATTAGCTTTACTTTTCTTCTAGATGGTGGCGGCTACTCTAGGTTGCGGGGTGATAGCATGACGACCATGGTTCTAATTTTGATTAGTTTTAGGGTTTGAGTCTACATGTGTTTATATGGAGATTAGGATTAATTTAGGTCGTCCGATCAACCTAGAAGCAACTTGAACAATCCAAAAAGCCAACTCAACCCTAATGACTCAGCAGCAGCTTAGAATTGGGCTTAATTTGAATCTGCCCGACCCCCAGGTAGACTTATAGGGTAGGTTGACACTAAGGTCGAACCCCTGGTCGACCTGGCCTGGGACGGGAAATTTCCCGCCCTACCCGGTTCTGAGTCTGAATTCGTTTTGAATTTAAATTTGAATTTCTGGAAACTTCTGACAGCCATAACTTCTTCATACGAAGTCCAATTTACGCAAACTCGGACTCTATCTCAACTAGAATTCCGGCACAAACACAATGGCATAACCCTTTTGCCTTGATTCTCACATTTAAAATTAATTATTCCTCAATTCATTATTTTAAAGTTAACAGAAAACACGGGGTGTTACATTCTCCCCTCCTTAAAGGATTTTGACCCCAAAATCTTCAAGTCACGAAGAATACATATCCTACCATCCAATCGTCCATCTACTCAACCATCAAACACAGGCATCCATTGTCCTTAAAAGACTTTTAATGCTTTCATATTTATATGCACAGTGTGTGTACATGTCCGTATCTAATGCAAAATCAGGCGGTCTACTGATTCAGTTAACCACCTTAATGCAAATTATGATAGTGCCATGCGTCCATTATGTATGCAAAAGATCCCTAATGATACATATTATTTCTACATGCGTGCACAACCATTCATCCGAATGCAACATCTATATGATAACACAACCATTATACATCCATTAGCCTAAATAAGCGCACATTCATATGCAGTAAGAAAGTGATTGAGCCGATCTAGTGCCTAATGTGTATGTATATGCATCCACGAGCAATCACTAGCAAACACTTGCATCCACTAGCATCCATCAATCATAACAAGTTTCAAATACATGTTTACATCCATTGGTGTAACACCCCGAGTTTTCTGTTAGCATTAAATTAACAAATTAAAGTATAATTAATTCTAAATGAAATAATTAAGGGAAACAGGTTACGCCATTGCGCTCGTCTCGGAATTCTGCTTGAGATAGAGTCCGTGTTTGCATAAATCGGACTCCGTATGAAGAAGTTATGACCTCCGGAAGTTTCAAAATTCAATTTAAAATTCAAACAGTTCAAAATTCAGTTCGAAATTCGAAAACAGACCTAAATTGGGCTGAACGGGAATTTTCCCGCCCAGGACCCAGGTCGACCAGGGGGTCGACCTGGTAGGTCGACCATGTGGTCGACCTGGGGGTCGACCTGCCCAGTCGACCTAGTCAGGTCTTGGCTGGCCTAGTCGGTTTCTGGTCGAATTTCTGAGCTCTGGTGTGTCACTAGGGCTGATTTGTCACTTTCTGATTGGCTCCTCTTGGTGTGTATGGTCTGGATTCACTCTATGATTATCTGACGACTCAAATCAATTTAAAATTCTATAAATACAACCCAACTCTCAACCTAAATTCACACAAATAAAATAGAACTAGAGCCGTCATGCTGCCGGGAAGAAACTAAGATTAGCCGTCAGTTGGAGAAAGCTTAGAGACAAGCAAAACTAAAGTAAAAACAAGAATCAAACAATGTTTATCTACCCAAAAAAAAGATTGCAAATTCAGAACTCAGAAATCATAAATCAAGATCATCATTTGTTGTAAGTATAGTGATTTTTCTGATGGGAATAAGATTAAGATTTGATTCGATGTAAAATGAAATGGAATTGTGCTATTGTATAACGATGATGCAATTTCATATTTATGTATTGCAATGATTGTATTGTGAATGGTATTGGGATGTTTGTGGTGTAATTGACTTGATGTTGGTCCTATTGTATATTTAGATTGAAAGCAACATCACATATAAGTATTTGGTTAATGTTAGAATTTACACTTATATGTTTATATATTTAACATAGGTTGTATACATGTTTCTAAGTCCAAGTTAAGACCTATATACACATGTTTTATGTTAAGACCCTTATGCCTACATGATAAAATCCCATGTATATGTTCTTATGTTCTTTGCAAGTTTGTAATTGGGTCCATGCCAAGTACCGTTCAGTTTCACACAATTATTACAAGATTCATGTCATAATAGGATACATGATTTGATCTAGTTCATGCTTTTGGGTTAATGTCAAAAATAGACATTTTTATGGATATGTAATAACTTTGTCACATGCTAGTTTGTGTTTGAAGTTATGCCTAGATAAAAATATGTTTAGGCTTATGTTTTATGCTAGTCTAAATTATGCCATTTCATGTGACACCTATTTAATTAGATTCTTATTTGAATGCAAGTTCACATGACAAGTTGAAACCCATGATTTATGTTAATTAGGTCGAAAGTTGCAAGTTAACATTTCACACACCTTTTATGTCATTTAGAATATTTCATGTTCTTAGCTTTCCCTTCTATGTTTATAAGTTGGGCTGAAATATCTAGCCCAACCTTCATTATAACCTTGAGAACATTCAAACGAGGAAATATCGTTGGGATTAAACATGAAAAATGTATGAAATTGGCATGTTTGTCGCATGCCAATAATTGGTGACATTTAAATGGTATAAATCCTTATACCAAAAACGATGAACTTGGAAAGTGGGCCATAACATTTAATTGTTAACAAATTTACATATAACAAGTAATAGAAACAAATATGTAAATTTAGAAAATATGAGTATGCTTAACCCGAGGTTGGATTGAGTTGTGAGTAAACCTGCCCAGACCCGCCCGGCTGTCCAGTAGTCACAAAAATACCTATCCAATGTGGGAGGTTAAGCATTGAGCCCAATAAGGACCCGATGTTAGACTGAGTTACGGTGTAAACCTGCACGGAACCGACCGGCACATCCAGTAACCGTAACAATACCTATCTAATGTGAGTGGTCGGTACTTTAACTAATTAAAGTTAAGGACAAACAAGTCAGGATGGTAGGGTTAAGTTAACTAAAACACTTAACCAATTCAATATATTAATTAAACTGATGGATGGGGTTAGGTAAATACAGACACTTAACCACTTAACATGTTTGACTAGAAAACCCTAGTAACGGGGACCCTTTTCTGCAGTAACCCAATTAGGTATCATGGTACCCTGAAACTAGGCAGGGTGGGGCATGATTACTGGGCTGATTGTAAGCGGTCAAAAGCGACGACGGTTGGTGCAGCAGTGTAGGTTCTAACGGAGTGTGGGCATGCACACACTTCGTAGCAGACAAACAGGGCATTGGGCACCAGTAGTATAACCTATGCATTCTAGAATTATGTCGGGCCGCCACCATGGGACTTGATACACCCCATGGTGGGACCAGCATAGGTGCCTACAATCATTGGGGGCCATAAGACCCATGTGATTTTGCGAATAGGAGCCAATCTTTAGAAAGGGGATCACTTCACCCCAATCATGGGGCGCCAGTCGGAACAAATACAAGTAGGTGCAGAGATATAGTGTGGGGTGCGATAGTATATTCGGTTCAAAACTGTTTTATCTTAGTTTATGATACTTTCCTGTTTCCAGTTTATACCTATCATGCCCTTTTTCTTATTCTCATACTGAAGAGTCATTAGACTTACCAGGGTTTATGTCTTACTCTATTTTTCTTTCGTCTTCTTTCCTTCCATTTCCTCCCCCCCCCCCCCAGGTCCATAAGGAGGAAACAACCCAGCTTAGTCAGACTCTTTGTAAGCTTCAAGATAGTAGATGTATGGTTTGGACTCTCTTTCCTTTGCTATGGCTTTTGGACACATTCTATGGGGATTTATGCAGCTTTAATTATGTTTTATGCTTCTTTATTTAATAATCAAGACAGAAATGATGATGTAATGTTTTGGAAGTTATTGTGAGACAATTATGGAAATGTTTTGTATGAACACGTATTTATGAAATGAAAGTCTGTTTGTTTTCCGTTGCTTATATACATATGTATTTATATATGTCTTGTGTTTTATCTGTGACTTTTACTTATAAACCTCCACCGAAGTTAAGGCATTCCCTTTGTGAGTGACCTTAATGGAGGTGGGGTGTTTCACTTGGTATCAGAGCATAGATTTACCAGACTAGATAAAAGTTTTCGAAACTATTTTCAAAAAGAAGTTTAAAGAAGCATTCTTTTTCAAGAAAAAAAAGCGTTGTTTTTAAAAAGGCATAATTCCCCAAAGCCTTATGCACTATCTCTCTATCCTTTTGTCTTGAATGCTTTCCTTTTTGTTCCAGCATGTCTGGAGATCTTAACCTTCCAAAAGGGGTATCGATACCTGGCTGGTTCCGAAGGTACCTAGAGGCTAGGGCCAATGGTACGGGCCCAGCAGACATTCCTCCTCCCACAGTAGCAGTGGTTCCTCCTCCTCCTCGTGGAAATACTTTCGCTAAGACGTGTAGAGACTTCCAGGCTATGGGTGGAAAGGACTTTTGTGGAACTAAATCCTTTGTGGTAGCAAGGAACTGGCTGAAGGAGACTGAAGATTTGTTCGTCATCTTCGAAGTTGACGGCATGTAAAAGATACAGCTAGCAGTGTGGTTGCTTAAAGACGAAGCTTCTTATTGGTGGGAAGTTACCCATGCTGAGAGGCCAGTGGAAACTTGGGAAGATTTCAGGATGAGGTTTGAGATGAAATTCCTCTCCCAAGTTAAAAGAAGCCTGCAAATGGAGAAGTTCCTAACTCTTAAACAAGGAAGTATGACGATCAAGGAGTATGTCAATCAGTTTAATCAACTGGCCAGATTTGGCTGGATTTAGTAAACACCCAACACAAGAAACCCCTTCGCTTCGTCAAAGGTCTGAATGAGCCTCTACACAGCCTTGCTATGACCCATATACCCATGGGAGCGACCTATGAAAGCTTGGTGGACATGGCGCTGCTACACGAGGAAGATAAAGGCAAGAAAGAGGTAAAGGTGGAAGTGCCTCAAGAAAAAAAAGAGGGTTTACAGGCTAAGAAAATAGACTTCAATAAAGGCGGGAAGAACAACAAATCCCATAAAAAGAGAAGGTGTAATTTCTGTGGTATTGTTGGACATATAGCGAAAGACAGCAGAAAGAAGATGGTAAAGATGAATGGTGGTTGTTTCCATTGCGGGGAGACTGGACACTTGGCTAAGGACTGCCCAAAGAAGCGGGGGCAGGGACAGAGGACTGGATCCACCTCAGGGGGACAGGTTCACGCGCTGGTGGCACCTCCACAGGAACGAGGTAGAAATATTTCTGTAGAAAGCTTAGTTTATCTCTATGATCATCCAGTTCGCACTCTCTTTGATTCTGGTGCATCATACTCCTTTATTTCATCTACTTTAATAGAATCTCTGCACTTAGACACTAGTATGATAGAAGATCCCTTGGTTGTTTCAAACCCAATTAGGGGCTCAGCTTATTTGTCGATGGTTTGTTTGGATTTGAAAATCTCTATTCTAAGTGTTGAATTTAGATGTAGTGCCTTTGTTTTGGGTTTCTCGGGATATGGATTGATATTAGGCATGGACTGGTTATCCAGTAATGGTGCCATTCTTGATTGTGAGAAGAGAGTGGTTAGGCTCTTGACTCGGCTCAGTAACACTCCAGAAATTTCTTCTAATCCCTTGAATGCTGTTATGCTTAGTTATCTAGAGTCGCTTGATGCTTCTATTGAGAATTTGCAGTCGGTTAGAGTGGTCCGTGAATATCCGGATGTCTTTGAAGAGGTGAAGGGCTTACCTCCGAGGCAGGAAATAGACTTCCGCATATATCTTGTTGATAATGCAAAGCCCGTAGCTTTACATGTTAGACACATGGCTCCGAAGGAGAGAAAGGAGCTCAGTAAGCAAGTTAAGGAGCTTCTCGAGAAGGGGTTTATAAGGAGGAGTATCTCGGAATGGGGTGCTCCAGTGGTGTTCGCCACCAAAGCAGATGGCTCACTACGTCTTTGTGTGGATTATAGGGAGTTAAACAAGCTGACTAAGAAGAATAGACACCCACTTCCCAGAATAGATGATTTGTTTGATCATCTTGTAGGTGCGTCGGTCTTCTCCCAACTTGATCTGGCTACTGGGTTCCATCAGCTAAGGGTAGCTAAAGATAGCATTGATAAGACGGCATTCAGAACCCCAGACGGTTTCTTCGAATGGATTGTCATGCCTTTCGGCTTGACAAACGCACCCGCTTATTTCGTAGACCTAATGAGCAGGGTGTTCAGAGAATTCCTCAATAAGTTCATGGTGGTCTTCGTAGACGATATTTTGATCTTCTCAAAGAATGAGGAAGAACACGCTCAACATCTGAAGGAGATCATGGAAGCTCTTCGAGTTCATCAGCTAAAAGCCAAATTCTCCAAGTGCCACATTTAGAGAGAAGAAGTAAGGTTTCTTGGACATATAGTGTCCAAAGAGGGGTTAGCTGTGGACCCCGCGAAAGTGGTGGCAGTGCAAGATTGGAAGACACCAAGAAATGCAACCGAAGTCCGAAGCTTTCTCAGGCTAGCAGGTTTTTACCGAAAGTTTATTAGAGATTTCGTAAAAATCTCAGCTCCACTCACAAGGCTAACAAAGAAGAATCTAGCATTCGCTTGGGATTTGGACTGTGATATTGCTTTCCAACGCTTAAAAAGGGCTCTTACAACAGCCCTAGTTCTGACTTTGCCTGTAACAACCCTGAATTTTGGAGTAAATTTAAAATTTATTTTTAAGTAATTTTAATGAGTTTTTGATATTTAAAATAATTTATTTAAAATAATAAGGATTAAAAATTGATTTGAATCGAAGTTAGAATAAATAATTTAATTTTAATTATAAAAGGAATTAGAAATAACGTGGTAGTTTAAAAAGTCAAACTTGAACTTTGACTGACCGTACAAGATGCAAAATTTAACGGATTTTAGTGAAACCAAAAATATTAGAATCCATTTAAAAATATCTTTCTAACGAATCCGAAAAATTGAAATTTCATAGTAGGAATCAAAAGTTATGCCAAAATTAAAATTTAGAAAGGTCGCTATGAAATTTATAAAGGTCAAAATGCTACTTTTTGCATACGAAGGAATTTGAACTCGAAACCACTTCCATTGAGTTCAGAATGACGTTTCTGCATTGAAAAACAGTAAACACTTATATTTTCTTTTTTTTGAGTTTCGAAAATTATCTGTTTAAAAATGTATTTTTAATATTAAATATATAGCCGTTAAAAATAGTCATTTTACAAACGACCTCTATTTTCGACGAAACCACTTTTGTGGATTCGGAATGTCCAATTATGGCTAAGTTTAATTTTTTTATAATTTTTAGAATTAATTTGTGAGCGCAGTACAAGAAAATGTGCTTTGTTAATTTCAATTGAATTTAAGCGACTTAGAAAGAGGCCTTTTTACAAACGGGCTCAGAATTCAATGAAATTAATTTTTTGGATTTGTAGCGTCAAAATATAGTTAAAAACATTTTTCGGGGATTTTTAGATTTATTTTGTAACTTCGGTAAACTTTGACGTACGTTTGAACTTTAATACATGACTTAAATTTTAAATCTGAAAAATAAAGGCCAAGTTGACCATTTGGGCTAACGGGGTAGGTCCAGATGAGTCCGGAATAGGGGATAATGGATAAGAACGACAGTCGTTAGGCTGAAATTGGATAAAGTTGCAAAAGGGGCCTTTTAAGGGATTAAAATATTATTTAAATGCACACATATCGAGACAAACTCACGCTCCTTCTTCCCAAATCACTCACGCACGCTGAACCCATCAACCGCCTCCCCTTCCTCACCTTCTCTCCTCTCTTTCTCCTAATCTGCACACAATTAGACCTAGCCATAGTTATACTTTTGGAAGCTCTTGATCTCCTCTTCGATTATAGACAAGTTTCAAACCTTCTCGTGCACCGGAGCTCCCGAATCACCTCTCCAAACCCGCAGCCTTTGAACCTCCGCCCCGCCTCGATTGCTGCGCCGCACCCCACCCCCCTTACAGCCGAATACCCACCTCTCCGAGCCCTCCATCCTCCAACAAACGGCACCCAAAACCGTTAACTACAGCTCAAGAAATTGTGATTCAAAGTTTTGAACAATTCAAGGTTATATAAATTTTAATTTTACTGATTTGCAACATTTGATTTCATTGCTAACTTTAATTTTAATTATTAAAAACATGTGTTTGATCCAATTCGATACAGAAACTGACAAGTATGACAATCTTGGAACAACGTGACATAACACAACGTCATAGATCTGTTGTGTACAAGCTTCTGACTTTCAATTCGTTTCTAGATCTGACGAATACAAAGGTGAGAATTCTATTTATTTTTATTTATTTAAATTAAAAATAACCAATTGTGACTGTGATTTTTCTCCTGATCCTTTGTAAATCCAAATTTATTGTCATACGTGATTTGATTTGGAATTGTCACTGTATAGAGATCTATTGATTGAATGATTGTTGTGATAAACATAACTTGTTTGTTATTATAAAATGGTTGATGTTTGCATTGAATAAAACTATTGAAACAAGAATACCAATCTTTGTTGAAAAAGAATAATCGGATTAAAATTGTCGCTCTAGTTAAAGTGCAATTGTTGAATCAAATATGTCATTTTTGTTATTATAAAATAGTTGCAAACAAATGTATCATTGTTGTTATAATAAACTAGTTGTGAATAAATATGTCATTTTTGTTGAGAACAAATATATATTTTTGTTGATTTTGATTGTAATACTAAATATATGCGCTGTGTGAAATTAAGATGGGTTGATTTACTGTGTTGATATTGTGGAGTATTTTTGTTGTTCTAGAATTGACATCATAAAAGTGTAAAACTTGTTATATTAAGATTTACAGATTAAAAATGTCAATTTGTTCTGTCAATTTGTTGAATTAGATTATTGTTAGATAGAAAAATGTAATAACATTTTGCTTAGAAATGTTCATTCAAGTTAAAAATGACATTTTGGTTTGAAGTGATGATTTAGATTTAAAATGTCGTTTTTATTAGAAATGTTTACGTTAGTATAAAAAGATCATTTTTATTTAGAAATGCTAAATGAGAATAAAAGGACCATCTTTTGTTAGAAAACATAAATTGCTATCTTTTGTTAGAAAACATAAAATGTCACCTTTTTGTTAGAGAATAAAATATCACGTTTGTTAGTAATGGAATATTAAGATAAAAATGTCACTTCCATTGGCAATGAAAAATTTGAATTAGAGTATCATTTTATTAAGAAATGTTTTGTTAACAATAAAGTATCATTTTGTTAAGAAGTGTTTTGTTAGTATAAACTATCATTTTAATTATAAATTGGTCAATTATGTTAATATCAATTTGTCATTTATGATATAAATTGGTCAATTATGTTAATATCAATTTGTCATTTATGATATAAGTACGTCAATTATGTTAATATCAATTTGTCGTTTATGATATAAATACGTCAATTATGTTAATATCAATTTGCCATTTATGATATAAATATGTCAATTATGTTAGTACAAAAGTTATCATTTATGGAAGTATAAAAAAGGTTGTCTTTATGTTAATAAAATTTTTTTGTCTTTATGTTAATATAAGAAAAGGTTGTCATTATGTTAATATAAAAATATGTCATGAGTATAAAAAGTTGGATTAATTTTAAGAAAAAGGGAAGTAAAGTTAGCGTCATTTAATTTTAAGAAAAAGGGAAGTAAAGTTAGCGCCATTTAATTTTAAGAAAAAGGGAAGTAAAGTCAGCGTCGTTTAATTTTAAGAAAAAGGGAAGTAAAGTTAGCATCATTTAATTTTGAGAAAAATGGAAGTAAAGTTAGCGTCATTTAATTTACGGTTATTATTTATTTTCATAAATGTATATAAATGTCTGTGGTGAATGTTTGTGAATTATTTCTGTGGCATGCATAATATGTTGTGAATTGACGTTTGGATGTGATGCAATGTTTGAATTTTGAAAATAGGTAGCATGCTGATTAATGTTAATTTATTATTATTTATGATAATTCAAATATATTACACTGCCTTATACAAGTTGCCTGACTTGTATATGTTGACTGGGCTGATATTTTTACACATCGCCCAAGTGCACAAATAATATATTATTATTTGGATTTTGTTTGAATGTTGTGTGAATGTTATCTGAATGATATTGGAATGTTAATTTGGTGATAAAGGAATGTCTATCATTATTTCACAGATGCGTTGTATGAATCCAATAATTGATGGTATTTGATTTGAGTCTCATTCCAATGCAGAATATTCTAAAGTTATTAAGAATAAATGTAGCAATAAATAATTGATTAATATTGGAAGTTCGAATTTCAAAATTGTACATTTTGAAAATATTATTTTAATATTATAAGAGTATGGAAAGTTACAATTTATATCAAGATACTTGAAATCAAGATATTTAGAAATAAAGGATATCTTAAAACTAAGATTCCTTAATGGAAAGGATAATTTCAAATAATATGTTTTGGAAAAATTAATTATAATTATAAATTATAATTGTGCTTGGACACGAGGTTAGGTTACATTTGTGGTGGAAGTCTGCCCGGACCCGACCGGCATATCCAGCAGCCACTAATGTTGAACTTAATGTGAGAGGTCCAAGTGCACAAATACGAAACGGGCCATAACACAAGGTTACGCCCAACTTGTGGAATAAGTCTGCCCGGAACCAACCGGCACATCCAGCATACATAAGTCGTAGGCTTAATGTGAGAGGTCTAGCCCATTATAAAATACAAATGGATAAGAAAATGAGTTGGGCTATTTGATCCGTTTTAAAAAAATAGCAACGCATTTCAAAAACCCGAACAAGTTTATCGATTTATTTTACCCATTTTATAATGAATATTAAAAGATAAATTTCAAAATTAATATTTTGGAAAATAATATTATTATAAAAGGATAACCTATAGAATAATAAATTTTTAGATTATAGTTGGAATAAAAGTTGGAATCGTCTTGGAAACGAATTTATAAACGTTTTAAAATACGTAAAAATAATATCTCTTTATTTAGATTTAAATGAGATTCTCAATTATTAATTATAATTGAAATAAAAAGGAAATTGATTTTGGGTTGTTTGTGAACAATGTTTTGAAGGACATTAGTTCTTGAAACTCAAATCAATAGTGAAATTTTGGTTTGTTATTAATTAATCTTTTAATTAAGATTAAATGAAATTTTCTAAAAGAAGAGATGCCTAATATTATATATTAAATTGGGAATTAATGAAACATGAAATGGGGTCTCTCGTGAACTATGTTTTAAATAACATCAGTTCTTAAACCCGGATTAAAGATAAGATTATTCCAGAAAAGTGAATAGTCATTTAACAATGATTTTAGAAGACTAAAACTTAATAAAGTTTTAAATAAATGTTTAATTAGATTGAAGGTGAATAAAGGAAGATTAAAGCATAAGTTGGAAGATTTATCTTTGATAAAATTTATAGGAACCTTTCCATAATAATGTGAATAATTTATTAAAAGGATATTCTGAATTGGAATGAGGCATTGATGTGGTTTATGTATAGCACCTAATTTTAAATCACGCGAGTTATTTGGAAAGTCCGAGTTTACTCTCATTCCAAATAATGATACGACGTTCGAAGAATTGAAGACGGCGATTGAAGACAGAAGATCTTCACATCGAATGGGTAACTAGTGTTGAGGCCCTTGATTGATTTGCTCCCAAGATGGGGCTAAGATGGTAGTTGTCCGAACGTAGTGTTGATTTGTACGGATTTGGCTTTCGCTCAGACCCAAAGCATAAGCTTATAAATGGAATGTGTGTCTGACGTTGAATTTTGTTCTATGTAAATTGATTTCTATTAATATACGACCATTGGTGTTGGAGAATTTATTCTCTTGCTTAACACCCTTAGAGGTTGTGTATTAATAGTTATCAATTGCATGGCGTGAATTGTCAACGTGGCACGCCAATATGAAGATGATCAAGGCTTTGTTGAAAAGCAGGCCTTGTGGTTATAACGTTACTTCGCGAGCCTCACAACCCGGTTGAGTCTAAAACGGGAGAAGGGAACGCAGGGAGAGCAACACGTTTCTTTCTAGCTAGAAGTAGTGTCGGTGCTCAAACTGGCTGATATTTTACTTATGTGGATGATGGAATGAGGCGCCTCGTGTGTGTTCAAGAATTGCCAATCCACAAACCGCAAGTGTGGACCGGCCCTGCAGGATCCAAGGGTTCTATGCGGGGAATCCTGAGACATTAGCTAGAGTGTCTCGAATCGGTAAGGAGCTCCTCCCTAGCCTTGACTCATGATGGAAACCCAATTTCCAATACGACCTCATGCGGTTTTGATTGTATTACTAGTATGGAGGCATAGTATATGGTAGCTATGCTTCCTAGGATTGATACATTTATTTTGAAATGTTTTTGAAATGTATATACACTAATAATAATATCAAATTCGTTTTTAACGTATCAAGCATTTTTTACCATTATAAGGTAAAACTCTATCCTCCGGTTTGCGTTGCATTGTGTGATGGGACTTGAGTCTTATGATGGTTTCATTTTTCTAAAAATCATTACGTTGTTTAACGATTCACTTTATTTTATGCACCGACAATCCATTGGAATAAAACCCGTTCCACGTTAGCGGCGTGGTCCTTGGATTTGCCTTATTACTATTAGTTATAATAGTTAAGAATTCTCACACCAGTCCCATGACTGACCCGTAGTTTGTTTCACTTTGCAAACTCGGGTGCCCTCTTTCCACAGGGCAGTCGAGTAGTTTGTCTACAGGTTCTTATCTCGAGCAGGATTCTGGATTGAAGCCTAAAGCTGTGTCCAGAGCATAGTTGTCTTCCACTGCCTTAGTTATTTTATTTCCGCTGCAATGTATTAAAATATTGTAATTTATCTTCCGCTGTAATTATATTCGATGTACTCTGATATTCTATACTCTGATGTAACATTATTATGATGTTTATAAAAGTCTGTTGTTGTTATGATGTGTTGTATTCCCAAAGTTAAAGTATTCGTGGATTTCCAACTTTTGGGTCAGACTTGTGTGGTTTATGGTTGATCCAAAGAGCAGGAATTTACAGGTCTTTACAGTTGGTATCAGAGCTTTGGTTAGCTCAAATCTTTGGGGTACAACTCGTTTGAACTGAACAAAAGACTCATCAGAGTTTGGATTATTAATATCCAATAAGAATACTCATTAGAGATCAGTAATATCCTAGAATGAGAAAACTCATTAGAGATGGAGTTAGTAATGCCCTAGAATGATTTGAGAGTGCCCAGTTTATAATTAACGTATTTGTGATTATATATAATCTATTTTAGAAAATATGATTTTTGAATATGTAAAGGTTATATATTTTAAAAGTTAATCACCTAATAAAATTATTGAAATCAACAAAAAGGAGAAAGATGAGTTAATTAATTAAACACTTTTAACTTCGTTCCTTTTCGAGGACGAAAAGTTCTTAAGTGGGGGAGACTGTAACAACCCTGAATTTTGGAGTAAATTTAAAATTTATTTTTAAGTAATTTTAATGAGTTTTTGATATTTAAAATAATTTATTTAAAATAATAAGGATTAAAAATTGATTTGAATCGAAGTTAGAATGAATAATTTAATTTTAATTCTAAAAGGAATTAGAAATAACGCGGTAGTTTGAAAAGTCAAACTTGAACTTTGACTGACTGTACAAGATGCAAAATTTAACGGATTTTAGTGAAACCAAAAATATTAGAATTTATTTAAAAATATTTTTCTATCGAATCCGAAAAATTGAAATTTCATAGCAGGAATCAAAAGTTATGCCCAAATTAAAATTTAGAAAGGTCGCTATGAAATTTATAAAGGTCAAAATGCTACTTTTTGCATACGTAGGAATTTGAACTCGAAACCACTTCCATTGAGTTCATAATGACGTTTCTGCATTGAAAAACAGCAAACACTTATTTTTTTTATGAGTTTCGAAAATTATTTGTTTAAAAATGTATTTTTAATATTAAATATATAGCCCTTAAAAATAGTCTTTTTACAAACGACCTCTGTTTTCGACGAAACCACTTTTGTTGGATTCGGAATGTCAAATTATGGCTAAGTTTAATTTTTGTAATTTTTAGAATTAATTTGTGAGCGCAGTACAAGAAAATGTGTTTTGTTAATTTCAATTGAATTTAAGCGACTTAGAAAGAGGCCTTTTTACAAATGGGCTCAGAAGTCAATGAAATTAATTTTTCTGGATTCGTAGCGTCAAAATATGGTTAAAAACATTTTTCGGGAATTTTTAGAGTTATTTTGTAACTTCGGTAAACTTTGACGTACGTTTGAACTTTAATACATGAGTTAAATTTTAAATCTGAAAAACGGAGGCCAAGTTGACCATTTGGACTAACGGGGCGGGTCCAGATGAGTCCGAAATGGGGGCTAATGGGTAAGAACGACAGTCGTTGGGCTGAAAGTAGATAAAGTTGCAAAACGGGCCTTTTAAGGGATTAAAATATTATTTAAATGCACACATATCGAGACAAACTAACGCTCCTTCTTCCCAAATCACTCACGCATGCTGAACCCATCAGTCGCCTCCCCTTCCTCACCTTCTCTCCTTTCTTTCTCCTAATCTGCACACAATTAGACCTAGCCATAGTTAAACTTTTTGAAGCTCTTGATCTCCTCTTCGATTCTAGACAAGTTTCAAACCTTCTCATGCACTGGAGCTCCCGAATCACCTCTCCAAACCCACTGCCTTTGAACCTCTGCCTCGCCTCGATTGTTGCACCGCACTCCACCCCCTTCTAGCTGAATACCCACCTCTCCAAGCCCTCCATCCTCCAACAAACAACATCTGAAACCGTTAACTACTGCTCAAGAAATTGTGATTCAAAGTTTTGAACAATTCAAGGTTACATAAATTTTAATTTTATTGATTTGCAACATTTGATTTCATTGCTAACTTTAATTTTAATTATTAAAAACATGTGTTTGATCCAATTCGATACAGAAACCAACAAGTTTGACAATCTTGAAACAACGTGACATAACACAACATCATAGATCTGTTGTGTACAAGCTTCTGACTTTCAATTTGTTTCTAAATCTGATGAATACAAAGGTGAGAATTCTATTTATTTTTATTTATTTAAATTAAAAATAACCAATTGTGACTGTGATTTTTCTCCTGATCCGTTGTTAAATTCAAATTTATTATCATACGTGATTTGATTTGGAATTGTCACTGTATAGAGATCTATTGATTGAATGATTGCTGTGATAAACATAACATGTTTGTTATTATAAAATGGTTGATGTTTGCGTTGAATAAAACTATTGAAACAAGAATACCAACCTTTGTTGAAAAATAATAATCGGATTAAAATTGTCGCTCTAGTTAAAGTGCAATTGTTGAATCAAATATATCATTTTTGTTATTATAAAATAGTTGTAAACAAATGTATCGTTGTTGTTATAATAAACTAGTTGTGAATAAATATGTCATTTTTGTTGAGAACAAATATATATTTTTGTTGATTTTGATTGTAATACTAAATATCTGCGCTGTGTGAAATTTAGATGGGTTGATTTACTGTGTTGATATTGTGGAGTATTTTTGTTGTTCTCTAATTGACATCATAAAAGTGTAAAACTTGTTATATTAATATTTACAGATTAAAAATGTCAATTTGTTCTGTCAATTTGTTGAAATAGATTATTGTTAGATAGAAAAATGTAATAACATTTTGCTTAGAAATGTTCATTCAAGTTAAAAATGACATTTTGGTTTGAAGTGATGATTTAGATTAAAATACCGTTTTTATTAGAAATGTTTACGTTAGTATAAAAAGATCATTTTTATTTAGAAATGCTAAATGAGAATAAAAGGAGCATCTTTTGTTAGAAAACATAAATTGCTATCTTTTGTTAGAAAACATAAAATGTCACCTTTTTGTTAGAGAATAAAATATCACGTTTGTTAGTAATGGAATATTAAGATAAAAATGTCACTTCCATTGGTAATGAAAAATTTGAATTAGAGTATCATTTTTTTAAGAAATGTTTTGTTAACATTAAAGTATCATTTTGTTAAGAAGTGTTTTGTTAGTATAAACTATCATTTTAATTATAAATTGGTCAATTATGTTAATATCAATTTGTCATTTATGATATAAATTGGTCAATTATGTTAATATCAATTTGTCATTTATGATATAAATACGTCAATTATGTTAATATCAATTTGTCATTTATGATATAAATATGTCAATTATGTTAATATAAAAGTTGACATTTATGAAAGTAAAGTTAGCGTCATTTAATTTTGAGAAAAATGGAAGTAAAGTTAGCGTCATTTAATTTACGGTTATTATCTATTTTCATAAATGTATATAAATGTCTGTGGTGAATGTTTGTGAATTATTTCTGTGGCATGCATGATATGTTGTGAATTGAAGTTTGGATGTGATACAATGTTTGAATTTTGAAAATAGGTAGCATGCTAATTAATGTTAATTTATTATTATTTATGATAATTCAAATATGTTACACTGCCATATACAAGTTGTCTGACTTGTATATGTTGATTGGGCTGATATTTTCACACATCGCCCAAGTGAACAAATAATATATTATTATTTGGATTTTGTTTGAATGTCATTTGAATGTTATGTGAATGTTATCTGAATGTTATTGGAATGTTAATTTGGTGATAAAGGAATGTCTATCATTATTTCACAGATGCGTTGTATGAATCCATTAATTAATGGTATTTGATTTGAGTCTCATTCCAATGCAGGATTTTCTAAAGTTATTAAGAATAAATATAGCAATAAATAATTGCTTAATATTGGAAGTTCGAATTTCAAAATTGTACATTTTGAAAATATTATTTTAATATTATAAGAATATGGAAAGTTACAATTTATATCAAGATACTTGAAATCAAGATATTTAGAAATAAAGGATATCATAAAATTAAGATTCCTTAATGGAAACGATAATTTCAAATAATATGTTTTGGAAAAATTAATTATAATTATAAATTATAATTGTGCTTGGACACGAGGTTAGGTTACATTTGTGGTGGAAGTCTGCCCGGACCCGACCGGCATATCCAGCAGCCACTAATGTTGAACTTAATGTGAGAGGTCCAAGTGCACAAATACGAAACGGGCCATGACACGGGGTTAAGCCCAACTTGTGGAATAAGTCTGCCCGGAACCGATCGACACATCCAGCATCCATAAGTCGTAGGCTTAATGTGAGAGGTCTAGCCCAT
This sequence comes from Allium sativum, assembly GCA_030737875.1. Classification (NCBI taxonomy): domain Eukaryota; kingdom Viridiplantae; phylum Streptophyta; class Magnoliopsida; order Asparagales; family Amaryllidaceae; genus Allium; species Allium sativum. Next base: position 832,490,090 of record CM060924.1, read on the forward strand.
TATAAAATACAAATGGATAAGAAAATGAGTTGGGCTATTTAATCCGTTTTAAAAAAAATAGCAACGCATTTTAAAAACCCGAATGAGTTTATCGATTTATTTTATCCATTTTATAATGAATTTTAAAAGAGAAATTTCAAAATTAGTATTTTGGAAAATAATATTATTATAAAAGGATAACCTATAGAATAATAAATTTTTAGATTATAGTTGGAATAAAAGTTGGAATCATCTTGGAAACGAATTTATAAACGTTTTAAAATACGTAAAAATAATGAAAATCTTTTTATTTAGATTTAAATGAGATTCTCAATTATTAATTATATTTGAAATAAAAAGGAAATTGATTATGGGTTGTTTGTGAACAATGTTTTGAAGGACATTAGTTCTTGAAACTCAAATCAATAGTGAAATTTTGGTTTGTTATTAATTAATCTTTTAATTAAGATTAAATGAAATTTTCTAAAAGAAGATATGCCTAATATTATATATTAAATTGGGAATTAATGAAACATGAAATGGGGTCTCTCGTGAACTATGTTTTAAATAACATCAGTTCTTAAACCCGGATTAAAGATAAGATTATTCCAGAAAAGTGACTAGTCATTTAACAATGATTTTAGAAGACTAAAACTTAATAAAGTTTTAAATAAATCTTTAGTTAGATTGAAGGTGAATAAAGGAAGATTAAAGCATAAGTTGAAAGATTTATCTTTGATAAAATTTATGGGAACCTTTCCATAATAATGTGAATACTTTATTAAAGGATATTCTGAATTGGAATGAGGCATTGTTGTGGTTTATGTATAGCACCTAATTTTAAATCACGCGAGTTATTTGGAAAGTCCAAGTTTACTCTCATTCCAAATAATGATACGACGTTCGAAGAATTGAAGACGGCGATTGAAGACCGACGATCTTCACATCGAATGGGTAACTAGTGTTGAGGCCCTTGATTGATTTGCTCCCAGACGGGGCTAAGATGGTAGTTGTCCGGACGTAGTGTTGATTTGTACGGATTTGGCTTTCTCTCAGACCCAGAGCATAAGCTTATAAATGGAATGTGTGTCTGACGTTGAATTTTGTTCTATGTAAATTGATTTCTATTAAAATACGACCATCGGTTGCAGAGAATTTATTCTCTTGCTTAACACCCTTAGAGGTTGTGTATTAATAGTTATCAATCGCATGGCGTGAATTGTCAACGTGGCATGCCAAGATGAAGATGATCAAGGCTTTGTTGAAAAGCAGGCCTTGTGGTTATAACGTTACTTCGCGAGCCTCACAACCCGGTTGAGTCTAAAACGGGGGAAGGGGACGTAGGGAGAGCATCACGTTTCTTTCTAGCTAGAAGTAGTGTCGGTGCTTAAACTAGCTGATATTTTACTTATGTGGATGATGGAATGAGGCGCCACGGATGATAGGTCCTATAGGACTGGGAAGCGTGTGTTTAGGAATTGCCAATCCACAAACCGCAAGTGTGGACCGGCCCTGCAGGATCCAAGGGTTCTCTGCGGGGAATCCTGAGACATTAGCTACAGTGTCTCGAATCGGTAAGGAGCTCCTCCCTAGCCTTGACTCATGATGGAAACCCAATTTCCAATACAACCTCATGCGGTTTTGATTGTATTACTAGTATGGAGGCATAGTATAAGGTAGCTATGCTTCCTAGGATTGATACATTTACTTTGAAATGTTTTTGAAACGTATATACACTAATAATAATATCAAATTCGTTTTTAACGTATCAAGCATTTTTGACCATTATAAGGTAAAACTCTATCCTCCGGTTTGTGTTGCATTGTGTGATGGGACTTGAGTCTTATGATGGTTTCATTTTTCTAAAAAGCATTACGTTGTTTAACGATTCACTTTATTTTATGCACCGGCAATCCATTGGAATATAACCCGTTCCGCATTAGCGGCGTGGTCCTTGGATTTGCCTTATTACTATTAGTTATATTAGTTAAGAATTCTCACACCAGTCCCATGACTGACCCGTAGTTTGTTTCACTTTGCAAACTCGGGTGCCCTCATTCCACACGGGCAGTAGAGTAGTTTGTCTACAGGTTCTTATCTCGAGCAGGATTCTGGATTAAAGCCTAAAGCTGTGTCTAGAGCATAGTTGTCTTCCGCTGCCTTAGTTATTTTATTTCCGCTGCAATGTATTAAAATATTGTAATTTATCTTCCGCTGTAATTTTATTCGATGTACTCTGATATTCTGTACTCTGATGTAACATTATTATGATGTTTATAAAAGTCTGTTGTTTTTGTTCTGATGTGTTGTATTCCCAAAGTTAAATTATTCGTGGATTTCCAACTTTTGGGTCAGACTTGTGTGGTTTATGGTCGATCCAAAGAGCGGGAATTTACGGGTCTTTACATTGCCTAATGGAAGCAAGTTGTTCACAGTATATACGGATGCTTGTGGTACGGGGCTAGGCGTTGTTCTGATGCAAGAAGGGAAGGTAGTAGCTTATGGTGGAAGACAATTGAAAGTTCATGAAAGGAACTACCCTACTCGCGATCTTGAGTTGGCCGCCATCGTCTTTGCGCTTAAGTCTTGGCGCCATTATCTCCTAGGTGAGAAGTTCGAAATATATGCTGACCATAAATCGTTGAAGTATCTTTTATCGCAGAAAGATCTTAACTTGAGGCAGCAAAGGTGGATGGAGTTCCTTGCCTCGTATGATTTTGAAATTTTATATACTCCTGGCAAGGGCAACGTAGTAGCAGACGCCTTGAGTAGAAAGAAGCTGGCCTTAAGCCCTCTCTTTGTAGAAAGGCAAAGCTTGGAGTATATAGCCAGCTTTGACTTTAGGCCCTCCTCTGATTTTGTACCTGGTTTGTTGGCATCACTAGAAGTACAGCCCACTCTTTTAGACACAATAGGGGTCGCACAACGTGAAGACCCTCAGCTTGTTGATGTGATTGATAAACTAATTAGGGGTGAAACTTCCAGTCACCCCAATAGGTACTCCATCGATGATAAGGGTTGGCTGAGGCGAGATTAAGACTATGTGTCCCACAAGCTAGGGATTTGGTAAAGTTGGTTCTCGAGGAAGCGTGCCATTCCAAGATGATAATACATCCAGGTGGAGACATGATGTACAAGGACGTAAAGAGAGTTTTCTTTTGGAGCGACATGAAGAAGGACGTGGCAGATTTTGTTTCTAAGTGCATTATATGCCAACAGGTCAAGGCGGAACAGAAGAAGCCTGGAGGACTGCTTCATCCTCTAGAAGTCCCGCAATGGAACTGGGATAGCATTTCAATGGACTTCATTGATGGGTTGCCTAGGTCAAGAAGGGGCAATACTAGCATTTAGGTAATAGTGGACAGGCTCACAAAAAGCACCCACTTTATACCTGTCAAGAGAAGAAGGACTGCCTCATCTCTAGCCTCTCTTTATCTCAAGGAAATAGTTCGATTCCATGGAATACCCTCCAGCATAGTGAGTGATCGAGATCCCATCTTTACGAGCGAATTTTGGCGGAGTCTGCAAGAAGCTGTAGGCACACAGTTATGCTTGAGTACGGCCTATCACCCCCAAACTGATGGTCAGACGGAAAGGGTGAACAGAGTATTAGAAGATCTTCTGAGACTGTGCGTTCTTGACTTCGAAGGGACATGGAAGGATCACCTTTCTTTAGTGGAATTCGCCTACAACAATAGCTACCAAGCCACCATCGGTATGGTGCCCTTCGAAGCTTTGTATGGGAGACCGTGCCGATCACCAACTTGTTGGTAGGAGTCTACAGACAAGCTTATACTTGGGCCAGACATGATTAGAGAGACTTCAGAAAAAGTGAACCTGATACGAAGGAGAATGAAGACTGCCCAAGATAGACAGAAATCCTACGCAGACAAAAGAAGGACCGACCTTGAGTTTGAGGTTGGGGATAGGGTTTTCCTTAAGGTGTCTCCTTTAAGGAACGTGTTCGCTTTGGATCCGCAGGAAAGCTAGCACCAAGATTTGTAGGACCATTCCCTATCATCGAGAAGATTGGGAAGATAGCTTATAGAGTAGAGCTGCTCGAAAGGTTGGCAGGAATTCACATTGTCATTCACGTTTCTCATCTCCGGAAATGTTTACATGAGTCTACAGAAGTGGTGGAGCCAAGCATTCTTGAAGAAGTTGAAATAGAACGAGAAACAACTATGAGGAGAGTTCCAACTCGGATCGTAGGAACTGAAATCAAAAAGGTATGCAACCGTGAAGTCAAGCTGGTTAAAGTTCAATGGAGCGATGCCGAGGAAGACGCGACTTGGGAAACTGAGGACAGAGTACGCGCTGCCTACCATTTCCTTTTTGAGGGTACATCTTTGACCTCTCTTTTTCCATAAGTTTATGCTTATATCTACCTTTTAGTGTATCTCATTGGTATTACCCTTTTATCCTTAGGTAGAAACTAATGGATGTAAACATGTATTTGAAACATGTTATGATTGATGGCTTCAAGTGGTTGCAAGTGGTTGCTAGTGGTTGCTCGTGGATGCATGTACACACACCCTAGGTATTAGATCGGCTCAGTCACTTCCATATTGCATATGCATATATGTATTCATATTTGTATGTGGTTGAAACTTGATATGTTGTCATATGGATGTCGCATTTGTATGAATGTTTGCGCACTCATGTAGAATTATGAGTAAGGAAAAAAAATTGCATATATAATGGATTCATGACACTTACATGATTTGCATTAAGGAGGTCAACTGAATCAGTAGACCGGATTTTGCATTAGATAAGGACATGTACACACACTATTCATATGATCATGAAGCATTAGAAGTCTTTTAAGGACAATAGACGCTTGTGTTTGTTGGTTGAGTAGATGGACGATTTGATGTTAGTATATACGATTTCGGGGACGAAATCCTTTAAGGAGGGGAGAATGTAACACCCCGAGTTTTCTGTTAGCATTAAATTAACAAATTAAAGTATAATTAATTCTAAATGAAAGAATTGAGGGAAACGGGTTATGCCATTGCGTTCGTCTCGGAATTCTGCTTGAGATAGAGTGTGTAAATTGGATTCCGTATGAAGAAGTTATGACTCCGGAAGTTTCAGAATTCAATTTAAAATTCAAACAGTTCGAAATTCGAAAACATACCCAAACTGGGATGGGCGGAAATTTTCCCGCCCAGGACCCAGGTCGACCTAGGTAACCAGGTCGACCATGTGGTCGACCTGGGGGTCGACCTGCCCAATCGACCTGGGGGTCGACCTGCCCAGTCGACCTGGTCAGGTCTTGGTTGGCCTAGTCGGTTTCTGGTCGAATTTCTAAGCTCTGGTGTGTCACTAGGGCTGATTTGTCACTTTTTGATTGGCTCCTCTTGGTGTGTATGGTCTGGATTCACTCTATGATCATCTGACAGCTCAAATCAATCTAAAATTCTATAAATACAACCCAACTCTCAATCTAAATTCACACAAATAAAATAGAACTAGAGCCATCATTGTCGGGAAGAAACTAAGAGTAGTCGTCAGTTGGAGAAAGCTTAGGAGTGAGCAAAACTAAAGTAAAAAACAAGAATCAAACAACGTTTATCTACCCAAAGGAAAGCATTGCAAATTCAGAACTCAGAAATCAAGATCATCATTTGTTGTAAGTACAGTGATTTTTTCGATGGGAATAAAATTAAGATTTGATTTGATGTAAAATGGAAATGGAATTGTGCTATTGTATAACGACGATGCTAATTCATATCTATGCATTGCAATGATTGTATTGTGAATGGTATTGGGATGTTTGTGGTGTAATTGACTTGATGTTGGTCCTATTGTATATTTAGATTGAAAGCAACATCACATACAAGTATTTGGTTAATGTTAGAATTTACACCTATATGTTTATATGTTTAACATAGGTTGCATACATGTTTCTAAGTCCAAGTTAATACCTATATACACATGTTCTATGTTAAGACCCTTATGCCTACATGATAAAATCCCATGTATATGTTCTTATGTTCTTTGCAAGTTTGTAATTGGGTCCATGCCAAGTACCGTTCAGTTTCACACAATTATTACAAGTTTCATGTCATAATAGGATACATGATTTGATCTAGTTTATGCTATTGGGTTAATGTCAAAAATAGACAATTTTATGGACATGTAATAATTTTGTCACATGCTAGTTTGTGTTTGAAGTTATGCCTAGATAAAAATATGTTTAGGCTTATGTTATATGCTAGTCTAAATTATGTCATTTCATGTGACACCTATTTAATTAGATTCTTATTTGAATGCAAGTTCACATGACAAGTTGAAACCCATGATTTATTTTAATTAGATCTCAAAGTTGCAAGTTTACATTTCACACACCCTTTATGTCATTTAGAATATTTCATGTTCTTGGCTTTCCCTTCTATGTTTATAAGTTGGGCTGAAATATCTAGCCAAACCTTCATTATAACCTTGCGAACGTACAAACGGGGGAATATCGTTGGGATTAAACATGAAAAATATATGAAATCGGCATGTTTGTCGCATGCCAATAATTGGTGACATTTAAATGGTATAAATCCTTATACCAAAAATGATGAACATGGAAAGTGGGCCATAACATTTAATTGTTAACAAATTTACATATAACAAGTAATAGAGACAAATATGTAAATTTAGAAAATACGAGTATGCTTAACCCGAGGTTGGATTGAGTTGTGATGTAAAATTGCCCGGACCAGCCCGGCTGTCCAGTAGTCACAACAATACCTATCCAATATGGGAGGTTAAGCATTGAGCCTAATAAGGACCCGAGGTTAGACTAAGTTACGGTGTAAACCTGCTGGGAACCGACCGACACATCCAGTAACCGTAACAATACATGTCTAATGTGAGTGGTCGGTGCTTTAACTAATTAAAGTTAAGGACAGACAAGTCAGGATGGTAGGGTTAAGTTAACTAAAACACTTAACCAATTCAACATGTTAATTAAACTGATGGGTGGGGTTAGGTAAATACAGACACTTAACCACTTAACATGTTTGACTAGAAAACCCTAGTAATGGGGACCCTTTTCAGCAGTAACCCAATTAGGTATCATGGTACCCTGAAACTAGGAAGGGTGGGGCACAATTACTGGGCTGATTGTAAGCGGTCAAAAGCGACGACGGTTGGTGCAGCAGTGTAGGTTCTAACGGAGTGCGGGCGTGTGCACACTTCGGAGCAGACAAACAGGGCATTGGGCACCAGTAGTATAACCTATGCATTCTAGAATTGTGTCGGGCCACCACCATGGGACTTGATACACCCCATGGTGGGACCAGCATAGGTGTCTACAATCATTGGGGCCGTAAGACCCATATGATTTTGTGAATAGGAGCCGATCTTTAGAAAGGGGATCACTTCACCCCGATCGTGGGGCGCCAGTTGGAACAAATACAAGTAGGTGCAGAGATATAGTGTGGGGTGCGATAGTACATTCGGTTCAAAACTGCTTTATCTTAGTTTATGATACTTTCCTGTTTCCAGTTTATACCTATCATACCCTTTTTCTTATTCTCATACTGAAGAATCATTAGACTTACCAGGCTTTATGTCTGACTCTATTATTCTTTCGTCTTCTTTCCTTCCGTTCCCCCCCCCCCCCCCCCCGGGTCCACAGGGAGGAAACAACCCAACTTAGTCGGACTCTTTGCAAGCTTCAAGATAGTAGATGTTTGGTTTGGACTCTCTTTCCTTGGCTATGGCTTTTGGACACATTCTATGGAGATTTATGCCGCTTTAATTATGTTTTATGCTTCTTTATTTAATAATCATGATAGGAATGATGATGTAATGTTTTGGAAGTTATTGTGAGACAATTATGGAAATGTTTTGTATGAACACGTATTTATGAAATGAAAGTTTGTTTGTTTTCCGCTGCTTATATACATATGTATTTATATCTGTCTTGTGTTTTATCTTTGACTTTTACTTATAAACCTCCACCGAAGTTAAGGCATTCCCTTTGTGAGTGACCTTAATGGAGGTGGGGTGTTTCAATTGGTCTCTACCTAAGGATAAAGAATATGATCGAGGAGATACACTAAAAAGGTAGATACAAACTTGAATAAATTTAAGGAAAAAGAGATCAAAGATGTACCCTAAAAAAGAAAAGGGTATGCTGCACGTATTTTGGCCTCAGCCTCCCAAGTCGCGTCTTCCTCGGCGTCGCTCCATTGAACTTTGACAAAATTGACTTCACGGTTGTATAGCTTTTTGACTTCTCCCCAAGATACGAGTTGGAAGTCTCCTCACGGTCGCTTCTCGTTCCACTTCGACTTCCTCTAGTATGCTTGGCTCCACAACTTCTGTCGACTCATGTAAGCACTTTCGTAGCTGAGAGACATGAAAAACATTATAAACTCCAGCCAGTCTTTCAGGTAGTTCTATTCTATAGGCCATCGTCCCAATCCTCTCGATGATAGGAAATGGTCCTACAAATCGTGGTGCTAACTTTCCTATGGACCCAAAGCAAATGACATTCCTTAAAGGAGATACTTTAAGGAACACCTTATTCCCAACCTCAAACTCAAGGTCGGTCCTTCTCTTCTCTGCATAGGATTTCTGTCTATCTTGGGCAGTCTTCATTCTCCTTCGTATCAAATCCACTTTCTCTGAAGTCTCTCTAATCATGTCCGGCTCAAGTATAAATTTATCTATGGACTCCCACCAACAAGTTGGTGATCGACATGGCCTTCCATATAAAGCTTCTAAGGGTGCCATGCCTATAGTGGCTTGGTAGCTATTGTTATAAGAGAATACCACCAAAGGGAGATGATCCTCCCAAGATCCTCCAAAGTCAAGAATGCACAGTCTCAAAAGATCTTCCAGTACCCTGTTCACCTTTTCGTCTGACCATCGGTTTGAGGGTGATAGGCTGTGCTTAAACATAGCTGTGTGCCTATAGCCTCTTGCAAACTCCTCCAGAACTCGCTTGTAAAGATAGGGTCTCGTTCACTCACTATGCTGGAGGGTATCCCATGGAGTCGAACTATCTCCTTAAGATAAATGGAGGCAAAAGACGAGGCGGTCCTCCTACTCTTGACAGGTATAAAATGAGCGTTTTTCATGAGCCTGTCCACTATTACCCAAAAACTGGTATTGCCCCTTCTTAACCTAGGCAACCCATCAACAAAGTCCATCGAGATGCTTTACCATTTCCATTGCAGAACTTCCAGAGGATGAAGCAAATCACCAGGCTTCTTCTGCTCCGCCTTGAATTGCTGGCATATTATGCATTTCGAAACAAATTCAGCTACATCCCTCTTCATGCCATTCCAAAATAAAACTCTTTTGATATCTTTATACATCTTGTCTCCACCGGGGTGTATGGTCATCTTGGAATGGTGTGCTTCTTCTAGAACCATCTTCACCCAATCTCTTGCTTGTGGGATGCATAGTCTTCCATCCTGTCTCAACCAACCCTTATCATCGATGGAGTATCTATTGAGGTGACTAGAAGTCTCTCCCTTAATCAGCTTATCTATCACATCAACTAGCTGAGGGTCTTCACATCGTGCGGTTCCTATCGAGTCCAACAAAGTAGGCCGCACCTCCAGCATTGCCATCAAGCCGGTCACATAATCAACAAAGGGTCTAAAATAAAAATTTGCTATGTACTCCAAACTTTGCCTTTCTACAAAGAGAGGACTTAAGGTCAGCTTCTTTCTACTTAAGGCGTCTGCTATTACATTGCCCTTGCTGGGAGTATAGGAGATCTCAAAGTCGTATGAGGCAAGAAACTCCATCCATCTTTGCTGCCTTAGATTGAGGTCTTTCTACGAGAAAAGGTACCTCAACGATTTCTGGTCAGTATACAATTTAAATTTCTCACCTAAGAGATAGTGGCGCCAAGACTTAAGTGCAAAAACGATGGCTGCTAACTCTAGATCGTGGGTTGGGTAGTTTTTCTCATGCACTTTCAACTGCCTTCCACCATAAGCTACTACCATCCCCTCTTGCATCAAAACAGCGCCTAGTCCCGTACCGCATGCATCTGTGTATACCGTAAACATCTTGCTCCCATCTGGTAAAGTCAAAACTGGGGCTGTTGTTAGAGCCCTCTTCAATCGTTGGAAAGTGACTTCGCAATCCAAATCCCAAGTGAAAGTCAGGTTCTTCTTCGTTAACCTTGTAAGTGGAGCTGAGATTTTCGCAAAGTCTTTAATGAACTTGCAATAAAAGCCTGCTAGTCCAAGAAAACTTCGGACTTCGGTTGCATTCTTTGGAACCTTCCAATCCTGGACCGCAACTAATTTTTCGGGGTCCACAGCTATCTTTGGGCACCACATTCCCAAGAAATCTTACTTCTTCTCTCCAGAAGTGGCACTTGGAGAATTTTGCTTTCAATTGATGTGCACGGAGAGTATCCATGACTTCCCATAAATGCAAAGAATGCTCTTCCTCATTCTTCGAGAAAATCATAATATCATCTACGAAGACTACCACAAATTTATTGAGAAATTCCCGTAACACTCTACTCATCAAATCGATGAAATAAGCAGGTGTGTTTGTCAAGCCGAAAGGCATGACAAGCCATTCGAGAAACCGTCTGGGGTTCTGAACGCGGTCATATCAATGCTATCTTCAACCACTCTTAGCTGATGAAATCCGGTAGCCAGATCTAATAGGGAGAAAAGTGTTGCACCTATAATCTGATCGAACAAATCATCTATTCTTGGCAGTGGGTGCCTATTTTTCTTGGTCAGCTTGTTTAGCTCCCTATAATCAACGCATAGGCAAAGTGAACCATCCGCTTTGGTTGCGAACACCACTGGAGCACCCCATTCATAAATACTCCGCCTTATAAACCCTTTTTCTAGCAGATCCTTAACTTGCTTGCTAAGCTCCTTTCTCTCCCTTGGAACCATGTGTCTAACGGGTAAAGCAACGGGTTTTGTGTTATCAACTAGGTATATGCGGAAGTCTATCTCCCGCTTCGTAGGCAAGCCCTCTACTTCCTCAAAGGCATCCGAGTATTCACGGACCACTCTAACAGACTGCAAATTCTCAACAGATGCGTCAAGCGATTCTAGATAACTTAGCATAACATAATTCATGGGGTTACAAGAGATTTTGAGAGTGTTGCCCAAGCGAGTCATAATCCTAACCTCTCTCTTTTCACAATCTAGGACGGCTCCATTACTGGATAGCCAATTCATGCCCAGAATTAATCCATAGCCCGTGAAGCCCAAAACATAAGCATCACATCTAAACCCAACGCTAAGTATAGAAATTTCCAAATCCAAACAAATCATTGACAAATAGGCTGAGCCCCCAATTGGATTTGAAACAACTTTGGGATCCTCTACTATACTGGTGTTTAGGCGTAGTGACTCAACTAAAGCAGTAGATATAAAAGAGTGTGATGCACCAGAATCAAAGAGTGTGCGAATAGGATGATCAAAAAGATAAATTAAACTTTCAACGAAAATCGCTCTACCTCGTTCTTGCAGCGGTGGGGCCATGAGAGCCTGAACCTGCCCCCCTTTCCTGCCCAGGTGCCATGAGAGCCTGAACCTGCCCTCCAGAGGTAGACCCTTCCCTCTTCCCTTTCTTTGGGCAGTCCTTAATCAGATGTCCTGCCTCGCCACAGTGGAAACAACCAGTCTTCTTTTTCTTCCTCCAATCTTTGCTCAGATGGCTTGGTGTCCCACAGTTGAAGCATCTTTTCTTTCCCTTGCCATTGTTGTCTTTACCACCCTTCTTGTTCTGCTGTTGTGGTTTCTTTTGATCCCTTTTCTTCTCAGGTGCCTTATTAGCATTGGCGCCTTTCTCCTCTTCATGCATAAGCACCATGTCAACCAGTCTCTCAAAGGTGGCCCCCATAGGGATGTGGGTCATAGCTAACTCATGTAGCGGCTCGTTCAAACCCTTAACAAATCTCAGGGCCTTCTTTTCGTGTGTATTTACCAAGTCCAAGCCAAATCTCGCCAACTGATTGAACTTGTTGACGTACTCTTTCACTGATAGATTTCCCTACCTCAATGCCAAAAACCTTTCCATGTATAGATTCTCTTCGGCCCGTGAGAGAAACTTTGCCTCAAACCAACGCCTGAAATCCGGCCATGTCTCAACTGGACGCTCTCCATTAGTGACCTCCCACCAAAATGAGGCCTCATCCTTCATTAAGTAGGCAGCTAATTGGACCTTTCCTCCATCTTCTACCTCAAAGATTCCAAACAACTCTTCCACCTCCTTTAGCCAATTTCGAGCTTCAACAAACGTCTCCGACCCATGAAAAGATTTTCCACCCATTGCCTGAAAGTCCTTGCATATCTTTGCGAAAGTATCAACACGAGGAGGGGGAGGAACGGGTGCAGCTAGGGGAGGAGGAACATTTGCTGGGCCTGCGGCGGTGGCCCTAGCCTCCAAATACCTCCTAAACCATCCTGGTATCGGTACACCCTCCGGAAGGTTAAGATCCCCAAACATGCTGAAACGAAAAAAAAGAAAGATTCAAAACGAAAGAATCAAAGGAAAGATATATGGATCTTGGGGGTTATGTTTTTTAAAATAAACTTTTCTCTTGAAAATACTCTCCTTAAAACGTATTTTTGGAAGTATCCTTTATGAAAATGCTTTTTAAAAAATATTTTTTCAAAATATCTTATCTGTTCTGGTAACCTTCATCTCTGACACCACATGTGACACCCCATCTCCATTAAGGTCACTCACAAAGGGAATGCCTTAATTTTGGTGGAGCGTTTATTGTGTATAGAACAGAAAAGTAAACAAGATTGATAAATATATTGGTACTTGGAAAATAAAAACAACTTTTATTACAACGGAGAAATAGTTTGGTTACATCACATCAAAAACCAACTACAAAACCAAATACACTTATTATCCATCTTGACAAATAAGTTCTGAGTACATAAAATAAAAGACATAACCCAAACATAAAATAGCCATAAATAAGATATGCTAAACTTTACTTCAGAAATCCAAGCAACTTCCAAAAGAAAGAGATAAAGCTGTCCAAATTAAGCTCCACTAGTACTAGTCCCACCCTGAGCACCTGGGGGGAAGGAAGAAAAGATGTGGAAACAAAGGGGGTCAGACATAAAGTCTGGCGAGTGCAATAACTTTGACAATATAATCATTAAAGTAACTAGGATAAGGCATAAGCTGGTAAATAAGGAAATGACTGTGAACAAATGGGCATGACAGAGAAAACAAAGGAAATAAGATGAACAAAGATAACGTTAAAGGCGCACCTAATCACTATAAGATAATTACTACATTGCACCACACCAAACACCCTAAAAGTTGATCCCCACCTACTAAACTTAATAATAATAATGGTAGTTTCATGTACCCCTAGCTGCCTTCATATGTGTCGTCTGCCCCTATCTCCACTAGTTGTACCCACTACCCCCATTCAATCGGCTCCCTAACTCGTAAATGCCTGTGCTGGTCCCACAGTGGGGTGTATCACTCCCCAAAGTGGCAACCCGATACCACCAAAGATGCACGGCTTATATCTACAAGATGCAACAACGTCTTACCTACCAGCCCGGGCCCACGCACGCACATGACCCCATTGGACTTGCGTTGCCACCGCTAACCCGTTTTGACCTCTTACAATCAAATCCCGTAAGCGTGTCCCGTCCTCAACTTGGGTCGAGCTCACAAAGATACTTAATGGGTTACTGGTTTGAAAAGGGCCCCCATGCTTGACACAAGCCTTCCACATATGCTTGGTCCCCATTAAGGTTTCCTCACTTAACCCCATTCTTATTCATGTCTTCTTACATGTTTCAATCTTGGTTAAGTGCATCTAATCGTATTTCACATGCCACCCAAGGCACCCCCTTAATTCCACATGCCACCCAAGGCTCCCACTTAACCCTCCCTCCATGTCCAACCACATGTTTATTTGGTTAAGTTTTACTTAATTCATTAGAACTGTAACCTTGTAAAGACCTCCCACATTAGACTGGCATTTGGGGCTGCTGGATTTCCCAAGCGGGTTCGGGCAGTCTTACACCACAAACGAGCCTAACCTCGTGTCTTTACAATTGTTACACATTTAATTCGTGCCTTTGACCTCTCACATTAGACTGACATTTGTGGCCGCTGGATTTGCCGGGCGGGTCCGGGCAGTCTTACACCACAAAAGAGTCTAACCTCGTGTCTTAAGCGGTTCATTATAACACATCTTTATTTAACCCCATAGTGGATTAATATCCCTATTTAAATTTTTCAATAAACTCCAAATATACTTATGTCCATAATTGTCACCTAAATTATGTCCATTTATTTCAGGTATACAAATTATACCAATTATTGCCTCAAATTAATTGTATGCCTTTTAAGGCCATTACATGCCAATTCTCAATATGTGTATATTCAGTATTACCCCCATCGTCCCCACGTTGTTTGTTCGCTTATCATGACATGTATATATTAGACTAGCAATTAGTCTAACACATAAAAGGGAAGAAACATCGCAAATTTTCATAACACACTAAATGGATCTAACTTGCAAATAAGGATTACAACATAACTTGCATAAACTTTGTATTGTCATGAATCTAAACATAGACCTAAAGGTGTGAACTTGCATGTATGAATATAGTTTTCACCTAAACTTGCATAGGCCATAGTCACAAACTTGCATAAAACTATGTATGTCATAGATCTAAACCTAAAGGTGTAAACTTGCGTATATGTGAATCCAATTACTACCTAAACTTGCATATAGTTATTTTACTTGGTTCACACGTAAACTTGTGTACAATTCACATAGAAACTAGCATATAATCTACACCCAAGCTTGCATATAAAATGATGTCAAATATGAATCAAGTTGAACATAGGTGATTGGGCATATACAAAGGGATCCACAACAAAAACTATCATTATGGACAACTAGCATATATTCACAAAATATCACATTTTTCCAATGATTCACAAACATAGCCATATAACCCAAATAATAACTTAACCTAATTAACTTGTTGATTATCTTATTAAAGAAATCGAACTCACAACTCAAAGAAGGTATTGAGTTCTGGGATCTGTGTTCTGTAGTTGAATAAGCTCGCCTTTGAAGTAGACAAATTCATTGTTGTTGTTGTTATAGACTTGAGTTGAATTGAGTTGATTAGCTTTACTTTTCTTCTAGATGATGGCGGCTACTCTAGGTTGCGGGGTGATAGCATGACGGCCAAGGTTCTAATTTTGATTAGGTTTAGGGTTTGAGTCTACATGTGTTTATATAGAGATTAGGATTAATTTAGGCCCACCGATCAACCTAGAAGCAACCTGAACCATCCAAAAAGCTAACTCAACACTAATGACTCAGTAGCAGCTCAGAATTGGGCTTAATTCAAATCTTCACAAGGGGGGGTAGGTGGACCCCCAGGTCGACCTATAGGGTAATTCGACACTAAGGTCGACCCTTTGGTCGACCTGGCCTGGGGCGGGAAATTTCCCGTCCTACCCGGTTCTGAGTCTGAATTCGTTTTGAATTTAAAATTGAATTTCTGGAAACTTCCAACAGCCATAACTTCTTCATACGAAGTCCAACTTACGCAAATTCGGACTCTATCTCAACCAGAATTCCGAGACGCGTAACCTGTTTCCCTTGATTCTTACATTTAAAATTAATTATTCCTTAATTCGTTAGTTTAAAGTTAACAGAAAACCCGGGGTGTTACACTAGTGAAGTGTCCCATTTCTCCACAGTTGAAGCAAGCGCCCTTCCTCTTTCTGCAATCCTTGTTCAGATGAGTCAAGCTTCCAAAAGTAAAGCACTTTTTCTCCTTATCTTCAGACTTTTCATCCTTCTTTTTTGTTTCCTTTTTGGGCCACGCTCTCTTTTATTTGTGGTCCATTGAGCTTTTCCTCTTTCTTCTCACTTTTGGCTTCCTCTTCATGCATTAATGCCATGTCAACCAATTTCTCAAAGGTAGCCCCCATAGGAATGTGGGTCATAGCCAACCCGTGTAGCGGTTCATTCAAACCTTTAACGAATCTCAGGGCCTTCTTATCAGATGTGTTCGCCAAGTCTAAGCCAAATCTCGTCAATTGGTTGAACTTGTTGACGTACTCCTTTACTGATAAATTCCCTTGCTTCATTGCTAAGAACCTCTCCATGTATAAATTCTCTTCTGCTCGTGAGAGAAATTTCACCTCGAACCTATGCCTGAAATCCCTCCATGTCTCCACTGGACGCTCCCCATTCGTGACCTCCCACCAAAACGAGGCTTCGTCCTTCATTAACCAAGCAGCTAGTTAAACCTTCCTTCAGTCTTTTATCTTGAAGATACCAAATAAATCTTCCACCTCCTTAAGCCAATTTCGAGATTCAACAAATGTCTCTGACCCGTGAAAAGGTTTCCTGCCAATCGCCCGAAAGTCTTGCATATCTTCGAAAAAGTATCAACGCGTGGAGGGGGAGGAGGAGGAGGAACGTCTTCTGGGCCTGCGGCGGTGGCCCAAGCCTCCAGATACCTTCGGAACCAAGTTGGTATCAGTATGACCTCGGGTATCTCGGGTACCCCAGACATGTAAAAAGAAAAGGGAAGAGATTCAAAATGGAGAATCGAAAGAAAGATATATGGCTTTCGGGGATTATGTTTTTCAAAATAAACTCTACTTTTGAAAATACTTCCCTTTTAAAACCTTTTTGAAAATAGTTTTCAAAAACTTTTATCTAATCTGGTAACCTTCAGCTCTGATACCAAGGGTAACACCCCCATGTCCGTTAATGTCACTCACAAAGGGAATGCATTAACTTCCATGAAGCATTATAAGTAAACAGAACAGAATATTACAAGACAGATACATAAAGTAGTACTTGAAAATTTATAACTTTATTACAGCAGAAACAGAAGTAAGTTTGGTCACATCTTTCAAAACCACGATATCGGAATTCAAGTACATGAATATCAGTCTTGTACAAAAGCCTTCAGAGTACGTTATTTTAAAGCCATAATCCCCAAGAGAAAATTCCATAAATAGGTAGAATCAAAGCCAAGCAATACTTCAAGCACTCTAGCACTTCAACCAGAGAGAAATCTAAGTCAAGCTCTTACGTCCCAACCTGAGTACCAAGGGGGGAAACGGAAGAAAAGAGGCGAAACAAACTGGGTCAGACATACGTTTGGTGACTCCAGTGACTTTCAGCATATAAACAGATAACAGTATCATGACATGTAAATAAAACTGGATGAGAGATAGCCGTAACAGGAGTAGCAGGTTAATAGAAAAAACAGAATGATATATAAGCTAAGTTCCCAACTTAATTTTCACTTCTCTGCACTAATACTAGTATAACAGAATTAGGTGTTGTCCTATTGTCTAAACAGAAAACAGAATGATCTCTTCAGAAACACGATGCTAGAAATGGGCTTTTACCACCCGAACAGAGACAGACGTTACAGAAACAGAATCAGGAACGAAATCAGAGACAGAAACAGAATAATCGCTAGGGAAACAGAATATTAGAGTTAGGTGTACACTAGTAATGGGCCTTTACCACCCCTACAGACGGTACCACACAGAAACATACAGGTGTTACCACCCCAACAGAAACAGACGGTACCCCGACAGAAACAGACAAAACTAAGTGTACCCTAAATTCTACCCCAAGCGATCAGCTCCCTATTACATAAATACCCTGTGACGGCCCCATAGAGGGTGTATCACTCCCTAAAGTGGAAATCAATAGACACGGACCTATTTACAGATGTCACGGTGTCTTACATCCTCAGAGCAGACCGGATCCATGCACGCACATGACCCGGTTGGAATGCTCAATCAACACCCCTCGCCATTATCAGAGTGAACTTCTTACAATTAGTTCAGTAAGTTTGCCCGGACCCCACTTAGTGTTGGGTCATAGTGTTGATACCAGAAAGGGTTACTGACTAATATGGGTCCCAAGCAACAGATGACACAAGTAATTATTCCTCCTAACCTTGTGTCCCTAGACTAACAGATTTCAAATTAACTCGTTTACAGATTTCAGATGTACAAAGTTCAGATTAACTAGTTTTCAGATCAGACATACAAGTTAACAGGTTTTCAGACTAATGTACCAGATGTACATATTAACAAGTTCTCATACTAATGGATCAGATATACAGATTAACAGACTTACAGATTGTTTTACCTAACTTTTTATTGGGCCTACATATTCACGAAACGGGTTTATTAGATTCATCAGTCCAGTTGTTTTAACCTTATCCACCCAACACGTTTTAGGCATCATATTTATCTTAGATTTGCATTAATTTAATATTAAAGCACATGCCTCTCACATTAGGTCAGTAGCTTGTGGCCGCTGGATGTATCGGCCAGTTCCGGGCAGACTTCTGCAACAAGCCAGACCTAACCTCATGTCTAAGCAACCTTATGCCTACGACCTCTCACATTAGACTGAAAGTTTGCGGTTGCTGGTTAAGCCTGTTGGGTCCGGGCAGGCTTCCAGCGCAAACTGAGTCTAACCTCATGTCTCAGCAATCTTATTTGTAGCTAAAGTTTTCATTCACATATTATGCCAATATTAGATTAATTATGACAATTCAACCAACTAACTTCTTTACAAGTTACAGCAGATTATTCAAAGTTCCATTAACATGTTTTGCTCAATTTTAGATCGAGCCTACAGATTACATACCCAATCACAGTATCCAATTCCAACAGATCTAGCGGATTGGGCAATTTAATAGATTTAAACATATCCTAAAGTTATATTAATATATCTTGCCTAATCATAAATTAAGCCTCATTTTACATGCCCAAATTATGATCATAATTCTCAACATAACATATGCCCAAATTTAGTTAGATTTTCCACAATACATAATATTCTCTAAAAGCCCCAAATCATGATATACAATATGAATTATGCCAATTTATAGCCGTTGATTACCGCGTATGTCAAATATCCAAAAATCCGAATTAGGCATATTCACATTAATAGTTATCCCTTTTTTAATATAGGTTTATCAGGCCTAAGTCACATATCCTTTTTCTTCCAAGTCATAGATCGTCATATAAAATATGCTGTGAAAACCCGCAACTTCCCCGTAAAGGAAAGCGTCGGATAGTTCGAGAACAAACCACAACAGGACACATACAGAAGAACAGTTCATTGTATATTACAACAATGCATCAGATTACAAGAATATACAGAGTATAAATGAATATTACACAGAAATATCAGAGATTTAAGTTACATTTAAATACATAGCAGCGGAAAGTAATAAAATACACAACTAGAAGAGATATACGGATACAAAGCTTTCCGGATACCGTTCCAGCTGTAAACCAGGATCCTGTGAATATAAATCTGCAAAACCAAAACTACTAGCTGCCCGTGTCAAAATAGGGGCACCCAGAGTTTAGGTTAAAACAATAAACTCCAGGTCAGTCATGTGACTGGTGTGAGAACTAAAACAGTTATTAATTCTTTATTTTAAATCATTAGGTAAATCAAGGGACCACGCCGTATAACACGGAACGGGTTTCCTCCCAAGAATACCAGTGCATAAAACAAACAGCGCAATGCTAAATAAAGAAAAATGAAGCTGTTATAAGACCCAGGTCCCATCACACAATGCAACGCAGTCGAGGATAGGGTTTTCCCTTATAACAGCCAAAGGATGCTTGATACGTTTTAAAACAAATCATTTGATACTATTATAAGTGTATAAAACAACTTCAAATCATAAGTATCAATCATAGGCGGCATAAGCGCCCCATCCCACTATGTCGCCATATATAGGATTACAATTAAAACCGCAAATGTCACGTATTTGGAAATTGGATTTCCGTCTATGAACCGAGGCAAAAGATAGTCCTCAACCGATTCGAGACTGCCTAGCCCGAGTCTCAGGATCAGAGCTCGAGTGACCCTAGGAGCGACAGGGCCGGTCCACCGATGTGGATTAAAATGCCTGAGCACTGCGTTTCGCCGCCCTTTGGGGCGTAAGCGAGCCAACGAATGACTCCATCGGACCCGGATCGTCCGATCTAACCGAGGCGCCTCGCAACAGCAACAACCACATAAGTCAAACTCGTCAGGGCGTGTAAAACCACTGACGCCACTTCTAGCTAGGAGGAAACGCAGGCCCTCCCTGAGGTCCTTTCTCCCGTTTTTGGTTCGTACCTGGTGTGAAACACGCGAGGTAAACGTTACACAAAGCTACGCCACAAAGGCCGTGCTTTGATCATCAACCACAAGACTTTGCTTTTCAACAGAAGCCTTGATCATTTGCATCTTAGCATGCCACACAGGCAAGCCATCCTATGCAACCGATATCAGTCACACAGAATGAAATCCGATGTCAGACACACAGTCCATTTACAAGTCCGTTCTGGGTCTGAACGAAACCGGAGGCACCTAGTACCCCGCATATCCATCGATCTCCAAGTACGTCTGGACGATCACTAACTGTTTCCATCTTCTTGGGTGTACAGCCCAATCAAGATCATCAGTTATCACCCAAACGACGTGAAGACTTCCGGTCTTCGACCATCGTCTTCATCTTCGACTTATCGTCGTATCAGTTATTCAGAATGGGATAAACCCGGTCTTCCCGAATAACTCGCGTATATTTTATAAAAGTGTTACACAAACACAACATACGCCTCATTCCAATTCATTAGTCACTAACCGTAAATTAATCAAGAGAATAATTCCCCAAATATTAACCCCGAAGGCCGAAACCAACATCAGATCAATATCCAGAAAACCATTCTGCTTGGCTAACCGACAGTTAGTTTCTAAATTTCACATTCATAGGGAAAGATTCCCATTAATTTTATCAAAGATAAATTCATTTAATTTATTCTTTAATCCATTTTTGAATATCAATTCAAACTAGTCGGGATTAGCGAACCTTACCGAAGTAATCATTTGTTTTAATTTCCCAATCCCAACCTATTCATCCCATGAAGTAAAACTGGTAATACTTCATATCTAACACCACAGTGTTATCGGTAAATTCAATTACCATTTCACGTTCAAATCTAATAAAAGATTTAACTATCGCCTGGAGCAAAACTGGTGATACTCCACTTTCGATCATTTCAATCTAATTAAAGATTCATTAAAACTCCACTTAGTTTTAATCTTCGACTGGGTTAAAGAATCAGTGTCATTTAAAACACGGTTCACGATAAACCCAAAATCACATTCATTAATTATCGGGTTAAAGAACGAGTGTTATTTAAAACACTGCTCACGATAAACCCAAAAATCAATATCAATTCAATTCCAATTAAATATTATTTAATTGGTACACTTCATTAAATCTAAATAAAAAGATTTAATCTTTTCTCAACTGGGTTCAAGAATAGTGTTAGTGAAGACACCATTCACGACAAACCCAAATCACATTCGATATTCAATACAAGGCTCTGAATAGAAAATATATCGGCTTATATTCAATATCGAATTCTACGACTAACAAATGTCGTATTGGAAATAACGATATCAATATATATCTTTCAAATTTCCATAACAACACCTGTATAATCACGAATTCCAACATCGAAATATTCCGAAGACAATTTCGATTCAAATCCACTCCAATGCAATCATTGGAAATTTTGGTTATTTTTAAAACCCTTTTCGAATTCAATTTATTTATTTAAAAATAAATAGAATTATAATTCTAGTTCAAAACTAGTTCATTTCGATAAAAATCCATTTTTATCTTTTCAAATATGGAGTTTTTCATCCCAATTCTTTCTAAATCATTTCTTATGATTTTACACAAATTATTGCTATTTTTAATAATTTTATCAAGGCCCGTACAGTCGATTTCCATCAACGGTCATCGAACTGCACTTACAGCGACCTTTTTCGAATTTGATTTGGACGTATCTCCAAATCCAACCGTTAGATTTCAAATTTCTAACATTCATTAGAAAGCTCTTTTCGATACGAACCCAACGGTTCCGGTTTTAGGAGAATCCGACGGTCGGATCTCCCGTAATGTCCGTTCGAAATAAATGGTCGAAATTCGCGAACTGCCGCGACGCGGCGCGTTCTATTCAGGCCATTATATTATATATATAATATATATATAATATATATTGCGTCGATTTCTATTTAAAACGAATTATATGAATAGTTTTAAATTCGTTTCAAAAGCAATTTCAACTCCCATTTCAATTCAAATCAAAATTGAATTCTTCTTTATAAATTTGTTTCAAAATTCATTTCAATTCAAATTTCAATTCAATTTGAATTCATTTTCAATTCATTTCGAAATCGTTTTCAATTCAATTCATTTCGAAATCGTTTTCAATTCAATTCATTTCGAAATCGTTTTCAATTCAATTCATTTCGAAATCGTTTTCAATTCAATTCATTTCGAAATCGTTTTCAATTCAATTCATTTCGAAATCGTTTTCAATTCAATTCATTTCGAAATCGTTTTCAATTCAATTCATTTCGAAATCGTTTTCAATTCAATTCAAAATATTCGATTTTGAAATCATTTTCAATTCAATTCATTTCGAAATCGTTTTCAATTCAATTCAAAATATTCGATTTCGAAATCACTTTTCAATATTCATTTTTAAGATGAATAAAATCGATATAAATATCGTTCACGTCAAAATGGCGTCAATCTAATCAACACGGCTTCATAAATTTCTATTTTCAAATATTCTATTTCAAATATTTCTTTTTCAAAATAGTTGCTATTATCAAAATATTTCGTTCAACACATGACCAATCTCAATGAATGAGTACTGTCAACACATGAACTTTTATTTTATATCGATAAAGATGTAAATTTTAATATTAAAATATTTCGTTCAACATATGACCAATCTCAATGAATGAGTACTGTCAACACATGAACTTTTATTTTATAATATTCTTTATTTTTCAAATTGGAATGAGGCCCAATCAATTACCATATAAAGTTAATTATATGGATTTTCATACAACACATGTATAATAGCATTGAAAAATAATCAACCATCAACCAAAGTGCACTACACTGTATAAGCATCAAATATAGATATCCAATGCTTAAAACAGCCTGTCAATCAACCGATCGACATATTCAATCAATCGGGATGAGTGAACTTCAAATTTCATCCCAACACCCGTGTGGGGTTTCAAACAATCAAACACATATTTTATTTGTGCTGTTGGGCGATGTGTAAAATTTATCGACCCAATCAATGTCCTTCAAATAGGTGTACATAAACAAACCGTCTGGTTTGTAAATGAATATTTTATTTTATTCACTTTCACTATATTCATTCTCACGTTAAAAATTATATTTTTAACGATAAAACATTTTATTCCAACATATGAATTTCTATTATTCATTTACAAAATAAAATGATATTTTTATTTTCTAACATATTTTAGAAAATTTCGGCGGCATAACGGCACGATACTAGAAACGGGACAAGGCCTAGCCTTATCCCCGGTCTAGTGAAGGCCCACGCCATTCACACATCAATCAAATCAATTTCATTTTGCAAACCACAAAATTTGGAGTAAGAGTCTAACCTAGCCTTACTCCTTCGCCTTATAACGGCGCACGTCTAATCCTAACCAATTTATCGATTCGATTTTTCACACCACAAACCACATTCAAACCAATATCGCAATCAATCACCAAACAGTCAAACAAACAAGTCCATGGTCTGTGGACGATTGTGTCGGGTGCTACTAAGCACCGTCTGCATCCTAGTATATATATATATAACTAGAAAAATTAAATTGAAAGGTGAGAAGTTCTCACATATAGCTATCCTAGCTCCACGGCACTTCATTTATAGAAATCTGCATCGCTATCGCATCTTCGTCATCTTCATTGCCCGTAGCCACTACATATGCAAAAATCGAATTTTTACTTCGTTGTTCCATATATAAAAATCACATTTTTATTTCGATGTTCAATATATAAAAATCAAATTTTTATTTCAAAGTTCATTATATAAAAATCGAATTTTTATTTCAAAGTTCAATATATAAAAATCGAATTTTTACTTCAAAGTTCAATATATAAAAATCGAATTTTTACTTCAAAGTTCAATATATAAAAATCACGCCTTTTCATTATTAAAAATCTCGCCTTTTCATTATCATAAATCTTTTTCACTTTCTATTTTCAAAAAAAGTATGTTATTTCGATTTTCAAAACAAAGTATGTTATTTCGATTTTCAAAACAAAGTATGTTATTTCGATTTTCAAAACAAAGTATGTTATTTCGATTTTCAAAACAAAGTATGTTATTTCGATTTTCAAAACAAAGTATGTTATTTCGATTTTCTTTTCGAAGTTCAAAACATAAAAATCCTATTTTCTTTTCGAAGTTCAAAACATAAAAATCCTATTTTCTTTTCGAAGTTCAAAACATAAAAATCCTATTTTCTTTTCGAAGTTCAAAACATAAAAATCCTATTTTCTTTTCGAAGTTCAAAACATAAAAATCCTATTTTCTTTTCGAAGTTCAAAACACAAAAATCCTATTTTCTTTTCGAAGTTCAAAACATAAAAATCCTATTTTCTTTTCGAAGTTCAAAACATAAAAATCCTATTTTCTTTTCGAAGTTCAAAACACAAAAATCCTATTTTCTTTTCGAAGTTCAAAACACAAAAATCCTATTTTCTTTTCGAAGTTCAAAACATAAAAATCCTATTTTCTTTTCGAAGTTCAAAACATAAAAATCCTATTTTCTTTTCGAAGTGAAGTTTTTAAAAATATGATCTTTTCCTTTAAAAGTTCTAATTTTTTTCTTTAAAACGATTAAACCTTTTTCTATTCTAAAGTTTAAACCTTTTCCTTCTAACTTAAAATTTAAAATTTAAAATCAGTTTAAAGTTCAAGTCTTTTTCTTTTAACTTAAAATTTAAAATCAGTTTAAAGTTCAAGTCTTTTTCTTTTAACTTAAAATTTAAAATCAGTTTATATGCTTTTTAAAAAAAATCATAATTAAACCCTTAATTAAAATAAATCAGTTTTATCACTTTAAAAAAACAGTTTTTAATGTCCTTAAAAAGAAAACAGTTTTTATACCTAAAAAAAAAAAAAAATCAGTTTTTAAATTGCTTTAAAAATAAAATAATAAAACAACTAAAAACTTACGGGGGGGTTTGGAGACGTCGGCGGCGGCTCGGAGGGGTGCTGGAGGTCGTGGGGGAAGCGGCAGCAAGAGGAGGGAGGAAGAAGAGGGGGGCGGTGGTCCTAGGGTTCGCGAATGAAGGTGGGGTCTGGACAGAGGCGTCGGAGCCAAAGGGGGAGGGTCGCGACTTGGAGGAGGTCGGAGCAAGGGGAGGGGGCTTCGGCGAGGCTCGGTGGTCTTTGGGGAGGGCGGCGGCTCCTCCCCGCCTTCGTCGCCTCCTTCTCCTTTTTCTTTTTTTTTCTTTTTTTTATCTGAGAATTCGATTTCGAAAAGAAAGGTGGGGGGGGCCAGAAGTATAAAGGAGAAAGGGGGGAATTATATTTTTATTATTATTATTATTATTATTATTTAATTATTAAAAAGTTGACTTCCACATACGACCTCTGAACGAGGTCCACTGCCTGTCGCCCATAGCGTTTCACCCCCATTCCGAACACAATAGGATATGTACCGCAAGCTGATTTGATCGTTACAATCAGTTTCCGTTGAATTTACATTTAAAACACTATATTGAATTTTAAATGTACATTTCAAATTACCGGGGTCACATACTAACACTAAAAATTCCAGAAAAATATTTTCTAGCTTCGTATTGACGATACGGTCCTAACAAAACTAGTTTCAACGAATTCTGAGACCGTTTGAAAAATGGCCAATTTCCAGTCGATTAAAATCAACTGAAAATGGTCAAACGCGTTTTCCTTTGCCACGCTCACATATTGATTCGAAAAATTATGAAATTTGAAACCCAGCAATAACTTGACATCCCGGACCCAACAAAACTGGTTTCGTCGAAATCCGAGGTCGTTTGCAAAATGTCCATTTTTAAGGGCCTGAATTCCATAGCGACTATTCAGAATTTTCAACTGGACATATCTTTTGATTCCCGCTAAGAAATTTTGATCATTCGGATTCGTTGGAAAGATATTCACTATTAGATTCCATTATTTTTGGTTTCACTAAAATCTGGATTGTTTTGCACCCGGTACATTCAATTGAAGTTTGAAATCGAATTATCGAACTACCGCGCCATTTTCTATTCCTTTTATAATTATATATAATTATTATATATTCCAACGACGACGTATATAATATATACGTTCGAATTATATTCAAGATAAATTTCACGTCGATATTATTTAAAATAATTCATTTTAAATAATCAAAATTCGCTAAAATTGCCAAAATAAAAATTTTAAACTGGCCCAGATTTTCCGGGTTGTTACAATCTCCCCCACTTAAAACTTTTCGTCCCCGAAAAGGAACAAAGTCGAAAGTGGTTTGATTAATCAACACTACGTTCGATCTGGCTTTCATTCTCCAACTTTTTAGTTTCTGAGAATTTTCAAAATTTCAAAAATTTGGCTAACACCCTAAATTTTTGAAAAATTTCGCCATAACCTCCCCTGCACCGGGAGCATCGGGGAATTTCAAATAGCTTCCCCGGTCCTTCAGATCTCAAAAAGAAAAAGAAAAAGCCAAGCGGCTAGCCAATAGGCTCACAAAATTATCATCACCCAAACAAAACAGGAAATTATGTAGTAAACATGTACCTATTTGTCGGGCAAACAAATTTTATTCTCTGCTCTAGCCTCCTTGCTATGACCTGTTCAATGATATACATGTATATGCAAGCAGATGCGACCAATTTTCAATACAGTTCAATATTCGGTTCAATTAGGCTAAATGGCTAAAAATTAGCAAACAAATAAACAAACAACACAAACATCAGTCAATTAGTGAGTTTAACGTTCCAAATTCATACTTTTGATATATAGTCAAAAATCAGATTTTTGATGCCAAATCACAACAATTAGCCCTATCTAATTTTGGCTCTCACACCAGTCAATAGGAAATATATAGATGTTACACGTTCGTCACTCGAATATAAACTCTGATGATGATATATCAATCATCAGAATCACCCCCGGGCGACTAGAGTGTAATTCTATATCTATCCAGTATATTAAAACTTTGAATATACGTTTGCAAGGCGTATATGCAAATTCTTTATATACTGAATTGTCCAAAATCAATATAAATAAATAATCTAATACGAATAATTGATTTAAATTTTCAAACAAAGTTTGTTTTCACTTGAGAAAAATATACTCTTCACACTCGTTCTAGGATACTACTGATCCCATCTCTAACGAGTCATTCTAATTGGATATTACTAATCCAATATCTGATGAATTCTTTCGTAAGGTTCTAATGTGTCTTGTTCTCTAAGCTTTGCAAACCAAAGCTCTGATACCAACTGTGAAAACCCGCAACTTCCCCGTAAAGGAAAGCGTCGGATAGTTCGAGAACAAACCACAACAGGACACATACAGAAGAACAGTTCATTGTATATTACAACAATGCATCAGATTACAAGAATATACAGAGTATAAATGAATATTACACAGAAATATCAGAGATTTAAGTTACATTTAAATACATAGCAGCGGAAAGTAATAAAATACACAACTAGAAGAGATATACGGATACAAAGCTTTCCGGATACCGTTCCAGCTGTAAACCAGGATCCTGTGAATATAAATCTGCAAAACCAAAACTACTAGCTGCCCGTGTCAAAATAGGGGCACCCAGAGTTTAGGTTAAAACAATAAACTCCAGGTCAGTCATGTGACTGGTGTGAGAACTAATGTAAAGACCCGCAACCTCCCCGTAAAGGAAAGCGTCGGATAGTTCGAGAACAAACCACAGCAGAACGCATACAGAAGAACATTACACCGTATATTACAACAATGCATCAGATTACAAGAATATACAGAGTAAAAATGAATATTACACAGAAATACCAGAGATTTAAATTACATTTAAGTACATAGCAGCGGAAAATAATACAATACACAACTAGAAGAGATATACGGATACAAAGCTTTCCGGATATCATTCCAGCTGTAAACCAGGATCCTATGAATATAAATCTGCAAAACCAAAACTACTAGCTGCCCGTGTCAAAATAAGGGGCACCCAGAGTTTAGGTTAAAACAATAAACTCCAGGTCAGTCATGTGACTGGTGTGAGAACTAAAACAGTTATTATTCTTTATTTTAAAAGTTAGGAAAATCAAGGGACCACGCCGTATAACACGGAACGGGTTTCCTCCCAAGAATACCAGTGCATAAAACAAACAGCGCAATGCTAAATAAAGAAAAATGAAGCTGTTATAAGACCCAGGTCCTATCACACAATGCAAACGCAAGCCGGGGGATAGGGTTTTCCCTTATAACAGCCAAAGAATGCTTGATACGTTTAAAACAAATCATTTGATACTATAATAAGTGCATAGTGTATAAAACAACTTCAAATCATAAGTATCAATCATAGGCGGCATGAGCGTCCCATGCCACTATGTCGCCATATATAGGTTTACAAATAAAACCGCAAAGTCACGTATTTGGAAATTGGATTTCCGTCTATGAACCGAGGCAAAAGATAGTCCTCCACCGATTCGAGACTGCCTAGCCCGAGTCTCAGGATCAGAGCTCGAGTGACCCTAGGAGCGACAGGGCCGGTCCACCGATGTGGATTAAAATGCCTGAGCACTGCGTTTCGCCGCCCTTTGGGGCGTAAGCGAGCCAACGAATGACTCCATCGGACCCGGATCGTCCGATCTAACCGAGGCGCCTCGCAACAGCAACAACCACATAAGTCAAACTCGTCAGGGCGTGTAAAACCACTGACGCCACTTCTAGCTAGGAGGAAACGCATACCCTCCCTGAGGTCCTTTCTCCCGTTTTTGGTTCATACCTGGTGTGAAACACGCGAGGTAAACGTTACACAAAGCTACGCCACAAAGGCCGTGCTTTGATCATCAACCACAAGACTTTGCTTTTCAACAGAAGCCTTGATCATTTGCATCTTAGCATGCCACACAGGCAAGCCATCCTATGTAACCGATATCAGTCACACAGAATGAAATCCGATGTCAGACACACAGTCCATTTACAAGTCCGTTCTGGGTCTGAACGAAGCCGGGAGCACCTAGTACCCCGCATATCCATCGATCTCCAAGTACGTCTGGACGATCACCAACTGTTTCCATCTTCTTGGGTGTACAGCCCAATCAAGATCATCAGTTATCACCCAAACGACGTGAAGACCTCCGGTCTTCGACCATCGTCTTCATCTTCGACTTATCGTCGTATCAGTTATTCAGAATGGGATGAACCCGGTCTTTCCGAATAACTCGCGTATATTTTAAATAAGTGTTACACAAACACAACATACGCCTCATTCCAATTCATTAGTCACTAACCGTAAATTAATCAAGAGAATAATTCCCCAAATATTAACCCCGAAGGCCGAAACCAACATCAGATCAATATCCAGAAAACCGTTCTGCTTGGCTAACCGACAGTTAGTTTCTAAATTTCACGTTCAAATCTAATTAAAGATTTAACTATCGCCTGGAGCAAAACTGGTGATACTCCATTCTCGATCTTTTCAATCTAATTAAAGATTCATTAAAACTCCACTTAGTTTTAATCATTATCTGGGTTAAAGAATCAGTGTCATTTAAAACACGATTCACGATAAACCCAAAATCACATTCCATTAATTATCGGGTTAAAGAACAAGTGTTATTTAAAACACTGTTCACGATAAACCCAAAAATCAATACCAATTCAATTCCAATTAAATATCATTTAATTGGTACACTTCATTAAATCTAAATAAAAAGATTTAATCTTTTCTCAACTGGGCTCAAGAACAGTGTTAATGAAGACACCATTCACGACAAACCCAAATCACATTCGATATTCAATACAAGGCTCTGAATAGAAAATATATCGGCTTATATTCAATATCGAATTCTACGACTAACAAATGTCGTATTGGAAATAACGATATAAATATATATCTTTCAAATTTCCATAACATCTGTATAATCTCGAATTCCAACATCGAAATATTCCGAAGACAATTTCGATTCAAATCCACTCCAATGCAATCATTGGAAATTTTGGTTATTTTCAAAACCATTTCAAATTCAATTTATTTATTTAAAAATAAATAGAATTATAATTCTAGTTCAAAACTAGTTTATTTCGATAAAAATCTATTTTTATCTTTTCAAATATGGAGTTTTTCATCCCAATTCTTTCTAAATCATTTCTTATGATTTTACACAAATTATTACTATTTTTAATAATTTTATCAAGGCCCGTTCAGTCGATTTCCAACAATGGCCATCGAACTGCACTTACAGCGACCTTTTTCGAATTTGATTTGGACATAATTCCAAATCCAACCGTTAGATTTCTAATTTCTAATATTCTTTAGAAAGCTCTTTTCGATACGAACCCAACGGTTCCGGTTTTAGGAGAATCCGACGGTCGGATCTCCCGCAATGTCCGTTTGAAATAAATGGTCGAAATTCACGAACTGCCGCGGCGCGGCGCGTTCTATTCAGGCCATTATATTATATATATAATATATATAATATATACTTCGTCGATTTCTATTTAAAACGAATTATATAAATAGTTTTAAATTCGTTTCAAAAGCAATTTCAACTTCCTTTTCAATTCAAATCAAAATTGAATTCTTCTTTATAAATTCGTTTCAAAATTCATTTCTATTCAATTCAAATTTCAATTCAATTTGAATTCATTTCAATTCGTTTTCAATTCAATTCATTTCGAAATCGTTTTCAATTCAATTCATTTCGAAATCGTTTTCAATTCAATTCATTTCGAAATCGTTTTCAATTCAATTCATTTCGAAATCGTTTTCAATTCAATTTGAATTCGTTTTCAATTCATTTCATTTCGAAATCGTTTTCAATTCAATTCATTTCGAAATCGTTTTCAATTCAATTTGAATTCGTTATATATTCAATTCATTTCGAAATCGTTATATATTCAATTCATTTCGAAATCGTTATATATTCAATTCATTTCGAAATCGTTTTCAATTCAATTCATTTCGAAATCGTTTTCAATTCATTTCGAAATCGTTTTCAATTCAATTCATTTCGAAATCGTTTTCAATTCAATTCATTTCGAAATCGTTTTCGAGATTACTTTTCAATATTCATTTTAAAATGAATAAAATCGATATAAATATCGTTTACGTCAAAATGGCGTCAATCTAATCAACACGGCTTCATAAATTTCTATTTTCAAATATTCTATTTCAAATATTTCCTATTATCAAAATATTTGTTATTATCAAAATATTCTTTATTTTCACGATTGGAATGAGGCCCAATCTATCACCATATAAAATTAATTATATGGATTTTCATACAACACATGTATATAATAACATTGAAAATAATCAACCATCAACCAAAGTGCACTACACTGTATAAGCATCAAATATAGATATTCAACGCTCATAACAGCCTGTCAATCAATCGATCGACATATTTAATCAATCAGGATGAGTGAACTTCAAATTTCATCCTAACACCCGTGTGGGGTTTCAAACAATCAAACACAGATTTTAGTTGTGCAGTTGGGCGATGTGTAAAATTTATCGTCCCAATCAATGTCATTCAAATAAGTGTACATAAACAAACCATCTGGTTTGTAAATGAATATTTATTTATTCACTTCACTATTTTCATATTCACGTTAAAAAATATATTTTTAACGATAAAACATTTTATTTCAACCTATGAATTTCTATTCAATTCATTTATTCAATAAAATGATATTTTTATTTTTCTAACATATTTTAGAAAATTTCGGCGGCATAACGGCACGATACTAGAAACGGGACGAGGCCTAGCCTTATCCCCGGTCTAGTGAAGGCCCACGCCATTCACACATCAATCAAATCAATTCGTTATGCAAACCACAAAATTTGGAGTAAGGGTCTAACCTAGCCTTACTCCTTCGCCTTATAACGGCGCACGTCTAATCCTAACCAATTTATCGATTCGATTTTTTCACACCACAAACCACATTCAAACCAATATCGCAATCAATCACCAAACAGTCAAACAAACAAGTCCATGGTCTGTGGACGATTGTGTCGGGTGCTACTAAGCACCGTCTGCATCCTAGTATATATATAACTAGAAAAATAAATTGAAAGGTGAGAAATTCTCACATATAGTTATCCTAGCTCCACGGCATTTCATTGATAGAAATCTTCATTGCTATCGCATCTTTGTCGTCTTCGTTGCCCATAGCCACTACATATGTAAAAATCGAATTTTTACTTCGTTATTCAATTTATAAAAATCGAATTTTTTAGTTCAAAGTTCAACATATAAAAATCGAATTTTTAGTTCAAAGCCAATATATAAAAATCGAATTTTTATTTCTAAGTTCAATATATAAAAATCGAATTTTTAGTTCGCTATTCAATATATAAAAATCCTATTTTTCATAACTTTACAACATAATTAAAAATTCAGTTTTTTTTTTTTTTTTTAACTCTTTTATTAACCAAAAATCTTGACTTTTATATTAACAAAATCTTAACCTTTACTTATGAAAAATCCTATTTTTCTATAGTTAACAATTAAACTAAGAAAAATCATATCATTGTACAATTAAAGATCAAGTCTTTTTATAAAGAAAGAATCACATCTTTTTACAACATAAAAACCTAATCTTTCTAAAGTGAAAAATGATTTCTTTTTACACAATAAAAACCATTTCTTTATGCGGTTAAACGTATAAATAACAACTGATCTAAATAAAGTTTTAAATTTAAACAGAAATCGGTTTCTAAAAAGAAAAACTCACGGTGGTCTTCAAGGGAGGACCGCTGCTCTTCACGTCGAGGGGGGGCGAACTGGAGTCACGGCGGAGGAGGTTGCAGTTGGCGGAGGCGGCTCCAGCAGGCGCGGTGGTGGCATAGGGTTCGGGCGCGACGGCCCTAGGGCTTGAGCGGGGTCCGCGATTTGCTTGGCGCTGTCGCACGAGAGGGAGGGGGTATCGACGTTGGAGGGGAGGCGGAGGAGGAAGGAAGAAGAAAAAAAAAAGGGGGGGGGGTGTCGATCGCGGCGCCGCCGCTTGAGGGGGCGTCGATCGCCTATCGCGATCCTTTTTTTTTTTTTTTTTTCTGGTAATAGAATCGGGGGGGGGCCAGTGAAGATAAAGGGGGGGAAAAAGATTTTTTTTTTTTATTATTTAATTTTGCAAATATGTTGACCTTTACATACGACCTCGAAACGAGGCCCACCGCCTGTCGCCCATAGCGTTTCACCCCCATTCCGAACACAATGGGATATGTATCGCAAGCTGACTTGATCGTTACAACCAGTTTCCGTTTGAATTTACATTTAAGTCACTATATTGAATTTTTAACGTACATTTCAAATTACCGGGGTCACATACTAACACTAAAAATTCCAGAAAAATATTTTCTAGCTTCGTATTGACGATACGGTCCTAACAAAACTAGTTTCGTCGAATTCTGAGACCGTTAGAAAAATGGCCAATTTCCAGTCGATTAAAATCAACTGAAACTGGTCAAACGCGTTTTCCTTTGCCACGCTCACATATTGATTCGAAAAATTATGAAATTTGGAATCTAACAATAATTTGACACTGCGGACCCAACAAAACTGGTTTCGTCGAAATCCGAGGTCATTTGCAAAATGTCCATTTTTAAGGGCCTGAATTCCATAGCGACTATTCAGAATTTTCAACTGGACATATCTTATCATTTCTAAGATGAAACCTCAGTTTGTTAACTTCGTTACAAAGATATTGTTATACAGATTCAAATATTTCTTGTTTCGTTCAGTTCTGACTTATATTGAATTCTGTATATTCATTTGAAATTAGAAATCGAATTTTCGAACTACCGCGCCATTTTCAATTCCTTTTATAATTATATATAATTATTTATATTCTAACGACGACGCGTATAATATATACGTTCGAATTCTATTCAAAATAAATTTCTCGTCGACACTATTTAAAATAATTCATTTTAAATAATCAAAATTCGCTAAAATTGCCAAAATAAAAATTTCAAACTGGCTCGCATTTTACGGGTTGTTACAATCTCCCCCACTTAAAACTTTTCGTCCCCGAAAAGGAACAAAGTCGAAAGTGGTTTGATTAATCAACTCTACGTTCGATCTGGCTTCCATTCTCCAACCTTTCAGTTTCTGAGAATTTTCAAAATTTCAAAAATTTGGCTAACACCCTAAATTTTTGAAAAATTTCGCCATAACCTCCCCTGCAATGGGAGCATCGGGGAATTTCAAATAGCTTCCCCGGTCCTTCAGATCTCAAAAAGAAAAAGAAAAAGCCAAGCGGCTAGCCAATAGGCTCACAAAATCATCATCACCCAAACAAAACAGGAAATTATGTAGTAAACATGTACCTATTTGTCGGGCAAACAAATTTTATTCTCTGCTCTAGCCTCCTTGCTATGACCTGTTCAATGTAAGTACAAGTATGTGCAAGCAAATGCGACCAATTTTCAATATAATTCAATATTTGGTTCAATTAGGCATAATGGTTCAAAATTAGCAAACAAATGAACAAACAACACAAACATCAATCAATTAGTGAATTAGAGTCTCAAATTCATAACTTTGATACATAGTCAAAAATCAGATTTTTGATGCCAAATCACAACAATAGGCCCTATCTAATTTTGGTTCTCACACCAGTCAATAGGAAATATATAGAAATCTCACTTTCGTTACTCGAAAATAAATACTGGCGACAGTGCCCCATCACCAGAATTATCCCCGGGCAACTAGAGTATGATTCTATAACCATCCAGTATATTAAAACTTCGAATACACGTTTGCAAGACGCATATGCAAAATCTTTATATATCGGATTGTCCAAATCAATATAAATAAATAATCAAATACGAATAATTGATTTAAATTTTCAAAACAAAATTGGTTTTCATTTGAAAATGTACTCTTCACACTCGTTCTAGGATACTACTGATCCTATCTCTAACGAGTCATTCTAATTGGATATTACTAATCCAATATCTGATGAATTCTTTCGTATGGTTCTAATGTGCCTTGTTCTCTGAGCTTTGTAAACCAAAGCTCTGATACCACGTGTAAAGACCCGCAACCTCCCCGTAAAGGAAAGCGTCGGATAGTTCGAGAACAAACCACAGCAGAACGCATACAGAAGAACATTACACCGTATATTACAACAATGCATCAGATTACAAGAATATACAGAGTAAAAATGAATATTACACAGAAATACCAGAGATTTAAATTACATTTAAGTACATAGCAGCGGAAAATAATACAATACACAACTAGAAGAGATATACGGATACAAAGCTTTCCGGATATCATTCCAGCTGTAAACCAGGATCCTGTGAATATAAATCTGCAAAACCAAAACTACTAGCTGCCCGTGTCAAAATAAGGGGCACCCAGAGTTTAGGTTAAAACAATAAACTCCAGGTCAGTCATGTGACTGGTGTGAGAACTAAAACAGTTATTATTCTTTATTTTAAAAGTTAGGAAAATCAAGGGACCACGCCGTATAACACGGAACGGGTTTCCTCCCAAGAATACCAGTGCATAAAACAAACAGCGCAATGCTAAATAAAGAAAAATGAAGCTGTTATAAGACCCAGGTCCTATCACACAATGCAAACGCAAGCCGGGGGATAGGGTTTTCCCTTATAACAGCCAAAGAATGCTTGATACGTTTAAAACAAATCATTTGATACTATAATAAGTGCATAGTGTATAAAACAACTTCAAATCATAAGTATCAATCATAGGCGGCATGAGCGTCCCATGCCACTATGTCGCCATATATAGGTTTACAAATAAAACCGCAAAGTCACGTATTTGGAAATTGGATTTCCGTCTATGAACCGAGGCAAAAGATAGTCCTCCACCGATTCGAGACTGCCTAGCCCGAGTCTCAGGATCAGAGCTCGAGTGACCCTAGGAGCGACAGGGCCGGTCCACCGATGTGGATTAAAATGCCTGAGCACTGCGTTTCGCCGCCCTTTGGGGCGTAAGCGAGCCAACGAATGACTCCATCGGACCCGGATCGTCCGATCTAACCGAGGCGCCTCGCAACAGCAACAACCACATAAGTCAAACTCGTCAGGGCGTGTAAAACCACTGACGCCACTTCTAGCTAGGAGGAAACGCATGCCCTCCCTGAGGTCCTTTCTCCCGTTTTTGGTTCATACCTGGTGTGAAACACGCGAGGTAAACGTTACACAAAGCTACGCCACAAAGGCCGTGCTTTGATCATCAACCACAAGACTTTGCTTTTCAACAGAAGCCTTGATCATTTGCATCTTAGCATGCCACACAGGCAAGCCATCCTATGTAACCGATATCAGTCACACAGAATGAAATCCGATGTCAGACACACAGTCCATTTACAAGTCCGTTCTGGGTCTGAACGAAGCCGGGAGCACCTAGTACCCCGCATATCCATCGATCTCCAAGTACGTCTGGACGATCACCAACTGTTTCCATCTTCTTGGGTGTACAGCCCAATCAAGATCATCAGTTATCACCCAAACGACGTGAAGACCTCCGGTCTTCGACCATCGTCTTCATCTTCGACTTATCGTCGTATCAGTTATTCAGAATGGGATGAACCCGGTCTTTCCGAATAACTCGCGTATATTTTAAATAAGTGTTACACAAACACAACATACGCCTCATTCCAATTCATTAGTCACTAACCGTAAATTAATCAAGAGAATAATTCCCCAAATATTAACCCCGAAGGCCGAAACCAACATCAGATCAATATCCAGAAAACCATTCTGCTTGGCTAACCGACAGTTAGTTTCTAAATTTCACGTTCAAATCTAATTAAAGATTTAACTATCGCCTGGAGCAAAACTGGTGATACTCCATTCTCGATCTTTTCAATCTAATTAAAGATTCATTAAAACTCCACTTAGTTTTAATCATTATCTGGGTTAAAGAATCAGTGTCATTTAAAACACGATTCACGATAAACCCAAAATCACATTCCATTAATTATCGGGTTAAAGAACAAGTGTTATTTAAAACACTGTTCACGATAAACCCAAAAATCAATACCAATTCAATTCCAATTAAATATCATTTAATTGGTACACTTCATTAAATCTAAATAAAAAGATTTAATCTTTTCTCAACTGGGCTCAAGAACAGTGTTAATGAAGACACCATTCACGACAAACCCAAATCACATTCGATATTCAATACAAGGCTCTGAATAGAAAATATATCGGCTTATATTCAATATCGAATTCTACGACTAACAAATGTCGTATTGGAAATAACGATATAAATATATATCTTTCAAATTTCCATAACATCTGTATAATCTCGAATTCCAACATCG
This sequence comes from Allium sativum, assembly GCA_030737875.1. NCBI lineage: Eukaryota > Viridiplantae > Streptophyta > Magnoliopsida > Asparagales > Amaryllidaceae > Allium > Allium sativum. The sequence goes on from CM060924.1 coordinate 832,527,497, forward strand.
AAATATTCCGAAGACAATTTCGATTCAAATCCACTCCAATGCAATCATTGGAAATTTTGGTTATTTTCAAAACCATTTCAAATTCAATTTATTTATTTAAAAATAAATAGAATTATAATTCTAGTTCAAAACTAGTTTATTTCGATAAAAATCTATTTTTATCTTTTCAAATATGGAGTTTTTCATCCCAATTCTTTCTAAATCATTTCTTATGATTTTACACAAATTATTACTATTTTTAATAATTTTATCAAGGCCCGTTCAGTCGATTTCCAACAATGGCCATCGAACTGCACTTACAGCGACCTTTTTCGAATTTGATTTGGACATAATTCCAAATCCAACCGTTAGATTTCTAATTTCTAATATTCTTTAGAAAGCTCTTTTCGATACGAACCCAACGGTTCCGGTTTTAGGAGAATCCGACGGTCGGATCTCCCGCAATGTCCGTTTGAAATAAATGGTCGAAATTCACGAACTGCCGCGGCGCGGCGCGTTCTATTCAGGCCATTATATTATATATATAATATATATAATATATACTTCGTCGATTTCTATTTAAAACGAATTATATAAATAGTTTTAAATTCGTTTCAAAAGCAATTTCAACTTCCTTTTCAATTCAAATCAAAATTGAATTCTTCTTTATAAATTCGTTTCAAAATTCATTTCTATTCAATTCAAATTTCAATTCAATTTGAATTCATTTCAATTCGTTTTCAATTCAATTCATTTCGAAATCGTTTTCAATTCAATTCATTTCGAAATCGTTTTCAATTCAATTCATTTCGAAATCGTTTTCAATTCAATTCATTTCGAAATCGTTTTCAATTCAATTTGAATTCGTTTTCAATTCATTTCATTTCGAAATCGTTTTCAATTCAATTCATTTCGAAATCGTTTTCAATTCAATTTGAATTCGTTATATATTCAATTCATTTCGAAATCGTTATATATTCAATTCATTTCGAAATTGTTATATATTCAATTCATTTCGAAATCGTTTTCAATTCAATTCATTTCGAAATCGTTTTCAATTCATTTCGAAATCGTTTTCAATTCAATTCATTTCGAAATCGTTTTCAATTCAATTCATTTCGAAATCGTTTTCGAGATTACTTTTCAATATTCATTTTAAAATGAATAAAATCGATATAAATATCGTTTACGTCAAAATGGCGTCAATCTAATCAACACGGCTTCATAAATTTCTATTTTCAAATATTCTATTTCAAATATTTCCTATTATCAAAATATTTGTTATTATCAAAATATTCTTTATTTTCACGATTGGAATGAGGCCCAATCTATCACCATATAAAATTAATTATATGGATTTTCATACAACACATGTATATAATAACATTGAAAATAATCAACCATCAACCAAAGTGCACTACACTGTATAAGCATCAAATATAGATATTCAACGCTCATAACAGCCTGTCAATCAATCGATCGACATATTTAATCAATCAGGATGAGTGAACTTCAAATTTCATCCTAACACCCGTGTGGGGTTTCAAACAATCAAACACAGATTTTAGTTGTGCAGTTGGGCGATGTGTAAAATTTATCGTCCCAATCAATGTCATTCAAATAAGTGTACATAAACAAACCATCTGGTTTGTAAATGAATATTTATTTATTCACTTCACTATTTTCATATTCACGTTAAAAAAATATATTTTTAACGATAAAACATTTTATTTCAACCTATGAATTTCTATTCAATTCATTTATTCAATAAAATGATATTTTTATTTTTCTAACATATTTTAGAAAATTTCGGCGGCATAACGGCACGATACTAGAAACGGGACGAGGCCTAGCCTTATCCCCGGTCTAGTGAAGGCCCACGCCATTCACACATCAATCAAATCAATTCGTTATGCAAACCACAAAATTTGGAGTAAGGGTCTAACCTAGCCTTACTCCTTCGCCTTATAACGGCGCACGTCTAATCCTAACCAATTTATCGATTCGATTTTTTCACACCACAAACCACATTCAAACCAATATCGCAATCAATCACCAAACAGTCAAACAAACAAGTCCATGGTCTGTGGACGATTGTGTCGGGTGCTACTAAGCACCGTCTGCATCCTAGTATATATATAACTAGAAAAATAAATTGAAAGGTGAGAAATTCTCACATATAGTTATCCTAGCTCCACGGCACTTCATTGATAGAAATCTTCATTGCTATCGCATCTTTGTCGTCTTCGTTGCCCATAGCCACTACATATGTAAAAATCGAATTTTTACTTCGTTATTCAATTTATAAAAATCGAATTTTTTAGTTCAAAGTTCAACATATAAAAATCGAATTTTTAGTTCAAAGCCAATATATAAAAATCGAATTTTTATTTCTAAGTTCAATATATAAAAATCGAATTTTTAGTTCGCTATTCAATATATAAAAATCCTATTTTTCATAACTTTACAACATAATTAAAAATTCAGTTTTTTTTTTTTTTTTTTTTTTAACTCTTTTATTAACCAAAAATCTTGACTTTTATATTAACAAAATCTTAACCTTTACTTATGAAAAATCCTATTTTTCTATAGTTAACAATTAAACTAAGAAAAATCATATCATTGTACAATTAAAGATCAAGTCTTTTTATAAAGAAAGAATCACATCTTTTTACAACATAAAAACCTAATCTTTCTAAAGTGAAAAATGATTTCTTTTTACACAATAAAAACCATTTCTTTATGCGGTTAAACGTATAAATAACAACTGATCTAAATAAAGTTTTAAATTTAAACAGAAATCGGTTTCTAAAAAGAAAAACTCACGGTGGTCTTCAAGGGAGGACCGCTGCTCTTCACGTCGAGGGGGGGGCGAACTGGAGTCACGGCGGAGGAGGTTGCAGTTGGCGGAGGCGGCTCCAGCAGGCGCGGTGGTGGCATAGGGTTCGGGCGCGACGGCCCTAGGGCTTGAGCGGGGTCCGCGATTTGCTTGGCGCTGTCGCACGAGAGGGAGGGGGTATCGACGTCGGAGGGGAGGCGGAGGAGGAAGGAAGAAGAAAAAAAAAGGGGGGGGGTGTCGATCGCGGCGCCGCCGCTTGAGGGGGCGTCGATCGCCTATCGCGATCCTTTTTTTTTTTTTTTTCTGGTAATAGAATCGGGGGGGGCCAGTGAAGATAAAGGGGGGGAAAAAGATTTTTTTTTTTTTTATTATTTAATTTTGCAAATATGTTGACCTTTACATACGACCTCGAAACGAGGCCCACCGCCTGTCGCCCATAGCGTTTCACCCCCATTCCGAACACAATGGGATATGTATCGCAAGCTGACTTGATCGTTACAACCAGTTTCCGTTTGAATTTACATTTAAGTCACTATATTGAATTTTTAACGTACATTTCAAATTACCGGGGTCACATACTAACACTAAAAATTCCAGAAAAATATTTTCTAGCTTCGTATTGACGATACGGTCCTAACAAAACTAGTTTCGTCGAATTCTGAGACCGTTAGAAAAATGGCCAATTTCCAGTCGATTAAAATTAACTGAAACTGGTCAAACGCGTTTTCCTTTGCCACGCTCACATATTGATTCGAAAAATTATGAAATTTGGAATCTAACAATAATTTGACACTGCGGACCCAACAAAACTGGTTTCGTCGAAATCCGAGGTCATTTGCAAAATGTCCATTTTTAAGGGCCTGAATTCCATAGCGACTATTCAGAATTTTCAACTGGACATATCTTATCATTTCTAAGATGAAACCTCAGTTTGTTAACTTCGTTACAAAGATATTGTTATACAGATTCAAATATTTCTTGTTTCGTTCAATTCTGACTTATATTGAATTCTGTATATTCATTTGAAATTAGAAATCGAATTTTCGAACTACCGCGCCATTTTCAATTCCTTTTATAATTATATATAATTATTTATATTCTAACGACGACGCGTATAATATATACGTTCGAATTCTATTCAAAATAAATTTCTCGTCGACACTATTTAAAATAATTCATTTTAAATAATCAAAATTCGCTAAAATTGCCAAAATAAAAATTTCAAACTGGCTCGCATTTTACGGGTTGTTACAACTAAAACAGTTATTTATTCTTTATTTTAAATCATTAGGTAAATCAAGGGACCACGCCGTATAACACGGAACGGGTTTCCTCCCAAGAATACCAGTGCATAAAACAAACAGCGCAATGCTAAATAAAGAAAAATGAAGCTGTTATAAGACCCAGGTCCCATCACACAATGCAACGCAGTCGAGGATAGGGTTTTCCCTTATAACAGCCAAAGGATGCTTGATACGTTTTAAAACAAATCATTTGATACTATTATAAGTGTATAAAACAACTTCAAATCATAAGTATCAATCATAGGCGGCATAAGCGCCCCATCCCACTATGTCGCCATATATAGGATTACAATTAAAACCGCAAATGTCACGTATTTGGAAATTGGATTTCCGTCTATGAACCGAGGCAAAAGATAGTCCTCAACCGATTCGAGACTGCCTAGCCCGAGTCTCAGGATCAGAGCTCGAGTGATCCTAGGAGCGACAGGGCCGGTCCACCGATGTGGATTAAAATGCCTGAGCACTGCGTTTCGCCGCCCTTTGGGGCGTAAGCGAGCCAACGAATGACTCCATCGGACCCGGATCGTCCGATCTAACCGAGGCGCCTCGCAACAGCAACAACCACATAAGTCAAACTCGTCAGGGCGTGTAAAACCACTGACGCCACTTCTAGCTAGGAGGAAACGCAGGCCCTCCCTGAGGTCCTTTCTCCCGTTTTTGGTTCATACCTGGTGTGAAACACGCGAGGTAAACGTTACACAAAGCTACGCCACAAAGGCCGTGCTTTGATCATCAACCACAAGACTTTGCTTTTCAACAGAAGCCTTGATCATTTGCATCTTAGCATGCCACACAGGCAAGCCATCCTATGCAACCGATATCAGTCACACAGAATGAAATCCGATGTCAGACACACAGTCCATTTACAAGTCCGTTCTGGGTCTGAACGAAACCGGAGGCACCTAGTACCCCGCATATCCATCGATCTCCAAGTACGTCTGGACGATCACTAACTGTTTCCATCTTCTTGGGTGTACAGCCCAATCAAGATCATCAGTTATCACCCAAACGACGTGAAGACTTCCGGTCTTCGACCATCGTCTTCATCTTCGACTTATCGTCGTATCAGTTATTCAGAATGGGATAAACCCGGTCTTCCCGAATAACTCGCGTATATTTTATAAAAGTGTTACACAAACACAACATACGCCTCATTCCAATTCATTAGTCACTAACCGTAAATTAATCAAGAGAATAATTCCCCAAATATTAACCCCGAAGGCCGAAACCAACATTAGATCAATATCCAGAAAACCATTCTGCTTGGCTAACCGACAGTTAGTTTCTAAATTTCACATTCATAGGGAAAGATTCCCATTAATTTTATCAAAGATAAATTCATTTAATTTATTCTTTAATCCATTTTTGAATATCAATTCAAACTAGTCGGGATTAGCGAACCTTACCGAAGTAATCATTTGTTTTAATTTCCCAATCCCAACCTATTCATCCCATGAAGTAAAACTGGTAATACTTCATATCTAACACCACAGTGTTATCGGTAAATTCAATTACCATTTCACATTCAAATCTAATTAAAGATTTAACTATCGCCTGGAGCAAAACTGGTGATACTCCACTTTCGATCATTTCAATCTAATTAAAGATTCATTAAAACTCCACTTAGTTTTAATCTTCGACTGGGTTAAAGAATCAGTGTCATTTAAAACACGGTTCACGATAAACCCAAAATCACATTCATTAATTATCGGGTTAAAGAACGAGTGTTATTTAAAACACTGCTCACGATAAACCCAAAAATCAATATCAATTCAATTCCAATTAAATATTATTTAATTGGTACACTTCATTAAATCTAAATAAAAAGATTTAATCTTTTCTCAACTGGGTTCAAGAATAGTGTTAGTGAAGACACCATTCATGACAAACCCAAATCACATTCGATATTCAATACAAGGCTCTGAATAGAAAATATATCGGCTTATATTCAATATCGAATTCTACGACTAACAAATGTCGTATTGGAAATAACGATATCAATATATATCTTTCAAATTTCAATAACAACACCTGTATAATCACGAATTCCAACATCGAAATATTCCGAAGACAATTTCGATTCAAATCCACTCCAATGCAATCATTGGAAATTTTGGTTATTTTTAAAACCCTTTTCGAATTCAATTTATTTATTTAAAAATAAATAGAATTATAATTCTAGTTCAAAACTAGTTCATTTCGATAAAAATCCATTTTTATCTTTTCAAATATGGAGTTTTTCATCCCAATTCTTTCTAAATCATTTCTTATGATTTTACACAAATTATTGCTATTTTTAATAATTTTATCAAGGCCCGTACAGTCGATTTCCATCAACGGTCATCGAACTGCACTTACAGCGACCTTTTTCGAATTTGATTTGGACGTATCTCCAAATCCAACCGTTAGAATTCAAATTTCTAACATTCATTAGAAAGCTCTTTTCGATACGAACCCAACGGTTCCGGTTTTAGGAGAATCCGACGGTCGGATCTCCCGTAATGTTCGTTCGAAATAAATGGTCGAAATTCGCGAACTGCCGCGACGCGGCGCGTTCTATTCAGGCCATTATATTATATATATAATATATATAATATATATTGCGTCGATTTCTATTTAAAACGAATTATATGAATAGTTTTAAATTCGTTTCAAAAGCAATTTCAACTCCCATTTCAATTCAAATCAAAATTGAATTCTTCTTTATAAATTTGTTTCAAAATTCATTTCTATTCAATTCAAATTTCAATTCAATTTGAATTCATTTTCAATTCATTTCGAAATCGTTTTCAATTCAATTCATTTCGAAATCGTTTTCAATTCAATTCATTTCGAAATCGTTTTCAATTCAATTCATTTCGAAATCGTTTTCAATTCAATTCATTTCGAAATCGTTTTCAATTCAATTCATTTCGAAATCGTTTTCAATTCAATTCATTTCGAAATCGTTTTCAATTCAATTCATTTCGAAATCGTTTTCAATTCAATTCAAAATATTCGATTTCGAAATCATTTTCAATTCAATTCATTTCGAAATCGTTTTCAATTCAATTCAAAATATTCGATTTCGAAATCACTTTTCAATATTCATTTTTAAGATGAATAAAATTGATATAAATATCGTTCACGTCAAAATGGCGTCAATCTAATCAACACGGCTTCATAAATTTCTATTTTCAAATATTCTATTTCAAATATTTCTTTTTCAAAATAGTTGCTATTATCAAAATATTTCGTTCAACACATGACCAATCTCAATGAATGAGTACTGTCAACACATGAACTTTTATTTTATATCGATAAAGATGTAAATTTTAATATTAAAATATTTCGTTCAACATATGACCAATCTCAATGAATGAGTACTGTCAACACATGAACTTTTATTTTATAATATTCTTTATTTTTCAAATTGGAATGAGGCCCAATCAATTACCATATAAAGTTAATTATATGGATTTTCATACAACACATGTATAATAGCATTGAAAAATAATCAACCATCAACCAAAGTGCACTACACTGTATAAGCATCAAATATAGATATCCAATGCTTAAAACAGCCTGTCAATCAACCGATCGACATATTCAATCAATCGGGATGAGTGAACTTCAAATTTCATCCCAACACCCGTGTGGGGTTTCAAACAATCAAACACATATTTTATTTGTGCTGTTGGGCGATGTGTAAAATTTATCGACCCAATCAATGTCCTTCAAATAGGTGTACATAAACAAACCGTCTGGTTTGTAAATGAATATTTTATTTTATTCACTTTCACTATATTCATTCTCACGTTAAAAATTATATTTTTAACGATAAAACATTTTATTCCAACATATGAATTTCTATTATTCATTTACAAAATAAAATGATATTTTTATTTTCTAACATATTTTAGAAAATTTCGGCGGCATAACGGCACGATACTAGAAACGGGACAAGGCCTAGCCTTATCCCCGGTCTAGTGAAGGCCCACGCCATTCACACATCAATCAAATCAATTTCATTTTGCAAACCACAAAATTTGGAGTAAGAGTCTAACCTAGCCTTACTCCTTCGCCTTATAACGGCGCACGTCTAATCCTAACCAATTTATCGATTCGATTTTTCACACCACAAACCACATTCAAACCAATATCGCAATCAATCACCAAACAGTCAAACAAACAAGTCCATGGTCTGTGGACGATTGTGTCGGGTGCTACTAAGCACCGTCTGCATCCTAGTATATATATATATATATAACTAGAAAAATTAAATTGAAAGGTGAGAAGTTCTCACATATAGCTATCCTAGCTCCACGGCACTTCATTTATAGAAATCTGCATCGCTATCGCATCTTCGTCATCTTCGTTGCCCGTAGCCACTACATATGCAAAAATCGAATTTTTACTTCGCTGTTCCATATATAAAAATCACATTTTTATTTCGATGTTCAATATATAAAAATCAAATTTTTATTTCAAAGTTCATTATATAAAAATCGAATTTTTATTTCAAAGTTCAATATATAAAAATCGAATTTTTATTTCAAAGTTCAATATATAAAAATCGAATTTTTACTTCAAAGTTCAATATATAAAAATCGAATTTTTACTTCAAAGTTCAATATATAAAAATCACGCCTTTTCATTATTAAAAATCTCGCCTTTTCATTATCATAAATCTTTTTCACTTTCTATTTTCAAAAAAAGTATGTTATTTCGATTTTCAAAACAAAGTATGTTATTTCGATTTTCAAAACAAAGTATGTTATTTCCATTTTCAAAACAAAGTATGTTATTTCGATTTTCAAAACAAAGTATGTTATTTCGATTTTCAAAACAAAGTATGTTATTTCGATTTTCAAAACAAAGTATGTTATTTCGATTTTCTTTTCGAAGTTCAAAACATAAAAATCCTATTTTCTTTTCGAAGTTCAAAACATAAAAATCCTATTTTCTTTTCGAAGTTCAAAACATAAAAATCCTATTTTCTTTTCGAAGTTCAAAACATAAAAATCCTATTTTCTTTTCGAAGTTCAAAACATAAAAATCCTATTTTCTTTTCGAAGTTCAAAACACAAAAATCCTATTTTCTTTTCGAAGTTCAAAACACAAAAATCCTATTTTCTTTTCGAAGTTCAAAACATAAAAATCCTATTTTCTTTTCGAAGTTCAAAACATAAAAATCCTATTTTCTTTTCGAAGTTCAAAACACAAAAATCCTATTTTCTTTTCGAAGTTCAAAACACAAAAATCCTATTTTCTTTTCGAAGTTCAAAACATAAAAATCCTATTTTCTTTTCGAAGTTCAAAACATAAAAATCCTATTTTCTTTTCGAAGTGAAGTTTTTAAAAATATGATCTTTTCCTTTAAAAGTTCTAATTTTTTTTCTTTAAAACGATTAAACCTTTTTCTATTCTAAAGTTTAAACCTTTTCCTTCTAACTTAAAATTTAAAATTTAAAATCAGTTTAAAGTTCAAGTCTTTTTCTTTTAACTTAAAATTTAAAATCAGTTTAAAGTTCAAGTCTTTTTCTTTTAACTTAAAATTTAAAATCAGTTTATATGCTTTTTAAAAAAAATCATAATTAAACCCTTAATTAAAATAAATCAGTTTTATCACTTTAAAAAAACAGTTTTTAATGTCCTTAAAAAGAAAACAGTTTTTATACCTAAAAAAAAATAAATCAGTTTTTAAATTGCTTTAAAAATAAAATAATAAAACAACTAAAAACTTACGGGGGGGTTTGGAGACGTCGGCGGCGGCTCGGAGGGGTGCTGGAGGTCGTGGGGGAAGCGGCAGCAAGAGGAGGGAGGAAGAAGAGGGGGGCGGTGGTCCTAGGGTTCGCGAATGAAGGTGGGGTCTGGACAGAGGCGTCGGAGCCAAAGGGGGAGGGTCGCGACTTGGAGGAGGTCGGAGCAAGGGGAGGGGGCTTCGGCGAGGCTCGGTGGTCTTTGGGGAGGGCGGCGGCTCCTCCCCGCCTTCGTCGCCTCCTTCTCCTTTTTCTTTTTTTTTTTTTTTATCTGAGAATTCGATTTCGAAAAGAAAGGTGGGGGGGCCAGAAGTATAAAGGAGAAAGGGGGAAATTATATTTTATTATTATTATTATTATTATTATTATTTAATTATTAAAAAGTTGACTTCCACATACGACCTCTGAACGAGGTCCACTGCCTGTCGCCCATAGCGTTTCACCCCCATTCCGAACACAATAGGATATGTACCGCAAGCTGATTTGATCGTTACAATCAGTTTCCGTTGAATTTACATTTAAAACACTATATTGAATTTTAAACGTACATTTCAAATTACCGGGGTCACATACTAACACTAAAAATTCCAGAAAAATATTTTCTAGCTTCGTATTGACGATACGGTCCTAACAAAACTAGTTTCAACGAATTCTGAGACCGTTTGAAAAATGGCCAATTTCCAGTCGATTAAAATCAACTGAAAATGGTCAAACGCGTTTTCCTTTGCCACGCTCACATATTGATTCGAAAAATTATGAAATTTGAAACCCAGCAATAACTTGACATCCCGGACCCAACAAAACTGGTTTCGTCGAAATCCGAGGTCGTTTGCAAAATGTCCATTTTTAAGGGCCTGAATTCCATAGCGACTATTCAGAATTTTCAACTGGACATATCTTTTGATTCCCGCTAAGAAATTTTGATCATTCGGATTCGTTGGAAAGATATTCACTATTAGATTCCATTATTTTTGGTTTCACTAAAATCTGGATTGTTTTGCACCCGGTACATTCAATTGAAGTTTGAAATCGAATTATCGAACTACCGCGCCATTTTCTATTCCTTTTATAATTATATATAATTATTATATATTCCAACGACGACGTATATAATATATACGTTCGAATTATATTCAAGATAAATTTCACGTCGATATTATTTAAAATAATTCATTTTAAATAATCAAAATTCGCTAAAATTGCCAAAATAAAAATTTTAAACTGGCCCAGATTTTCCGGGTTGTTACATATGCCCCAAATCTAGCTCTTAAATTACAACATGTATTATGTCCTCAAAATCAGATCTTGAATTATAACATGCATTATGTCCCCAAATTACAAGTCATATGTTGTCATACATTAATTCTCCTTCTTCCAAATCATATACCGTCATATATAGTATACCTAGATCAAGATCTTAAATTACAACTTATGTTGTGTTCTCAATTTAGTCATAAATCAGTTATGTCCAATTATGCATCATTCAATATTTTCCCCAAATTTAGCGTTCGCGTGCCAATCTCTTATGAGATTTGGCTCAGGCTCATAGTAGCCTGGCTATAGAACAGAAGGAAGGAAGAGATATAGAATAGTTACAATAAGATAGATATACACAGAAAAACGGATCTGATAAACAAGAATAAGATGGATCTACACAGAAAAATAGATCTGATAAAAAAGAATAAGATAGATCTCCAATTCAGATTTACACCCATGTCAAGATCATAATTAAATTTCATACTTGAAAATAATTGTACGCACAAATCATGGTTTAAGAAAGAGAAGAACGGTTCTGGTATCTGATTTTCTGGAGTTGATTTAGCTTTCCTTTGATGTAGGTGTTGATTTGTTATCTTTATCTTCTCTTTTGAATTGACTGATTAGGGTAGAGGCTAGGTCACTTTAGGTTTTAAGAGCATGGAGGCACCATTCCTCTTTGTTAATGAATTAAGGTTTAGGTTGAGCTATGTATATATAGATGTCTAGGATCGATTAGAGCTCTTAGATTAACCCAGAAACCGTCAGGACCACTCAGATGCCACATCAGCCCCTAGGGTGAATCAGGCCATGGGTTGATAGTCAAACACCCTAGATCGACCCCCAGTCGACCCAGCGGAGCTTGGGTCGACTCCAAAAATGGTGCGGTTCGGCTATTCCCCCTCCCGATTCACTATTTTGAACTTTTTTGAATATTTATTTATTTAATTATATATATATATATTTCTCTCATATACATACAAACTTCAAGGCTTAATAACATCTTCATAAGGTATCCGTTTTGTGCAAACCAAATGTCTATCTTGACCCAAAATTTTGAAATGAACATAATAGCTCAACCCATTTCACTTAATTCTTCTTCTAAAAATAAAGCATATTTAATTTGTGAATTTTAATGTTATAAAATTACGGGGTGTTACACATGGAGTGCTATTTAGAGTCTTACATAAACTAGACTCTATAACTATATTTATCTTGATCTCTTGAACTCTTGAAATCTTGATTACTCATGAGTCTTGAATCATCTCTGAATTCTGAATCTCTAACATCTTTAAACTGTACAATCTTCAGTAATAATTCCTGTATATAAATCATGCATATGTAAATGTGTGTATATATATATATATTCTATATAAAAGTGTTAGTATATAGTTTATAATCAATTAACATTGAAATAAGGTTGTTGTCATCAAAACTCCATTCTCCAACAATCTCCCCCTTTTTGATGATGACAACCACTACAAGAAAAATACCCTATTGCAACTAGGTTTTTGCAACAGGCGACAAATAACAGTTGCAGTAAATAACATTTAGCAACAGACCTACTAAAGCAGTTGCAATAGGTGAGATTTGGCAACATGCCTTTTTTTCCTATTGCGAAAAACATATTTTTAGCAACTGCGCTTCTCTTCCTGTTGTAAAAACATACTTTTAGCAACTGTGCTTCCATAACAGTTGTAACAAACATCCTATTTGCAACTGTTTTTGCGTCTTGCAATAACTGTATTTTTTTTATAACTTGTAGAACCACTTACAAAAAACATACTATTAAAAATTAGTATCAACTTTTACTGATTAATTTTTACTAATTAATTTTATATAATTATTATTAAATGATTAACTACTAGTAATTATATAATAATTAAGATTAATATTTAATAATTATTAATTAATAATAAAATTTGAGTATTGTAAAGTGATATTTATAACTGATAATTAAATAATAATAATTACTAATTAACATTTGGTAAGCATAGTTACAGCAAAAGTACGAAGTAATATGTAATATTTAGTAATTATATAATAAGTATTTTAGTAATAAGTAGTATAATTAAAATAAATTGATATTTTACTAATTTATCATGGTTAGTTGTTAATGGTGTATAAAATATAGTTAACAGTTGTTAACTACATTTAGAAATAGATAAATCTAATTAACAACAAATTTTAAATAATTAATAAAATGTTCATAATGTTAAATAGTTAATAAAATATTAATAATAATTAACCATTAGTAATTGCATAATAATTAAGATTACAATGATAATAAAATTTAATTATTATAATAAATATGTAACAATTTAATGTGTTTAATTATTATAACAATTTAATATGTTTGTTATAACAATTTAATAAAATTTAATTATTATAACAATTTAGTATGTTTGTTTCACCTAGTATACACTTGCCTAAGGTTAAATTTAAAAGGGATTTAGTTAATTATTAACTGTAAATCTAGTTTGAAGTAACTAATTGGTACTTAAACTTAATTGTTATTTTAAAGATTTAATGGTTGGAAAGTAGCGTCTATAACTTGGTAATTACATTTACAAAGCATAGGCAGAAAGCATAATCCGCGAATGGTAAAAAACTGAATTCATCATCGTTCAAAGCTAACCAATCCAACGAATGAAAGGCCATTAATGCTTCTTTTACGGATTGCCATGTTGTCCATTCTCTTTATTCATTTTACCCTTTCCGCTTCAGCCCCAATTCTCCTTCTTTCTCTTTTTTTTCTTTTTGAATCGATGGATCTACCTGACAATGGATTTGGAAAATTATGGTACTGGATTGAGGAATTTTGAATTGGTATCTAGGGTTGGCGTTGATAATGTCTGATGAAGAGGAGCTAACACGTAGTAATTTGGGGATGGCCGGTATGCGGTTTGTGATTGTTGATTTTAGTTTCAGTTAGGGTTCGAATTGTGGCTGAGGCGAGGTAAAGGAGTTATGGTATTGACAATCGCATGAAACGCAGGTTGTAAACAACGAGGTTGTTGATCAACGAAAGAGCGATTTGATGAATCTGGGTGGGGGTTCAAATGAGTAACGAGATCCAAATCTGGATTTAATTTATCCTCTTAAAAATTTCCTCAATTGCCGATTGTTGAATTTTAGACCTGGATTTAATGTTTCTGTCGCGGCCAAAAATTAAAGTTGCAGCACCCTTTCTGTGTTGAGATGATATTCGCAAAAGATCTGGGATGTGCATTCAGCGTAGTTCTTGCTTGACTGTTCACCGATTGTGGTTTGCAAGTTGTTATAAGATTACAAACTGTAGTGGATAAACTGTTCACCGAGGGGCCATGGATTTTAACTGTGAGAGACCCAGTGTGTTCAAAAACTATGGAACAAAGCATCTCCATGAAAGAAGAAGAGCAATATTCATGCAGGAAATGAAATACAAGTCAGAATATATACATGGAAGAATTCAAACTCCTTCAACAGCAAATGTAAGTTAGACTTTTATTCTAATTTCAATAAGCGGAGTTGTTGAAACACCTTGATGTTTGGCGGATAACGTAGTTTAGTTAGAGCTTAAAATATAATTGATCTGATTTTATATATATTAGAACTACTAAAGCGGATGTTAAAATACACAAATTTAGTGGATTGTTAGTAAACAGCGGTGCTTCAAGAAAGTTCGTTATTTAAAACCGCTAAGGTGTAAAAGCATAACAGTCAGAAAGCATTAAGCATATGAGTCCCATTTTAACAAGGTTTAATAGTTTAGTACACGTGCATATAGATTGATAATGCAAAGTATCTTTTCACAAGGAGTTTGATTCCTTTCTATAATTGCTCATCCAATGTTTTAAAATGTGAAAGGCATATATGAGGAATTTCCGGGTCTGTGAGGCAAGGCATAAGCCTCGAAGCGTTGATATCTATCATTTCAGGCGAGTAAGTACAGACGATTTTCCTCTAGATTTGTAATAATAATTTTAGAAATAATGAAATACATAGACAATATCTTTTGGATATCTACAGTGGGATCCAGGATGAGATAAAGGAACTGCACACTGGGTCATTGTGGTTTGCATGTTGTTATAATATTACAAACTGTAGTGGATAAACTGTTCACGGAGGGGCCATGGATTTTAGCTGTGAGAGACCCAATGTGTTCAAAGACTATGGAATAAAGCATGAAAGAAGAAGAGCAATATTTGTGTACGAAAAGAAATATAAGTTGGAATATATACATGGAAGAATTCAAACTCCTTCAGCAGCAAATGTAAGTTAGACTTTTATACTAATTTCAATAAGCGCAGCTGTTGAAACACCAAAGAAACACATAATCTGCATAATATGTTATTTTAACCTAGTTTTTACATAAATTATTGAACTCAGAGAATATTACAGTTTATATCTATTATTTTACAAACCATGGTATCAAATTTTGGATTACATTTGTTTATAGGTCATTTGTGTCTATCATTGGTGGACAGCCATTTCATATTTGATTTACTAGGTGGGATCATATATTATACCTATTTGTTTTATTACTGTAATGCATTAACAATTACGATGGATAAAGATGCCATCATTTATGAAGCTACTTCTGCTGTCCTTGATTCATGATTTGTATTCATTGAAATCACATGCTGATATTGCAAGTTCATGTCATCATTGAAATCACATTCCATCATTTATGTAGCTGGTCCAATATAAAGGGTGTTTGCAGAATATCCTGTTGCAGTGTAGGTTGATGATGTTTAATAGTTCTAAAATGTAATCAGTAGGTGTTTTTAAGTTAACTATAAGAATTGTAGTTTTAAGGAATGATATTGTTGATGATTTGCCTTTGAGTATTTATGTATTTACATTTTCCAAAGGCATGGCAACGACGCGAAGAAGGGAGATTGAAAGCAATAGTGGATTCAAGTCTAGAAGGATACCCCGAAGAAGTATTAAGATATGCAAAAGTTGCACTTTTCTGCGCACAAGCAGCTGCTCAAAGAAGACCCTCAATGACCCAACTTTATTCTCTTGTTATAGTATATGTATGATAGAGTAGAAATATAAGTAGAAAATACTCTATTCGAAAAAAAATGTTTTATATGAGAGAAGAAATTGTTATACATGAATGATGTATGAAAATTGTAGAAACTTTTATTGTAATTGTTTGTACTATAAAAAATTTGTTAAAATAAAATTTTAATTTGTTTATTTCATTTTGTGATATACATTATTACTAAAACAAATACATTTAATATGTAATGTCTATAAGCTGTATTTTTTTATAGATTTATGAATCTGTTGCAACGGGCATATACTGTTGCAAAATGGTCTGTTGCAACAGCAAAAGCCTGTTGCAAAAAATTCTACCGCAACATCTTATTGCAATGGGCAAAAACTGTTGCAGACCTTTAGCAACTTCGACTATATAGACGGGCGCTGGCCTGTTGCAATAGGTCTACTACAACAGATATGGCCTGTTGCGAAAAGTGTTTTTTGTTGTAGTGAACCTTATTTTATAAAATATTATACATGTTCATACCTGTTGATGGTGATCCTTCTAATACTCCCCATGTCTATATGAATCCTATAAAGTAATTCTACATTTTATAATTTCTCCCCCTTTGGCATTATCAAAAAGAAATTCAAAAACAACTCCCCCTGAATCCTATAACTATCTAAATAATTCCTATATCAAAGTAAAATACTCCCCCTTAATCGTAAATATATTTATATAATCCTATAATAATAGCACTTCCTAAGTTCATGATTATCAATCATCAATACAAACCAATCCAATTATTATAATTACATATGTTGGAAGTCATATATACAAACCAAATCAAGCACACCACACCATGCGTTTAATTTATAAAAGTTTTAAGTTATAAAAACCAAAACAAACAAATTCAAACAAATCAATTATACCAAATAATTTAACGTTTCTTGGGACTTCTACCCATTTATCTTGTCCAGTGAATGGGTTCTTCTTGATGTCCTTCCATTCTTCTTTATTGATGAGTGATGCTTTTGACATGACCCGAACTTCCCTGCGAAGGAAAGCCCGGATTGAGTTGAGAACAACACGCATCAGAACACAAACAGCAGAACGTTTCATTGCTTATTACAACAAATTCATCAGAATACAAGAATATACAGAGTATGAATAAATAATATACATTCGATAAATATCAGAGATTTTCAAATTACAATGCAGAGGAAAAATCATACAAAATACAACTGAAAGGAATATACGGATACAGAGCTTTCCGAATATCATTCCATCTATAAACCAGGATCCTGTGAATATAAATCTGCAAAACCAAAAATACTAGCTGCCCGGGTGGAAAATGGGGCACCCAGAGTTTAGGTTAAAGCAATAAACTCCAGGTCAGTCATGTGAATGGTCTGAGAACTAAAACAGATATTTAGAACTTTACTTTAAATCAAATATATCAAGGGACCACGCCGTATATCACGGAACGGGTTTCCTCCCAAGAATACCAGTGCATATAACAAAACACGCGATGCTTTTTGGAAAAATGAAGTTATCATAAGACCCAGGTCCTATCACACAATGCAACACAAGCCGGGGGATAGGGTTTTCCCTTATAATAGCCAAACATGCTTGGTGCGTTTAAAACAAATCATTTGATACTATTATAAGTGCATAGTGTATAAAACAACTTCAAATATAAATGTATCAATCCTAGACGACATGGGTACCATATATCATGTCGCCAATACTAGGCTCTACAATCAAACCCGCAATTGCCATGTATTAGAAGTTGGATTTCCATTTGTGAACCAAGGCAAGGGATCGTCCTTACTGCTTCGAGACGCTCTAGCCCGCCCCTCAGGCAAGCGCGCAGGCAAGCCTTGGATCGTCAGGGCCGGTCCACACGGAGTGGATTAAAATCCCTGAACATGCGTTTCCCCGCCCTATGGGACGTCAATAAGCCAAATGACTCCATCGGTCCCGGATCGACCGATATAACCGAGACGCCTCGCTATCCATCATCCACATAAGTAAAATGCCAGGGCATGCAAAAGGCTGACACCACTCCTAGGTATAAGGAAACGCATGCCCTCCCTGATGTCCTCTCCCGTTTCTGGTTCACACCGGTGTGTGAGGCTCGTGAATTAACGCTACATAAAGCTACGCTATATTAAAGTCGTGCTTTGATCATCAACCACAAGACTCTGCTTTTTCAACAGAAGCCTTGATCATTTGCATCTCAGCATGCCACATAGGCAATTCACGCTATGCAACTGATGTCTATTAATCACACAAAATGAAATCTGATGTCAAACACGCATCCATTTACAAGTTCGTTCTGGGTCTAAATGAAATCGGAGGCACCTTATTCCTCCCCCGTATGTCCAATACAGGGGAGAGGCCCTCGCATATTCGATCGATCTCCAAGTACGTCTGGACGATCACCACTTATTACCTTGTCTTTGGTATACAGCCCAATCAAGACATCAGTAATCATCCAAACGATGTGAAGACCTCCGGTTTTCAACCACCGTCTTCATCCTCGATACATCGCCGAATCAGTTATTCAGAGTGGGATAAACTCGGTTTTTCTGAATAAATCACGTATATAATAAACAAGCGCTATGAAAACACAACATACGCCTAATTCCAATTCAGAATATTCTTTCATTCAAATATTCTTTTACTTTGGGAAAGGTTCACATTAATTTTATCAAAGATAAATTCTTTAAATTTATTCTTTAATCTTCCTTTGGATATCATTTCAATCTAATTAAAGATGCATTAAAACTCCACTTGGTTTTAATCTTCCCAAAAATCAATATTAACGATTGTTTAACTTGGGAAATCATATCATGTCCTTAACTGGGTTAAAGAACCAATGTCATTTAAAACATGGTTCACGTTAAACCCAAAGTCACATTCCATTCCATAAGCCTTTAACCATAAATTAGCAAGTGAACAATTCCCTTAGTATTAACTGAAACACCCACCTCTATTAAGGTCACTCACAAAAGGAATGCCTTAACTTTGGTGGAGCGTTATAGGTAAAAGACACAGATAATTTAAAAGATAGACATATAACAGCAACGGAAAAACTAACTTTATTTCAAATGTGGTTCATAACAAAAACTTTATAGCAAACTGTCTCAAAACGACTTCCAAATCATTACATCAGAATATCTGTCTTGATTATAACATAAAGAAGCATAAAACACAAATAAACTGCATAAATTCCCAAGTTGTAGTGTGTCCAAAGCCTTAGCCAAAGATAAGAGGTTCCAAGCTATACATCATAGAGTCTTCAAGCTTGGAAAGATGAACGGTCGCAATTAAGCTTAGCTATTCCCTCCCTGGGTACCTGAGGGGGGAAACGGAAGAAAAGAGAGCGAAAGAAAATGGGTCAGACATAATTCTGGTAAGTCCAGCGATTATTCAGCATGTAAACTGATAAGAGAACCATGACTTGAATAAGCTGGACACAGGACAACAACAAGGAAATAAGGTAACATAGGATAAGGCAAGATAAACAAGGTAAGATAAACTAATCATACTATCGCACTCATATCCATATTCTTTGCACCTACAAGATATTTCAACTATTATCATGAGTTCAAACCCAGTGATCCCTTTTCATTGATCGGCTCCTACTCGTACGCATTTACTACTTGTGTCCTACGGCCCCGCTCGATTGTAGACACCTGTGCTGGTCCCCCCATGGGGTGTATCAAATCCTATGGTGGTAACCCGACACGATTCAAGATGCACAGTGTATAACTAATGATGCTCAGTGCCTGCTTTTTCCACTCTGAAGTACGTGCACGCTCGTACTCCGTCGGAACCTACACTGACGCACCAACCGCCGTTGTTTTGATAGCTCATAATCAGCCCAGTAATCGTTCCCCACCCTGCCTAGTTCAGGGTACTATGATACATCTATGTGGGTTACTGCTGAAATGGGTCCCCGTTACTAGGGTTTTCTAATCAACATGTTAAATTGGTTAAGTGTCCAAGTTAACCTAACCCCACTCATCAGTTTAGTTAAAATGTTGCATTGGTTAAGTGTTTCCTTAATTAACTTAACCCTACCATTCCTGAGTTAGCTTTAATTCATTTATTAAAGCACCAACAACTCACATTAGAAAGGTATTGTTGCGGTTACTGGATGTGTCGGTCGGGTCCGGGCAGTTTTACACCGCAACTCAGTCTAACTTCGGGTTCTTTTGGGCTTGATGCACTAACCTCCCACATTAGATATATATTGTTACCGTTGCTGGATGTGCCGGGCGGTTCCGGGTAGTCTTACACCGTAACTCAATCTAACCTCGGGTTAGGCATATTCGTCTTTTCAAAATTTACATATTTACCTCTCTATATTTATATGTAGATTAGTCATTCAAGTCAAGCTCCACCTTCCCTTTAAATTAGTCCATAATTTTAGGTATAAAAATTTATACCACTTTATGCCATAAAACATTTACATGTTCATAAGCCAAATATGCCAATTATATGTTATTTTATATATTTTTTCCCCAATGTTACACGTTCGCATAAATCGCATAAAATGTTAGGCTCGATACATAGCTTAATTTATACACAAAAGGGAAAAGAAAAAAAGAGGAACATGTAATAATTCCAACATCATAAAAATATCGATCTAACTACACATGTATTATATGAATTTAGCATAGAACAATATACATTTAATTATGAACTTGCAAATTTAGATCTATTCAACATGAATCATGAAATAGGGGTTTTACATAGAACTACATAAAATTAAAATTAGGCATGTAATTGCGAACTTGCAAATTAGTTGGATCAAATTTAACATGAACCTTATCATATTAGCATGTAGTTTTGGTCATATATGTGATCATGGTTGAACTTGCATAAAATTCCCAAATTGACATACAACATATAGGTGTCATTACCAAATCATGCGACATGAAATGTCATCGCCAAATTATACTACATGGTATGTCATTGCCAAATTACACAATATGATATCCATCGCCAAATTATACAATATGGTATGTCATCGCCAAATTACACAATATGATATCCATCGCCAAATTATACAACATGGTATGTCATCGCCAAATTACATAATATGATATGCCATCGCCAAATTATAATATGTCATCGCCAATTTATGTCAACGCCAAAGTATACAACATAATATGTCATTGACGAATTATACAATATAGGATTCATTGCAAAGCATTTAACATTTATCATTAAATTACATACAACATGATCACAAACATGATAAGAGTCATGGTCTTAATCAATTCAGTTTTAACAAAAAGGATAGGCATAGATTTACATTAGGCGATGTTCTACATCCACTTATTTAGTCACGATTCTAATATCATTTAGGTCTAAATGATAATTAGACTTACAAAAAGGAGACTAGTCTTGAGTTCTGTGATCTGTATTCTAAAATTGAATAGCTCTCCTTTGTTGCAGACGTTGAATTCTCTTAGTTGAATTAGATTTGATTTGCAATTCCTAACTTGCTTCCTAGTTGAAAGAGAACGGCGGCTACTCTAGGTTGAGTTCTGACATCATGACGGTCTTAGGAATATTTTTGTGTGGCTTTAGGATTTAGATTTAGGTTGCTTATATAGAAGTTTGATTTAATAGGAGACATCAGCTTAACCTAGAGAAAATCAAAGCCATTCAAATCTAAGAGAACCAACCAGAACTTGCCACATAAGCCCTAATGACATAGTAGACCGTCACACAAAGAAAAACGTCAGATTTCAGATCTGACCCGAGGGGGAGGTCGTTCCCCAGGTCGACCCTTTGGTTGACCTATATGAGGGGGAGGTCGACCCCCTGGTCGACCTGGCCTTGGGCGGGAAAATTCCCGCCCAGCCCGCTTCTGCTTCTGATTTTGAAATTTGAATTTTCTGAACTTTAATCTGAGCTGTTTATTTAAATTCTTGAATCTTCTGGAAGTCATAACTCCTTCATACGGAGTCCGATTTACGCAAACTCGGACTCTATCTCAAGCATAATTCTGAGATGAACGCAATAGAGTAATCCGTTTCCCTTAATTCTCACATTTGTAATTAATTATTCTTTAATTCGTAACTTTAATGTTTGCAGAAAATAGGGGTGTTACATTCTCCCGTCCTTAAAGGATTTCGTCCCCGAAATCTTCAAGTCAAGAAGAACATATATCCTACCATCCAATCATCCATCTACTCATCCATCAAACACAGGCAAGACTTCTAATGCTTCATGATCATATGCATAGTGTGTGTACATGTCCTTATCTAATGCAAAATCAGGTGGTCCACTGATTCAGTTGACCTCTTTAATGCAAGTCATGTCGGTGCCATGAGTCCATTATGTATCCAATCATCCCTAATCATACTTTCTACATGAGTGCACAATCATTCATACAAATGCAACATCCACGTGATAACACATCAAGTTTCAATCATATACAAGTACATATATGCATATGCAATATGAAAGTGACTAAGCCGATCTAATACCTAATGTGTGTGTATATGCATCCACGAGCAACCACTAGCAACCATCAATCATAACATGTTTCAAATACATGTTACATCCATTGGTTACTACCTAAGGATCGAGAACAGCACTGAGGAATATACTAAAAAGATAGATACGAGCATGAAAAAACTTAAGGAAAAAGAGATCAAAGATGTACCCTCAGAAATAAAAGGGTAGGCTGCGTGTATCTTGGCCTCGGTCTCCGAAGTCGTGTCTTCCTCAGCGTCACCCCATTGAACTTTAACAAGTTTGACTTCGCGGTTGCGTAGCTTTTTGACTTCTGTACCCAAGATATGAGTTAGAACTCTTCTCACAGTCGCCTCTCATTCTACTTCTACTTCTTCTAACATGCTTGGTTCCACCACTTCTGCAGACTCATGTAAGCACTTTCGTAGGTGAAAAACGTGAAAGACATTATGAACTCCAGCCAATCTTTCGGACAGCTCTACTCTGTAAGCCATCTTCCTAATCTTCCCAATGATAGGAAACGACCCTACAAATCTTGGTGCTAACTTTCCTCCGGATCCGAAGCGAACGACGTTCCTCAAA
Organism: Allium sativum; assembly: GCA_030737875.1. Taxonomy (NCBI): domain Eukaryota; kingdom Viridiplantae; phylum Streptophyta; class Magnoliopsida; order Asparagales; family Amaryllidaceae; genus Allium; species Allium sativum. The sequence continues at coordinate 832,550,678 of CM060924.1, forward strand.
GGAGATACTTTAAGGAAAACCCTATCCCCAACCTCAAACTCAAGGTCGGTCCCTCTTTTATCTGCGTAGGACTTCTGTCTATCTTAGGCAGTCTTCATTCTTCTTCGTATCAAGTCCACTTTCTTTGAAGTTTCTCTAATCATATCTGGTCCAAGTATGAGCGTATATGTAGACTCCCACCAACAAGTTGGTGACCGGCACGGTCTTCCATATAAAGCTTCGAAGGGTGCCATGCCTATGGTTGCTTGGTAGCTATTGTTGTAGGAAAACTCCACCAAAGGAAGATGTCCCTCCCATGTTTCTCTGAAGTCAAGAATGCATAATCTCAAGAGGTCTTCTAATACTATGTTCACCCTTTCCGTCTGACCATTGGTTTGGGGGTGATAGGCCGTGCTTAAGCATAGCTGTGTGCCTACAGCCTCTTGCAAGCTCTTCCTAAACTCACTCATAAAGATAGGATCTCGGTCACTCACAATGCCGAGGGTATCCCATGGAGTCGAACTATCTCTTTAAGATAAATGGAAGCTAAAGATGAGGCAGTCCTTCTACTTTTAACGGGTATAAAGTGAGCACTTTTTGTGAGCCTGTCCACTATTACCCAAATACTGGTATTGCCTCGTCTTGACCTAGGCAGCCCATCAATAAAGTTCATTGAAATGCTATCCCACTTCCACCGTGGGACCTCTAGAGGATGAAGCAAACCACCAGGCTTGTTTTGCTCCGCCTTGACTTGCTGGCATATTAAGCACTTAGAGACGAATTCAGCTACATCCCTCTTCATGCCATTCCAAAAGAAAACTCTTTTTACGTCTTTATACATTTTGTCTCCACCTGGGTGTATGGTCAACTTGGAATGGTGTGCCTCTTCGGCAACCTTATTCACCAAATCCCTTGCTTGTGGGATGCATAGCCTTCCATCCCACCCTAGCGAACACTTATCATCGATGGAGTATCTATTGAGGTGACTAGAAGTCTCACCCATAATTAGCTTATCCATCACATCAACTAGTTGAGGGTCTTCACGTTGCGCGGCTCCTATTGAGTCCAAAAGAGTAGGCCGCACTTCTATTGATGCTAACAAACCAGTCACATGATCGACAGAGGGTCTAAAGTCAAAGTTGGCTATATATTCCAAGCTCTGCCTTTCTACAAAGAGAGGGCTTAAGGTCAGCTTCTTTCTACTAAAGGCGTCTACTACTACATTGCCCTTTCCAGGGGTATAGGAAATCTCGAAATCGTAGAATGCCAAGAATTCCATCCACCTTTGTTGCCTTAAGTTAAGATCTTTCTACGAGAAAAGGTACTTCAACAATTTATGGTCAGTATACAATTCAAACTTCTCACCTAGGAGATAATGGCGCCAAGACATAAGCACAAAGACGATGGCAACCAACTCTAGATCGTGGGTGGGGTAGTTTTTCTCATGTACTTTCAACTGTCTGCCTCTATAAGCTACTAACTTCCCTTCTTGCATCAAGACACCACCTAGTCCCGTACCACAGGCGTACGTGTATACGGTAAACATCTTGCTCCCATCCGGCAATGTCAGAACTGGGGCTGTTGTTAGAGCCTTCTTTAATCATTGGAAAGCAACATTGCAATCCAAATCCCAATTGAAAGTTAGGTTCTTCTTCGTCAACCTTGTAAGTGGAGCTGATATTTTCGCAAAGTCTTTGATGAACTTTCGGTAAAAGCTAGCTAGCCCAAGGAAGCTTGGGACTTTGGTCGCATACCGTGGAACCTTCTAATCTTGCACTGCAACTACTTTTGTGGGGTCCACATCTAACCCTTCCGTGGACACCACATGTCCAAGAAATCTTACTTCCTCTCTCCAGAAGTGGCATTTGGAGAATTTAGCTTTCAATTGATGTGCTCGAAGAGTATCCATGACTTCTTTTAAATGCTGAGCATGATCTTCCTCACTCTTTGAGAAAATCAAAATGTCATCTACGAAGACCACCACAAACTTATTGAGGAACTCCCTGAACACCCTGCTCATCAAATCAACGAAGTAAGCGGGTGCATTTGCCAGGCCGATAGGCATGACAAGCCACTCGAAGAAACCATCCGGAGTTCTGAACGCGGCCTTATCAATACTGTCTTCAGCCACTCTTAGTTGATGAAACCCAGTAGTCAGATCTAGTTGGGAGAAAACCGTTGCACCTACAAGTTGATCGAACAAATCATCAATTCTTGGGAGTGGGTGCCTATTCTTCTTGGTTATCTTGTTTAGCTCCCTATAATCTACGCATAGGCGAAGCGAACCATCTGCTTTGATTGCGAATACTACTAGAGAACCATATTCAGAAATACTCCGCCTTATAAACCCTTTCTCAAGCAACTCTTTAACTTGCTTGCTGAGTTCTTTCCTCTCCCTTGGAGCCATGTGTCTAACGGGTAAAGCAACGGGTTTTGCATTGTATATGCGGAAGTCTATTTCCTGCTTTGGAGGTAACCCCTTCACCTCTTCAAAGACATCCGAGTATTCACGGACTACTCTAACAGACTGCAAATTCTCAATAGACGCATCAAGAGATTCTAGATAGCTAAGCATAACAGAGTTCATGGGATTACAAGAAATTTCGAGAGTGTTACCGAGGTGAGTCATGAGTCTAACCACTCTCCTTTCACGATCGAGGATGACACTATTACTGGATAGCCAATCCATGCCTAGAATCAACCCATAGCCCATGAAGCCCAAAACATAGGCATTGCATATAAACCCCACACTTAGTATAGAAATTTCCAAATCCAAACAAATCATTGACAAATAAGTTGAGCCCCCAATTGGATTTGAAACAACCAAGGGATCCTCTACTAAATTGGTGTCTAGATGTAGATATTCAACTAAAGCAGTAGACATAAAAAAGTGTGATGCGCCATAATCAAAGAGTGTACGAATAAGATGATCAAAAAGATAAACAAAACTCTCAACAGAAACATTTCTACCTCGTTCTTGCGGAGGTGCCATGAGAGCGTGAACCTGCCCTCCAGAAGTAGATCCAGCTCTCTGCCCTTGACTCCTTCGGCAGTCCCTAGTCATGTGTCCTGTCTCGCCACAATGGAAACAACCACCCATCTTCCTCTTCTTCTTTCTACAGTCCTTAACCGGATGTCCAGGAATGCCACAAAAATTACACTTCCTCTTGTCACGAGTTTTGTTGTTCTTCCTGCCTTTCTTGGAGTATGTCTTCTTGCTTTGTGATCCTTCCCCTTTCTTATCTTGAGGTACTTCCACCTTTGTCTCTTTCTTGCCAGCCTTATCTTCTTGTAACAGTGCCATGTCCACCAGCCTCTCATAAGTCGCACCCATAGGTATATGGGACATAGCAACGCTGTGCAGTGGCTCATTCAATCCTTTAAAAAACGGAGAGCCTTCTTATGTGGAGTGTTCACTAACTCCAATCCGAACCGAGCCAGCTGATTGAATTGGTTAACGTATTCCTTGACCGACATACTTCCCTGTTTGAGAGCTAAGAACTTCTCCATCTGTAGACTTTGTTCAGCTTGTCAGAGGAATTTCATTTCAAACCTCATTCTGAAATCCATCCAAGTTTCAATTGGTCTTTCAGCGTTTGTAACTTCCCACCAATAGGAAGCGTCGTCTTTGAGCAACCATACGGCCAACTGTATCTTCTGTCTATCATCCACTTCGAAGATATCAAACAAATCCTCAGTTTCTTTGAGCCAATTTCTTGCTTCCACGAAGGATTCATTTCCATTGAATTTCTTTCCACCAATGGCCCGAAAGTCCCTACATATTTTTGAGAAAGCATTTGCACACGGAGGAGTAGGAGGAACTGCAGCAACTAGGGGAGGAGGAACGTCTGCTGGGCCTGCGACATTAGCCATAGCCTTTAGGTACCTTCTGAACCAGCCAGGGACCGACACACCCTATGGAAGGTTAAGATCCCCAGACATGCTGAAACGAAGAAGGAAAGATTCAAAACAAAGGATAGAAAGATAGTGCATATGGCTTTGGGGGATTATGCCTTTTTAAAATAAAATGCTTCTTTAAACTTCTTTTTGAAAAACAGTTTTCAAAATTTTTATCTAATCTAGTCAACCTTTGCTCTAATACCAAGTGAAACATCCCACCTCCATTAAGGTCACTCACAAAGGGAATGCCTTAACATTGGTGGAGCATTATAGGTAAAAGACACAGATAATTTACAAGACAGACATATAATAGATGCGGAAAAACTAACTTTATTTCAAACGTGGTTCATAACAAAAACAGTACAGCAAACTGTCTCAAAATATCTTCCAAATCATTACATCAGAATCTCTGTCTTGATTATAACATAAAGAATCATAAAACACAAATAAACTGCATAAATCCCCAAGTAGTAGTGTGTCCAAAGCCATAGCCAAAGATAAGAGGTTCCAAGCTATACATCAAAGAGTCTTCAAGATTGGAAAGATGAACAGTCCAAATTAAGCTGAGCTATTCCCTCCCAGGGTACCTTAGGGGGGAAACGGAAGAAAAGAGAGCGAAAGAAGAATGGGTCAGACATAAGTCTAGTAAGTCTAGTGATTATTCAGCAAGTAAACTGATAAGAGAACCATGACTTGAATAAGCTAGACACATGACAATAACAAGGAAATAAGGTAACATAGGATAAGGCAAGATAAACAAGGTAAGATAAACTAATCATACCATCGCACTCATATCCATATCCTCTGCACCTACTAGATATTTAAACCATTGTCATGAGTTCAAACCCAGTGATCCCTTTTCATTGATCGGCTCCTACTCGCACGCATTTACTACTTGTGTCCTACGGCCCCGCTCGATCGTAGACACCTGTGCTGGTCCCACCATGGGGTGTATCAAATCCTATGATGGAAACTTGACACGATTCAAGATGCATAGTGTATAACTACGGATGCCCAGTGCCTGCTTTTTCCACTCTGGAGTACATGCACGCTCGTACTCCGTCGGAACCTACACTGACGCACCAACTGCCGTTGTTTAACCTGCTTATAAGATGCATAGTGTATAACTACGGATGCCCAGTGCCTTCTTTTTCCACTCCGGAGTACGTGCACGCTCGTACTCCGTCGGAACCTACACTGACGCATCAACTGTCGTTGTTTAACCTACTTATAATCAGCCCAGTAATCGTGCCCCACCCTGCCTAGTTCAGGGTACCATGATACATCTATGTGGGTTACTGCTGAAATGGGTCCCCATTAATAGGGTTTTCTAATCAACATGTTAAATTGGTTAAGTGTCCAAATTAACCTAACCCCACCCATCAGTTTAGTTAACATGTTGCATTGGTTAAGTGTTGCCTTAATTAACTTAACCCTACCATTCCTGACTTAGCTTTCATTCATTTATTAAAGCACCAACCACTCACATTAGACAGGTATTGTTGCAGTTACTGGATGTGCCGGTCGGGTCCGGGCAATTTTACACTGCAACTCGGTCTAACCTCGGGTTCTTTTGGGCTTGATGCACTAACCTCCCACATTAGATATATATTGTTACGGTTGCTGGTTGTGTCGGGCGGTTTCAGGCAGTTTTACACCGTAACTCAGTCTAACCTCGGGTTAGGCATATTCATCTTTCCAAAATTTACATATTTACCTCTTTATATTTATATGTAAATTTTTGTCATTCAAGTCAAGCCCCACCTTACCTTTAAATCAAGTTCATAGTTTTAGGTATAAAAATTTATATCACTTTATGCCATAAAACATTTACATGTTCATGAGCCAAATATGCCAATTATATGTTATTTCATATATTTTTTCCCAGCGTTACCCCCGTTACACATTCGTATAAATCACATAAAATGTTAGGCTCGATACATAGCCAAACTTATACACAAAAGGGGAAGATAAAAAAGAGGAACATGAAATAATTCCAACATCATAAAAATATAGATCTAACTACACATGTATCATATTAATTTGGCATAGAACAATATACATTTAATTATGAACTTGCAAATTTAGATCTATTCAACATGAATCATGAAATAGGGGTTTTACATAGAACTACATAAACATAAAATTAGGCATGTAGTTGCGAACTTGCAAATTAGTTGGATCAAATTTAACATGAACCTAATCATATTAGCATGTAGTTGTGGTCATATATGTGATCATGGTTGAACTTGCATAAAATTCCCAAATTGACATACAACATATAGGTGTCATTACTAAATCATGCGACATGAAATGTCATCGCCAAATTATACAACATGGTATGTCATCGCCAAATTACACAATATAATATCCATCGCCAAATTATACAATATGGTATGTCATCGCCAAATTACACAATATGATATCCATCACCAAATTATACAATATGGTATGTCATCGCCAAATTACACAATATGATATGCCATCGCCAAATTATAATATGTCGTCGCCAATTATGTCATCGCCAAAGTATACAACATAATATGTCATTGACGAATTATACAACATATGGATTCATTGCAAAGCATTTAACATTTATCATTAAATTACATACAACATGATCACAAACATGATAAGAGTCATGGTCTTAATCAATTTAGTTTTAACTAAAAGGATAGGCATAGATTTACATTAGGCGATGTTCTACATCCAGTTATTTAGTCACGATTCTAATATCATTTAGGTCTAAATGATTACTGGACTTACAAAAAGGAGGCTAGTCTTGAGTTCCGAGATCTGGATTTTGGAATTGAATAGCGCTCCTTTGTTGTAGACGTTGAATTCTCTTAGTTGAATTAGATTTGATTTGCAATTCCTAACTTGCTTCCCAGTTGAAAGAGAACGGCGGCTACTCTAGGTTAAGTTATGACAGCATGACGGTCTTAGGAATACTTTTGTGTGGCTTTAGGGTTCAGATCTAGGTTTCTTATATAGAAGTTTGATTTAATAGGAGTCGTCAGATTAACCTAGAGCAAATCAAAGCCATTCAAACCTAATAGAACCAAACATAACTTGCCACACAAGCCCTAATGACACAGTAGATCGTCACACAAAGAAAAACGTCAGATTTCAGATCTGACCCAAGGGGGAGGTCGACCCTCAGGTTGACCCCCTGGTCGACCTGTATGGGAGGGAGGTCGACCCCCTGGCCTTGGGCGGGAAAATTCCCGCCCAGCCCACTTCTGATTTTGAAATTTGAATTTTCTGAACTTTGATCTGAGTTGTTTATTTAAATTCTTGAATCTTCTAGAAGTCATAACTCCTTCATACGGAGTCTGAATTACGCAAACTCAGACTCTATCTCAAGCAGAATTCCGAGGCGAAGGCAATGGCATAACCCGTTTCCCTTAATTCTCACATTTTTAATTAATTATTCTTTAATTCGTAACTTTAATGTTTACAGAAAATACGAGGTGTTACATTAACCCCGAAGGCCGAAACCAACATCAGATCAATACCCAGGAAACCATTCAACTGAACTAATCTCCAGTTAGTTTCTGATTTTCTTAACTCCATTGGATCTAAGAACGGTATTATTAAAGATACCATTCATGACAACCCAAAATCTTATTCCTTTGTTAATCGGGTTAAAGAACAAGTGTTATTTAAAACACCGTTCACGATAAACCCAAAGACCAATTTCAAATCCATTCCAATTAAATATCAATTAATTGGTATACTTCATTATATCTAAATAAAAAGATTTAGTCTTTTTTCAACAGGGTTCAAGAACAGTGTTAATGAAGACACCATCCACGACAAACCCAAAATCACATCCGTCTCTAACTGTAAATTAGTAAGAGAACAATTCCCTAAGTATTAACCTTGAAGGCTGAAACCAACATCATATCAAGACCCAGGAAACCATTCAACTTAACTAATCTCCAGTCAGATTCTAATTTTCTTAACTCCATTCGGTTCAAGAACTGTATTATTAAAGATACCATTCACGACGAATCCAAAATCCAATTTGATATTAAATACAAGGCTCTGAATAGAAAATTTATCGGCTTATATTCAATATCAAATTCTGAAATCTACGGATATCGTATTGGAATAACGATACATATATCTTTCAAATTCCTCCACAATATCCGTATAATCACGAAAAACAATATCGAAACATTCCGAAGATAATTTCGAATCCAATCCATTCCAATTCATATATTGGAAACTCTGGTTATTTTCAAAACCATTTCAAACCTAATTTATTTATTTTAAAAAATATTGGATTTATTATTCTATTTCAAAACTAGTTCATTTCGATAAAAATCTATTTTTATCTTTTCAAATATGGAATTTTTCATTCCAATTCTTTCCAAATCATCTATTATGATTTTACACAAATTATTGATATTTTTAATAATTTTATTAAGGCCCGTACAGTCGATTTTCATAAACGGCCATCGAACTGCACTTACAGCGGCCTTTTCCAAATTTGATTTGGACATAATTCCAAATCCAACCATTATATTTCTAATATTCTTTAGAAAGCTCTTTTCGATATGAACCCAAAAGTTCCGGTTTTAGGAGAATCTGACAGTCGGATCTGCCGTAATGCCCGTTCGAAGTCAATGGTCGAAATTCACGAACAGTCGCAGCGCGGTGCGTTCTATTCAGGCCATTATATATATATAATTTATATTATATATATTTCATCGATTTCCATTTAAAATGTATTTTATAAATTGTTTTAAATTCGTTTTCAAAATGATTTCAACTTCATATTCAATTTCAAATCAAAATTGAATATTCCATATCATCGATATATAAATGATAATATTTTCAAAACATTATATTTTGAAATCAATTCCTTTTCGATATTCATTATAAAAATGAATAAAATCGATATAAATATCGTTCATGTTCAAATGGCGTCAATCAAATCAACACGGCTTTATATATTTAAATATATTCGTGTCCATCCCAAATCGGACATCAAAATCATATTTTGATTCTTTTCTGAATATTATTTGAAAATATTCGTTATTCTAAAATAATTGTTATTTTAAAATATTCATTCTTTCTGAACTGGAATCAGACACAGTCAATTACCACATAATTTGATTATATGGATTTCATACAATACATGTATACAACAACAGTGATAAATCATCATCCGTCATCCAGAGTGCATTCTACACTGTATAAGCATTAAATATAAATAGTTAACGCTTATAACAGTCCGTCAACCAATCGATTGACATACAACTAACTATTGAGATTAGTGTATGTCCAATATCATCCTAATACCCGTGTGGGGTTTCAATCAACAAATAATGAATTTTATTTGTGCAGTTGGACGATGTGTAAATTTTATCTTTCCAATCCATATCAGTCAAATGGACGTACATAAACAAATCGTATGATTTGTAAATGAATATTTATTTTATTCATATACACGTTAAAAATTATATTATTAACAATAAAATATTTATTCAATTCATTTACATAATAAAAATAATATTTTTTATTGTTCTAACATATTTTAGAAAATTTTGGTGGCATACGGCTCGATATCAAAATCGGGTAATGTCTAGCATTACCCCTCTCCTGATATTGGCTCGCGCCATACACACATTACAATTCTTATCAACTCAATTCACCCAAACAACCAAATTCAACCAAATAATCTAATCAACCAAACCAAACAATCAAACAAGTCGTCCATGGTCTATGGACAACGGGAAACAGTTCATATATGCAGTTATAAAATAAATAACTGTATAAGAAATTTTCAGTGAGGAGTTCTCACCTTGGGTTTCCACTCCTCCATTTTATTTCTGAAATTCAGAACAGTCTGGATTTTCCCGTACTTCCAACACAATCTTTTTCACGCTGTTCACATTAAAAATCACCTTTTTATTTCAACGCTATAGAGATAAAAATCACATTTTTATATTGCTATTCTATAAATGAAAATCCTATTTTTCTATAACTTCGCTTTCAACATAAAAATCATATTTTTATAACTTTGCTTTTAACATAAAAATCATATTTTTATAACTTCGCTTTCCACATAAAAGCCATATTTTTATAACTTTTCTTTCAACATAAAAACCATATTTTTACAACTTCGCTTTCAACATAAAAATCATATTTTTATAACTTCGCTTTCAACATAAAAATCATATTTTTATAACTTCGCTTTCAACATAAACATCATATTTTTATAACTTCGCTTTCAACATAAAAATCATATTTTCTATTCATAAAAATCAAAACTTTTTCAATATGAAGATCAAATCTTTTTCGTTAAAGAAAATTAGAAGTTTTCATCAAAGAAAACAAACAAAATCACAAGAATGAAAATTCACATTTACTGTTGTTGGAGGGGGTGTTTCACTGTCGGTGATGCTCAAGGGGAGCGATGGTTTGCTGAGGCGTCGGAAGGGAGGGGGATGGTGCTCGCGCTGGTGGCGGGATGGGGATCCGGTGGTGGAGGCTCGATTTGGGGTTTTGGAGCAATGGGGGGGTTCGTCGATGATGCTGGAACATAGGAGGGGGTGACTGATGCGAGGATGGGGGTGCGACGGAGGAGTTGTGGCTGACGCGAGGCTGGGGGGAGCGGCAGAGAAGGGGTTGTGGAGCGTCGATCGATTTTGGGGGAGCCCATCGTGGTCCATGGTTTTTTTTCTTTTTTTCTGATTTGGATTTTGAAACTGACGTGGGGAGGAGAGATAAAAGAGGGGTGAGGTTTGACTTATATTTTTTAAATTCCCAAAAAGTTACTTTTAATTTTGATCTCCAAATCTAACTCACCGACTATCGTCCCTAGCTAATTACCCCCATTCCGAACACAATGGGATATGTATCGTAGGCTGATTCGATCGTTATGATCAGTTTCCGCTAAGTTTGAAAAATAAATCATTATATTGAATTTTAAACGCACATTTCAATTTATCGGGGTCACATACGGACCCCAAAAATTCCTGAAAAATATTTTCTAGCTTCGTATTGACGATACGGTTCTAAAAACGAATTTCATCGAATTTGGAGACCGTTTGAAAAATGGCCATTTTCTGGTCGATCGAAATTGACTGAAACTGTCAAAACACGTTTTACTTTGCCATGCTCACATATTGATTCAAAAAATTATGATTTTTGGAATCTAGCAATACTTTGACATCCCGGATCCAACAAAAGTGGTTTCGTCGAAAACGGAGGTCATTTCCAAAATGGCTATTTTTAAGGGCTAAAATTCCATAGCGACTGTTCTGAATTTTCAACTGGGTATAACTTTTTATTCCCGCTATGAAATTTCAAATTTTCGGATTCGTTGGAAAGACAATTTCAAATAGATTCTAATATTTTTGGTTTCGCTAAAATCCGGTTCATTTTGAATCATGTACATTCATTTGAAATCGAATTTTCAAACTACCGCGCCATTTCCAATTCCTTTTATAATTTAAAATAAATATTTATATTCTAACGATGATTCAAATAAATATATACGTTCTAATTCTATTCAAAATAAATTTCTCGTCGTTATCATTTAAAATAAATCATTTTAGATATTCAAAATTCATTAAAATCGCCAAAATAAAAAATTTAAATTGGTTCAGATCTCCCGGGTTGTTACAATCTCCCCCACTTAAAATATTTTCGTCCTCGAAAAGGAACGAAGGTGAAAGTTGTTTTACTATTCAACTCAACTTTCGTTATTTTAATTATGGCTTAAGTTTTTCAATTTTTCAGTTCCTAAGAACTTTTCAAATTTTTCAAAAATTTGGCTAACACCCCAAATTTTCGAAATTTTTTGCCATAACCTCCCCTACACGGGAGCACCGGGAAAATCCTAAAATTACCATACAGGCCTCTCCAATCCAAAAAAAAAAAGAAACAACTAAGCGTCTAGCCAATCGGCTCATAAAATCATCAAAAACCCCAAGAAATACAACAAATATGTACCTATTTGTCGGGCAAACAATTTTATTCCTCTGCTTAGCTTCCCTGCTATGACATGTTCAATGTATATACATGTTCATGTATGCAATTTCAAATAATTTTCAATTCAGTTCAACATCTGTTCAATTTGGCTAAATTTACCTTACATTCACATAATGGTTTAAATGAATAATCACACAACAAAATCATCAGTCAATTAGTTGATTATCTTTTCAAATTCATAATTTTGATACGTATACAAAAAAAATCCATTTTTGGTGCCAAATCACAACAATAAGCCCTATCTAATTTTGGTTCTCAGACCAGTCAAATGGAAATATATAGATATCTCACTTTCGAAACTTGAACATAAATTCTGATGATGTCCAGACTATCATCAGAATCTTCTCCGGGCGACTAGAGTGTGATTCGATATCTATCCAGTATATTAAAACTTCGAATACATGTGGATCAGACATGTATGCAAAATCTTTATATAATTGATCGTTCAAATCAGTATAAAAATAATATTCAAATACGTATAACAGATTTTAAATTTTAAAAACAAAAATTGTTTACATCTTTATTTGAAGAAAACTCTCTTTCGACTCATTCTAGGATACTACTGATTTCATCTCTAACGAGTCATTCTCATTGGATATTACTAATCCAACCTCTGATGAATTCTTTCGTTTGGTTCTAATGTGCCTTGTTCTCTGAGCTCTGTAAACCAAAGCTCTGATACCAAACTGACCCCGCGAAGGAAAGCCCGGATTGAGTTGAGAACAACACGCATCAGAACACAAACAGCATAACGTTTCATTGCTTATTACAACAATTTCATCAGAATACAAGAATATACAGAGTATGAATAAATAATATACATTCGATAGATATCAGAGATTTTTAAATTACAATGTAGCGGAAAAATCATACAAAATACAACTGAAAGGAATATACGGATACAGAGCTTTCCGAATATCATTCTATCTATAAACCAGGATCCTGTGAATATAAATCTGCAAAACCAAAAATACTAGCTGCCCGGGTGGAAAATGGGGCACCCAGAGTTCAGGTTAAAGCAATAAACTCCAGGTCAGTCATGTGATTGGTGTGAGAACTAAAATAGTTATTTAAAACTTTACTTTAAATCAGATTGTAATAACCCGAAAATCTGAGCCAGTTTAAAATTTTTATTTTGGCCAATTTAGTGAATTTTGATTATTTAAAATGAATTATTTTAAATAATAACGACGAGAAATTTATTTTGAATATAATTCGAACATATATATTCGTTTGAATCAACGATAGAATATAAATATTTAAATTAATTTATAAAAGGAATTGAAAATGGCGCGGTAGTTCGATAATTCAATTTCAAACTTCAAATGAATGTACCGGGTGCAAAATAAACCGGATTTTAGTGAAACCAAAAATATTTGAATCTATTTGAGAATATCTTTCCAACAAATCCGAAAAATCAAAATTTCATAGCGGGGTTCAAAAGATATGTCCAGTTGAAAATTCTAAATAGTCGTTATAGAATTCAGGCCCTTAAAAATAGCCATTTTGCAAACGACCTCGGATTTCGCCGAAACCACTTTTGTTGGATCTGGGATGTAAAGTTATTGCTAGGTTTCAAATTTCATAATTTTTTGAATCAATATGTGAGCGTGGCACGGGAAAACGCGTTTGACCAGTTCAGTTGATTTTAATCAACTGGAAAATGGCCATTTTTCAAACGATCTCAGAATTCGACGGAATTAGTTTTGCTAGGACCGTATCGTCAATACGAAGCTAGAAAATATTTTTCGGGAATTTTTCTAGATAGTATGTGGCCCCGGTAAATTGAAATGCGCGCTCAAATTCAATATATAGAGTTATATTTTGATTTTGACGAAAACTAATCGAAATAGTCGAAACAACCTGCGATACATATCCCATTGGGTTCGGAATGGGGGTAATTAGCTATGGACGACAGGCGGTGCGCCTTGTTTAGAGGTCAAATGAAAAATTCAACTTTCTGAAATTAAATAAATTAAAAATACCCCTCTCCCCCTTACTTTGTCTCAGCCCCCCCCCCCCCCCCCGTTCATTTCTAAAACGAAGAAGAAGAAAAGGAAAAAAACCCAAAAGAAATCGCGTCGCCCCCATCTGTTGCCGCCGCCGCCACTTCTTCTTCCTCCTCCTCCTCTGCGACGTCGAGCTCCCCCTCCCCCATTGCCTCCTCCTCACGTTCGAGCCCTAAACCCCCTCGCGCCCATCCCCTTCCATGAAACCGCGACCAAGAACCCCACCGCCGATCAACACCTCCTGCCGCCGCCCCTTTTCTTCTTCTCCACCGCGCCTCCCCCCCCCCCCCCCCCCTCATCCAGCTCCGCCGCCAAACAGAAACCCCCCCCCCCCCCCCCCATCTCTCTGCAAATCACTGTGAGTTTCTATTGTATTTTATTTTATTTTTATTATTTAGTTAAACAGATTTTAGTAGGTAAATGAGGTCAGTTTTATAGACATTTTGTGAAGGGCAAGACGATATTTTTATCAGTAAAAAGATTAGATCTTTCTATATGAAAAGATTGGTTTTACATATATGAAGTAGTGGTATAAAAATTCGATTTTTATATATTGAATAGCTGTAACACCCCACCTCCGCCCGGGTGACTCTTGCAAGCACTCTGACTTTGGAGGGGCGTTTGAATCAGGTAAACATGCATAATGATATATCAAGGCAGAACAAGAACATATGTATATGCGTAAACAGGGTAAATAACATAGATAAAACAGCGGAAGATTTTAAACCATTTCAAAACAAGTCTGTTACATCATAATGTCAACTTCCCAAATAAACAAGTCTAGATAAAACAACATCAACTGAAAACTGAAATACATAAATACTAATCCCCAAAAGAAGTGATAGCCACAGCTAGCTTCATGTCAAACCGTACATGAGCTAAATCCCACAAGCAAGCAGTCAGAAATCCAGCTAAGCTCCAATATTCCCTCCCTGAGAACCTGGGGGGGGGGGAACGGAAGAAAAGAGGCGAAAGAAAACAGGTCAGTCAAAAAGACTGAGTAAGCCCTACTACAATCAATGTAAACTGATAAAGTTAACTGGCATGAGAAGCAGGTATGATCATAAGGATAACAACATACTAGCATAATGATTAACTAACAAGGTAGATAAAGGTGTCATCGCATAATCAGGATTAAGGTTTTGCACCACAGGTGTACTAGCAAACTAACATGACTTGAATAAACAAGTATTGATCCCTTGGCCCAAGCTTTGGCCCAATAACATGAAATGACCCTAATACGAGGTCCAACCAAACGGTCTAGTCGATCGGCTCCCTAAGCCTAACTCGTCACGTGTTGGTGTCAATACGGCCCAAACATGATTGTAGTCAGACTGTGCAGGGTCTCCCGTCGGGTGTATCAAGCCCTAGGGTGGCAACCCCTGGACACCATAAACATGAGTGCACAGTCTCGATCTACTGGTACCCGTGCATGCTTTCCCCGGCTTCGGACTATGTGCACGACCATAGTCCGCCCGGAACTACACCGGCGTACCCTCTGCCGTCGCTTTTGGTCGCTTACCTCCAGCCCAGTAATCGTGCCCCCACCCTAGCCTAGTCCCTAGGGTCATGATGATACTAACTTGGGATTACTGCTGGAGTGGGCCCCCCCATTGCTAGGATTTTTCTAGTGGGTTAAGTACGGTTTAACCCCCTTGCTAATCATGGATTAACTTGGTTAAGTGTAACGATGAGTTCACGACTTAACCCCGATTAATCTACCGAACCCAAATTGGTTAAGTACTAAGTGGACCATGACTTAACCCTAATCATGAGGCATTAATTAATTTAATGCGCCTTAACCTCTCACATTAGACTTTATTGCGGTTACTAGTTAAGCCGGGCGGGTCCGGGTAGCTTTACACCACAACTTGGTCTAACCTCGGGTCCAAGGTACAACATGACCAACTTCTCACATTGGGTCCTATTGTTTGTAGCAACTAGTTAAGCCGGTCGGTTCCGGGTAGGTTTACGCTACAAACTCAACCCAACCTCGAGTTGGCCACACTTATCTTTTCTAAGTGTCATGTCCATCATATTTCCAAAACATGTTACAAGTTTTTAAGCAATTGGGTAGACCTAACTTAATAGGTAAATTCCCAATGGGTAGACCTAACTTAATAGGTAAATTCCCAAGCTTATGTTTTTTTATGTCTTTTACTTTTACACAACCCCAAACGCAATCCCCTCTCTTACATATCGCAATAGCGCATAAAGGATAGAAAGAGGGAACTTGGCATAATCATGACATAAAGGTGTTGAAGCCACAAGTTTAACATGGTGGCATATAAAAGGTTCATGTGTTCATATACTTGCTTATTACATATTTTGGCCTCAAAAGCATGCATAAAACCAAACTTAGCATATTGGTGATACATGGTGATAAATGACATGTAGAAATGGCCATAAGTTCGCATTTAGCCTCACATGCAAGTTATCATAAGAGATATGATAACTTACATGTTGCCAAAGTGCAACCTTTGGCATAAAGCTTGAAGCTTTATGTCCATAAACCCAAGATAAGCTTGCATAACATGATAGCATGAACAAAATGTTCAACCCAAACTTGCATAGCATAACTTGCATATCATATGACAACTTGCATATCAAACTTGCATAACATAACATGATGAACTTGCATATCATATCATAGCATACTTGCATAACATGATAAACTTGCATATTACATTATAGAAAACTTGCATAACATGATAAACTTGCATATTACATCATAGAAAACTTGCATAACATGATAAACTTGCATATTACATCATAGAAAACTTGCATAACATGATAAACTTGCATTTCATAACATAGTAAACTCGCATATAAACTTGCATATCATACATTTAACTTTAGAGTTTAAGTATGAAAGTAGAATAGGGCTTACAATGATTAAGAAGTCACAAAAATATGACAAAGCCCTTATTAAACCCAAAAATGCAAGCCAAAATGATCAAAACCCTTCTTCTATGATGCAAATATAGAAATTTGACTTGAATGCAAGCTAATGATGCTCATACAAGTTTGAAAACACTTGTATGCATGGAAAATCACTTAGAAATTGGTTTAGGAATTTTATGAAGAGAGTGGAGGCCATGAGAGGATTGATTTTGCCATAGTTTAGTTGTATGAATGAATAATGATGATTTAGGGTAGGTTAGGGTCTTATTTATAGATTAGGCAAGTGTTTTAGGCCATAGGATTAAACCCTAGTTCCAATCTCAGCCATCAAAACCGAATCTGGCCCCCAAGCTCAACACATTCTCAAAATGGTGCACCAGGCTAAACAGCCCGGCTGGACCAAGTCGACAGCCAAGTCGACAGGGCTGTCGACTTGGGTCCAACCAAGTCGACTCCCAAGTCGACAGGGCTGTCGACTTGGGTGCCCTGGCGGGAACTTTCCCGCCTGGCCCAAAATGGCCCAATTTTTCAAATTCAAGTTTGAATTTGAAATCTGTTTTTTACTTAGAAATTTTCTGAAAACTTTGTTGGGCCTTAATCGGGTCATACGGACTCCGATTTTCGAAAACTCGGACTCTATTTCGCGTATTTTTCCGAGACGAACGCAATGGCACAGCCCGTTTCCCTTGATTCAGATTTTTGAATTAAATTCTGCCTCGATTTATGTTATAACAGGTTATTGAAAATACGGGTTGTTACAATAGCGAAGTAAAAATTCGATTTTTATATATTGAATAGCGAAGTAAAAATTCGATTTTTATATATTGAATAGCGAAGTAAAAATTCGATTTTTATATATTGAATAGCGAAGTAAAAATTCAATTTTTATATATTGAATAGCATAGTAAAAATTCGATTTTTATATATTGAATAGCATAGTAAAAATTCGATTTTTATATATTGAATAGCGAAGTAAAAATTCGATTTTTATATATTGAATAGCGAAGTAAAAATTCGATTTTTATATATTGAACAGCGAAGTAAAAAATTCTATTTTTATATATTGAATAGCGAAGTAAAAATTCGATGTTTATATATTGAATAGCGAGGTAAAAATTCGATTTTTATATATTGAATAGCGAAGTAAAAATTTGATTTTTACATATGTAGAGAATATGGGCAAAGGAAGTGACAAAAGGCAAGAACGGCGAAGATTTCTACATAAGAAGAGTCGTCGGATTGGATTAGCTTCGGTGAGAACTTCTCACCTTTCAATTTAATTTTTCTAGTTATAAATATATACTAGGATGTAGACGGTGTTTAGTAGCACCCGACACCCATCGTCCACAGACCATGGACGGCTTGTATGCTTGTTTGTTTGATTTTGATGTGTAGTTGATTGTGTGATGTGATGTGAAATGAAATAAAATATTTATGTAGTTAAAAATATTTTATAGTTGAAAATATAATTTTTAACATGAAAATGAAATAAAAATAAACAAATCGGATGATCTGTTTATATACACACATTTGACTGATATTGATTGGGACGATAAATTTTACACATCGCCCAACTGCACAAATAAAATCTGTGTTTGATTGTTTGAAGCCCCACATGGGTATTGTGGTGATATATGACATACACTAATCCCAATAATTAGTAGTATGTCGATCGATTGATTGATAGACTGTTATAAGCGTTGAATATTTATATTTGATGCTTATACAGTGTAGAATGCACTTTGGATGATGGTTGATTATTCATCGTTGTTATTTTATACATGTGTTGTAGAAAATCCATATAATTAACATTATATGGTAATTGATTGGGCCTCATTCCAGTTTTGAAAAAGAAATATTTGCATAGAAATATTTGAAAAAAAAGAAATATTTGAATAGAAATATTTGAAATAGAAATATTCGAAATAGAATATTTGAGAATAGGAATATATGAAGCCGTGTTGATTAGATTGACGTCATTTTGACGTGAACGATATTTATATCGATTTTATTCATTTTATAACAAATATCGAAAGTGATTTCAAAATCTGATATTTTGAAAAGAATTGAAATTCGAATTAAATTGAATAGAAATGAATTCGAATTGAAATTGAATTGAAATGAATTCGAATTGAAATTGAATAGAAATGAATTCGAATTGGAATTGAATAGAAATGAGTTTGAATTGAAATCAATTTGAAATGAATTTTGAAACGAATTTAGATTGTAAAATTCAATTTTGATTTGAAATTGAATATGAAGTTGAAACCGTTTTGAAAATGAATTTAAAACAATTTATAAAATACATTTTGAATTGAAATCGACGAAGTATATATTATATATATTATATATATAATATAATGGCCTGAATAGAACGCGCCGCGCCGCGGTAGTTCGCGAATTTCGACCATTGACTTCGAACGGATATTACGGGAGATCCGACCGTCGGATTCTCCTAAAACCGGAACCGTTGGGTTCGTATCGAAAAGAGCTTTCTAACGAATATTGGAAATTAGAAATCTAACGGTTGGATTTGGAATTATGTCCAAATCAAATTTGGAAAAGGTCACTATAAGTGCAGTTCGATGGCCATTGATGGAAATCGACTGTACGGGCCTTGATAAAATTATTAAAAATATCGATAATTTGTGTAAAATCATAAGAAATGATTTGGGAAGAATCGGGATGAAAACTCCATATTTGAAAAGATAAAAATAGATTTTTATCGAAATGAACTAGTTTTGAACTAGAATAGTAATTTATTTATTTTTAAAATAAATAAATTAGATGTGAAATGGTTTTGAAAATAACCAGAATTTCCAATAATTGAATTAGAATAGATTTGAATCGAAATTATCTTCGGACTATTTCGATGTTGGATTTCGTTATGATATAGATATTGTTATGGGAATTTGAAAGATATATATATATATATCGTTATTTCCAATACGATATTTGTTAGTCGTAGAGTTTGATATTGAATATAAGCCGATATAATTTCTATTCAGAGCCTTGTATTTAATATCAAATGTGATTTGGGTTTGTAGTGAATGGTGTCTTCATTAACACTGTTCTTAAGCCCAGTTGAGAAAAAGAATAAATCTTTTTATTTAGATTTAATGAAGTGTATCAATTAAATAATATTTAATTGGAATTGAATTGATATTGATTTTTGGGTTTATCGTGAACAGTGTTTTAAATAACACTTGTTCTTTAACCCGATAATTAATGGAATGTGATTTTGGGTTTATCGTGAACCGTGTTTTAAATGACACTGATTCTTTAACCCAGTCAAAGATTAAAACTAAGTGGAGTTTTAAAGGAATCTTTAATTAGATTGAAAAGATCGAAAATGGAGTATCACCAGTTTTGCTCTAGGCGATAGTTAAATCTTTAATTAGATTTGAACGTGAAATGGTAATTGAATTTACCGACAACACCGTGGTGTTAAATATGAAGTATTACCAGTTTTACTTCATGGGATAAATAGGTTGGGATTCGGAAATTAAAACAAATGATTACTTCGATAAGGTTCGTTAAACCCGACTAGTTTGAATTGATATTCAAAAGAAGATTAAAGAATAAATTTAAAAGAATTTATCTTTGATAAAATTTATGGGAACCTTTCCCTAAGAATGTGAAATTTAGAAACTAACTGTAGGTTGGCTAAGCAGAATGGTTTCCTGGGTATTGATCTGATGTTGGTTTCGGCCTTCGGGGTTAATATTAGGGGAATTATTCTCTTGATTAATTTACGGTTAGTGACTGATGAATTGGAATGTGGCGTGTGTTGTGTTTGTGTAACGCTTGTTTATAATATACGCGAGTTATTCGGAAAGACCGGGTTTATCCCATTCTGAATAACTGATACGACGTCGAAGATGAAGACGGTGGTTGAAGATCGGAAGTCCTCACGTCGTTTGGATAATTACTGATGATCTTGATTGGGCTGTACACCCAAGAAGATGGAAACAGTTGGTGATCGTCCAGATGTAGTTGGAGATCGATGGATATGCGGGGTACTAGGTGCCTCCGGTTTCGTTCAGACCCAGAACGGACTTGTTAATGGACTGTGTGTCTGACATTGGATTTTAGTCTGTGTGATTGATTTCTATTAAATATATATCTGTTTGGCAGCGGAGAATTTATTCTCTTGCTTGACGCCCTTCTCTGAGACGTACGAGCTCAGGGGTTATATACTGATGGATATCAAACGCATAGAGTGAATTTCCTGTGTGGCATGCCTAAGTGGCAAATGATCAAGGCTTCTGTTGAAAAGCAAAGTCTTGTGGTTGATGATCGAAGCATGGCCTTTGTGGTGTAGCTTTGTGTAACGTTTACTTCGCGAGTTTCACACCCGGTATGAACCAAAAACGGGAGACGGACCTCAGGGAGGACATGCGTTTCTTTCTAGTTAGAAGTGGCGTCAGTGGTTTTACGCGCCCTGACGAGTTTGACTTATGTGGTTGTTGCTGTTGCGAGGCGCCTCGGTTAGATCGGACAGTACGGGTCTGATAGAGCCATTCGTTGGCTCATTTACGCCCCATAGGGCGGGGAAACGTAGTGTTCAGGCATTTTAATCCACATCGGTGGACCGGCCCTGTCGCTCCAAGGGACGATGCGTTCTGTTCCTGAGGGGCGGACTAGAGCGTTTCGAATCAGTTGAGGACTGTCTTTTGCCTCGGTTCATAGATGGAAATCCATCTTCCAAATACGTGACATTTGCGGTTTTATTTGAAGAGCCTAGTATGGCGACATAGTGGGATGGGGCGCTTATGTCGTCTATGATTAATACTTATGATTTGAAGTTATTTCATACACTATGCACTTATAATAGTATCAAATGATTTGTTTTAAACGTATCAAGCATTCTTGGCTATTATAAGGTAAAAACCCTATCCTCCGGCTTGCGTTACATTGTGTGATGGGAACTGGGTCTTATAATAGCTTCATTGTTCTTTATTTAGCATTGCGTTGTTGTTATATGCACTGGTATTCTTGGGAGGAAACCCGTTCCGTGTTATACGGCGTGGTCCTTTGATATATCTGATTTAAAGTAAAGTTTTAAATAACTGTTTTAGTTCTCACACCAGTCCCATGACTGACCTGGAGTTTATTGTTTTAACCTAAACTCTGGGTGCCCTTATTTTGACACGGGTAGCTAGTAGTTTTAATTTTGCAGATTTATATTCATAGGATCCTGGTTTACAGCTGGAATGATATCCGGAAAGCTTTGTATCCGTATATCTCCTTCAGTTGTGTATTGTATTATTTTCCGCTGCTATGTATTTAAATGTAATTTAAATCTCTGATATTTCTGTGTAATATTCATTTATACTCTGTATATTATTGTATTATGATGGTATTGTTGTAATATGCAATGAAATGTTCTTCCATCTGCGTTCTATTTTGTCGTGTTCTCAAAACAATTCGTTCTTTCTCTTCTCTTCGGAGACCGGGGAAGTTCGGGTCGTTTCACAGATATATCAAGGGACCACGCCGTATATCACGGAACGGGTTTCCTCCCAAGAATACCAGTGCATATAACAAAACAACGCAAAGCTTTTTGGAAAAATGAAGCTATTATAAGACCCAGGTCCTATCACACAATGCAACGCAAGCCGGGGGATAGGGGTTTTCCTTATAATAGCCAAACATGCTTGGCACGTTTAAAACAAATCATTTGATACTGTTATAAGTGCATAGTGTATAAAACAACTTCAAATATAAATGTATCAATCCTAGACGGCATGGGTACCATATATCATGTCGCCAATACTAGGCTCTATATACAATCGAAACCGCAATTGTCACGTATTGGATGTTGGATTTCCATCTGTGAACCAAGGCAAGGGATCGTCCTTACTGCTTCGAGACGCTCTAGCCCGCCCCTCAGGAAAGCGCACAAGCAAGCCTTGGATCGTCAGGGCCGGTCCACACGGAGTGGATTAAAATGCCTGAACATGCGTTTCCCCGCCCTATGGGGCATCAATGAGCCAAATGACTCCATCGGTCCCGGATCGACCGATATAACCGAGGCATCTCGCTATCCATCATCCACGTAAGTAAAATTCCAGGGCGTGCAAAACGCTGACAACACTCCTAGCTAGAAGGAAACGCATGCCCTCCCTGATGTCCTCTCCCGTTTCTGGTTCACACCGGTGTGTGAGGCTCGCGAATTAACGCTACACAAAGCTACGCTATATTAAAGTCGTGCTTTGATCATCAACCACAAGGCTCTGTTTTTCAACAGAATCCTTGATCATTTGCATCTCAGCAAGCCACACAGGAAATTCACGCTATGCAACCGATGTCTATCAATCACACAGAATGAAATCCGATGTCAGACACACATCATTTACAAGTTCGTTCTGGGTCTGAACGAAACCGGAGGCACCTTATTCCTCCCCCATATGTCCAATACAGAGGAGAGGCTCTCGCATATCCGGTCGATCTCCAAGTACGTCTGGACGATCACCACTTATTTCCTTGCCTTGGGTGTATAGCCTAATCAAGATATCAGTAATGATCCAAACGATGTGAAGACCTCCAGTCTTCAACCACCGTCTTCATCCTCGACACATCGCCGAATCAGTTATTCAGAATGGGATAAATCCGGTCTTTTTGAATAACTCGCATATATAATAAACAAGTGCTATAAAAACACAACATACGCCTCATTCCAATTCAGAATATTCTTTCATTCAAATATTCTTATACTTTGGGAAAGGTTCCCATTAATTTGATCAAAGATAAATTCTATAAATTTATTCTTTAATCTTCCTTTGGATATCATTTCAATCTAATTAAAGATGCATTAAAACTCCACTTGGTTTTAATCTTCCCAAAAATCAATATTAACGATTGTTTAACTTGGGAAATCATATCCTGTCCTTAACTGGGTTAAAGAACCAATGTCATTTAAAACATGGTTCACAATAAACCCAAAATCACATTCCATTCCATCGGCCATTAACCGTAAATTAGCACGTGAACAATTCCCTAAGCATTAACCCCGAAGGCCGAAACCAACATCAGATCAATACCCAGGAAACCACTCAACTGAACTAATCTCCAGTTAGTTTCTGATTTTTCTTAGCTCAATTGGATCTAAGAACAGTATTATTAAAGATACCATTCACGACAACCCAGAATCTTATTCCTTTGTTAATCGGGTTAAAGAACAAGTGTTATTTAAAACACCGTTCACGATAAACCCAAAGACCAATTTCAATTCCATTCCAATTAAATATCAATTAATTGGTATACTTCATTAAATCTAAATAAAAAGTTTTAATCTATTTTTCAACTGAGTTCAAGAACATTGTTAATGGAGACACCATCCACGACAAACCCAAAATCACATCAGTCTCTAACCGTAAATTAGTAAGAGAACAATTCCCTAAGTATTAACCCCGAAGGCCGAAACTAACATCAGATCAAGACCCAGGAAACCATTCAACTTAACTAATCTCCAGTCAGAATCTAATTTTCTTAACTCCATTCGGTTTAAGAACGGTATTAACTAAGATACCATTCACGACGAATCCAAAATCCAATTTGATATTGAATACAAGGCTCTGAATAGAAGATATATCGGCTTATATTCAATATCAAATTCTGAAACCTACAGATATCGTATTGGAACAACGATATATATATATCTTCCAAATTCCTCCACAATATCCGTATAATCACGAAATCCAATATTGAAACATTCCAGAGATAATTTCGATTCCAATTCATATATTGGAAATTCTGGTTATATTCAAAACCATTTCAAACCCAATTTATTTATTTTTACAAATATTGGATTTATTATTCTATTTCAAAACTAGTTCATTTCGATTAAAATCTATTTTTATCTTTTCAAATATGGAATTTTATATCCCAATTCTTTCCAAATCATCTATTATGATTTTACACAAATTATTGATATTTTTAATAATTTTATCAAGGCCCGTACAGCCGATTTCAATAAACGGCCATCGAACTGCACTTACAGCGTCCTTCTCCAAATTTGATTAGGATATAATTCCAAATCCAACCATTATATTTCTAATTTCTAATATTCGTTAGAAATCTCTTTTCGATATGAACCCAACGGTTCTAGTTTTAGGAGAATCCGACGGTCGGATCTCCCGTAGTATCCATTCGAAGTCAATGGTCGAAATTTGCGAACTACCGCAGCGCGGCGCGTTCTATTCAGGCCATTGTATATATATATATATATATATATATATATATATAGTATATTTCGTCGATTTTCATTTAAAACGTATTTTATAAATCGTTTTAAATTCGTTTTCAAAACGATTTCAACTTCATATTCAATTTCAAATAAAAATTGAATATTCCATATCATCGATATATAAATGATAATATTTTCAAAACATTATATTTTGAAATCAATTCCTCTTCGATATTCATTATAAAAATGAATAAAATCGATATAAATATCATTCACGTTCAAATGGCGTCAGTCTAACCAACACGGCTTTATATATTTAATATATTCGTGTCCATCCCAAATCGGACATCAAAATCATATTTTGATTCTTTTCTGAATATTATTTGAAAATATTCGTTATTCTAAAATAATTTTTATTTTAAAATATTCATTCTTTATGAATTGGCAGTCAATTACCATATAATTTGATTATATGGATTTCATACAATACATGTATACAACAACAGTGATAAATCATCATCCATCGTCCAGAGTGCATTCTACACTGTATAAGCATTAAATATAAATATTTAACGCTTGGGATTAGTGTATGTCCAAAATTAAATATAAATATTTAACGCTTATAACAGTCTATCGACCAATCGATTGACATACAACTAACTATTGGGATTAGTGTATGTCCAATATTATCCCAATACCCGTGTGGGGTTTCAGTCAACAAATAATGAATTTTATTTGTTCAGTTGGGAGATGTGTAAAATTTATCGTCCCAATCCATATCAGTCAAATGGGTGTACATCAACAAATCGTCTGATTTGTAAATGAATATTTATTTTATTCATATACACGTTAAAAATTATGTTTTTAACAATAAAATATTTATTCAATTCATTTACACAATAAAAATAATATTTTTTATTGTTCTAACATATTTTAGAAAATTTGGGTGGCATAACAGCATAATATCAAAATTGGGTAATGTCTAGCATTACCCCTCTCCTGATATTGGCTCGCGCTATACAGACATTACAATGCTAATCAATTCATTTAATCCAAACAACCAAATTCAACCAAATAATCTAATCAACCAAACCAAACAATCAAACAAGTCGTCCATGGTCTGTGGACTACGGGGAACAGTTCATATATGCAGTTATAAAATAAATAACTGTATAAGAAAATTTCAATGAGGAGTTCTCACCTTGGGTTTCCACTTCTCCATTTTATTTCTGAAATTCAGAACAGCCTGGATTTGCCCGTACTTCAGACACATTCTTTTTCAGATGTTCACATTAAAAATCACCTTTTTATTTCAATGCTATAGAGATAAAAATCACATTTTTATATCGCTATTCTATAAATAAAAATCCTATTTTTTTATAATTTTGCTTTCAACATAAAAATCAAATTTTTATAACTTCACTTTCAACATAAAAATCATATTTTATAACTTCGCTTTCAACATAAAAATCATATTTTTATAACTTCGCTTTCAACATAAAAATCATATTTTCTGTTCATAAAAATCAAAACTTTTTCAATATAAAGATTAAAGCTTTTTCATTAAAGAAAATCAGAATTTTTCATCAAAGAAAATAAATAAACTCACGAGAATGAAAACTCGCATTTACTGTTGTTGGAGGGGGTGTTTCGCTGTCGGAGATGGTCAGGGGGCGCGGTGGTTTGCTGAGGCGTCGGGGGGGGGGGGGGGTACTCGCGCTGGTGGAGTGATGGGGATCTAGTGGTGGAGGTTAGATTTGGGGTTATGGAGCAATGGAGGGGTTCGAGCAGAGGAGGGGTTGACTAACGCGAGGATAGGGGGTGCGACGGAGAAGTAGTGGTGGCTGACGCGAGGCTGGGGGAAGCGGCGGAGAAGGGGTGGTGCAGCGTCGATCGATTTGCGGGGGGCCTTCGTGGCCCAGGTTTTTTTTTCTTTTCTGATTTGGATTTTGAAACTGACGTGGTGAGGAGGGATAAAAGAGGGGTGAGGTTTGACTTATATTTTTTAAAATTCCCAAAAAGTTACTTTTTATTTTGATCTCCAAATCTAACTCACCGACTGTCGTCCCTAGCTAATTACCCCCATTCCGAACACAATGGGATATGTATCGTAGGCTAATTCGATCGTTACGATCAGTTTCCGCTAAGTTTGAAATATAAATCATTATATTGAATTTTAAATGCACATTTCAATTTATCGGGGTCACATACGGACCCCAAAAATTTCCGAAAAATATTTTCTAGCTTCGTATTGACGATACGGTTCTAACCAAACTAATTTCGTCAAATTTGGAGACCGTTTGAAAAATGGCCGTTTTCTGGTCGATCAAAATTGACTGAAACTGTCAAAAACACGTTTTACTTCGCTATGCTCACATATTGATTCAGAAAATTATGATTTTTGGAATCTAGCAATACTTTGGAATCCTGGATCCAACAAAAGTAGTTTCATCAAAAACGGAGGTGGTTTGCAAAATGGCTATTTTTAAGGACCAAAATTCCATAGCGACTATTCCGAATTTTCAACTGGGCATAACTTTTTGTTCCCGCTATGAAATTTCAATTTTTCGGATTCATTGGAAATATATTTTCAAATAGATTCTAATACTTTTCATTTCGCTAAAATCCAGTTTATTTTGAATCTTGTACATTCATTTGAAATTTGAAATCGAATTTTCAAACTACCGCGCCATTTCCAATTCATTTTATAATTATAAATAAATATTTATATTCTAACGACGATTAAAAAAATATACATTCTAATTCTATTCAAAATAAATTTCTTGTCGTTATCATTTAAAATAAATCATTTTAGATATTAAAATTCATTAAAATCGCCAAAATAAAATTTTTAAATTGATATAGATTTCCCAGGTTGTTACAACTTTGTTGTTTTCATCTCTGAAATGAGAAGAGATTGACCAACGAATTACGTCAGAATGTTTCTCTTGATATTTAACCATTCTCATCTAAATTAACTCTAGATGGTGTTGATTATGTAGTACTATAGAGAGGATTTTCTTGAAGGAATTCAAAGAATCTTCAAGATTTTCACTTATGTTATGAATTGGATTTTCCATAGTTTTGATAAGAAATGTATAGAGAAGAAGGAGAAATGAAATAATGAAATTTGTTTGGAAGAAATAGGATTAAATAGAGTCTGGAATTCATTGGATTTTGAATGAATTTGAGTTAGTTATTTAATTTTAAAATTTGAATAGATTTGAAAATCTGGCTGTTATATGTCGACATATATAATTATGTATGTGTACATACCCATTAAATTTTTGAAAATTTCCAAATTTTCAAATTCTGAATCTTTTGATCTTATATTATATTATAATTAATTCTAAGATTTTTACAGTAACTGAAATATGATTTTGACATAAATAAAACTCCATTCATTACTTCATAGAAAGCAAATACATCCAACAAATTAAGACACGCTAAATACGAGATTTGAAAGAAAATACAAGCGAATACATAAAGATAAATTAAACTAGATAAACTAGTTTTCAGCGGATGATGAGGAGGAAGGTGAGATTCGAAGCTTTCTTCCAATATTGACCTTGAACTTGGTCATTTTGGAAAAGTTTTTTTTGAGCTTCTTTTGATTGTTGATAATCTTCACTTGATTTTGAAAAATCGTCTCTTTGGAAATGTGTCTAGTGTTGATGGGACACTCAACACTTTCTAAAGAAGTTTCCTCTTCTTCGACTTCCATAGGCACTTGTTCTTGTTGCAATCGAGCTTGTTTGGCTTCGAATGTCTCATATGGTTAGAAAGTGAGAGGAATTTGCATGAGATGTATGTTTGATGAGTCAAACACTTTTCTTGGCACAAATTCTACTCCATGAAGATCAACTACAAAGTATTTGAAAGTGCAAGTAAGATAAACACCATAGTAGAGAGTATTTTCTCTTGATGACAGTTCTATGGGTTTGATCTCTTTTAAGATCATATAGGCCCAATTGATGTTATAGCCACCAATAATAGCAAATAGAGCCTTTTGGACCGTGAGAGTTGGGTTGTTAAAATTTCTGGAACGAGGAGTGATGGTATGTTGGAGTAGAAGGTTAACAATTCTTGTTTTTGGATGGAAAAAGCGATTTTTGAAATCCATTTGAGCATCGTCTTCAAATATGTCGTAATAAGTTTCTAAATCGGTTTCGTCAATAATGAAATCCGAAAAATCCGAGCCCGTGCTTCTACAATTTAAAATAGTGCCTAAGAGTTTGACATCAAGGACAATTTGCGTGCCTTTGACGTTACTCCAAATTTGGTCTTCGTTGCCTTCGTAAAATCCGCGATTAACATTCGCATAGAACATTTTGGCAAGCTTAGGATAACACACTTCGTCATTATCCTGTGAGTCAATTAGACTCAAGACTTCATTGTGTTGAAAGAGAGAGATGAGATCGTAAGAGGGAAAATCGCTAAAGACGGCGAAAGCACCCGTGTTAACTTTAGCATTTGCTACATAGTTAACATAGGTTTTGATAGCTTCTTTGTCATTATGAAGATAACCTTTGATGGTTTTGGTTAACTTCAATTTCTGAGTTGAACTTGAGGAAGTCATTGAATTGATAGTTTTGAAGAGAATAGATATGAAGAATATTGCTTTGAATTGTGAATGAAAGGTAGAGAGAATAGGTGTATAATAGAAATTGAGTGGATATGAATTAAATAGGCACAACTTTTCAAAAGTCAACGACACCTTTTCAGACATTGAGAGTTGGTGAAAAGTTGGAGGGAAGTTTGAAAGTTTAAACCTTTGAAATTCAAATTTTAAATTTCGAATTTCTAGTCATATATGTCAACATATACACATATGTATGTCGACATATGTATCTACTTTCAAAGGAAATTTGATTTTTGTGAAATGTAATTTAAATTATCGATTTGTATTTCAGGTTTAACGATTTCCAGAAATAATTCTAATCCTAACAAACATCCAACAAATTTATTTTATTATTTTATTTATTATTTATTATTATTTTGAATTTCAAATTTGAATATCAAATTTCAAGTTTTAATTTTAAAGTTCTAATTTTTATGTTCAGCAAAGCAAACAAACAAAACAACCATTCAACCAAAGAAAATTTAAAAATTAATTAAGGTGTACCCAGTTTTTAACCCTTTTCTTCGAAATTTTCTGAATTGCCATGAAGCACATATTTGAATTTTCGGTTTCTGGCTCTTTATCACTTGATGATGAATCTGAATCATCTAACGTTGCTGCATATGTTTTCTTTCTCTTCCTTGAAAAATTGTTATTGTATGTTCGTTGAGTCGATTTATCTGAATATGGAAACATTTTCCTTATCTGGCTTGGTTTGTTGCAGTTATAACATCGATCATTATTTCTTCTTGAATTTCCTTGGTTATTATTTTGAAAATAATTTTTCCTTCTATATTTCAGAAATTTTCTAAAATGCTTGTCATAAGGACTGTTTCTTCATCGTCTTCACTACTCAAGTCAGAATCATTTGTTGTTGCTTTAAATGCAATGGATTTCTTCTTAGTTGACCTGTTTTCCTTTCTTTTCTATAGTTGAACTTCAAAAGACATCGGATTTCCGATTAACTCCTCAATCTTCATTTCACTGGCATTATTGGCTTCTTCAATTGCCAAAGTCTTCTGATCCCATTCCGGAGTCAATGAACTCAATATTTTTCTGACTTGATTTTCTTCAGAATAAGTTTTTCTAAGTGTCGTTAATGAATGCACTATCTTTTGAAATCTAATATATATATCGAAGATAGACTCATTCTCGTTCATTTTGAATAACTCAAACTGATTAACTAACATTGATATCTTAGTTTTTTTTACTTTAATAGTTCCTTCATAAGTAACTTGCAAAGTTCTCCAAATTTCATAAGCAGTTTTACATACTCACACTCTATTAAACTCATTCCTACATAATTAACAAAATAACATATTCATGGCTTTAGAATTGCGTTGTGCAGCAGTCTTTTATTCATTTGTCCATTGTGCAAAAGCAGTTGTGGGTTCAACAAACACAATTTGTGTACTATTCCATGTTTCCAATCCAAGTGATTGTAAATATATTTTCATTCTACATGCCCAATATGAATAATTACTACCATTAAACAGTGGACTGGCCCTCTATAAAAGAACTATTATTGCTACCAGTGTTAGTTTCCATTATAACTATTTTCAAAAATATGATTATGAACTTTTTGAAAGACCCTGCTCTGATACCAATTGTTAGGGATTGAGGAATGGATCATTAAGGCAAAACTAACACTAGAGGGGGGAGAATAGTGTTTTTGAGAAATTAAACAAAATATAAAACTTATATGGTCTACTATATGAATCAAACACAACAGAAACAATCACAGACACATAATCAAACATAAACACAAAGAATAACAAAAATAAATGCAGAAAATAAAAGAACACTGTGACGGCCTGGAATTTCGCTCGATCTGAATCAGTCGTTAAACCGATCTAGATCGTTCGAAACCCCTGAACGTTGAGAACATGACAAATCAGAACACAAACAGAAGAACATTTCATTGTATATAACAACAATTCCATTAGATACAAGAATATACAGAGTATAAATGAATAAATATTACACAGAAATATCAGAGATTACAATAAATTACATAGCAGCGGAAAATAATACAAAGCACAACTGAAGGTGATATACGGATACAGAGCTTTCCGGATATCATTCCAGCTGTAAACCAGGATCCTGTGAATATAAATCTGCAAAACCAAAACTACTAGCTGCCCGTGCGGAAAATAAGGGCACCCAGAGTTTAGGTTAAAACAATAAACTCCAGGTCAGTCATGTGACTGGTGTGAGAACTAAAACAGTTATTTAAAACTTTACTTTAAAAGAGAGTGATTCAAGGGACCACGCCGTATAACACGGAACGGGTTTCCTCCCAAAAATATCAGTGCGTAGAATAAACAGCGCAATGCTTTTTCGAAAAATGAAGCTATTATAAGACCCAGGTCCTATCACACAATGCAACGCAAGCCGGGGGATAGGGTTTTCCCTTATAATAGCCAAACATGCTTGGTACGTTTAAAACAAATCATTTGATACTATAATAAGTGTATAGTGTCAAAACAATTCCAATCATAAATATAAATCATAGACGGCATGGGTACCATATATCATGTCGCCATACTAGTTCTACAATTAAAACCGCAATCCACGTATTGGAAATTGGATTTCCGTCATGAGTCGAGGCAAGGGGCAAGCTCCTCTCCGCGTTCGAGACACTCTAGCAAATGTCCCAGGATTACGCACACTGGGTAACCCCTGGATCTTCAGGGCCGGTCCTCACTTACGTTAGAGGATTAGTTATGCCTGAACACACGTTTCCCGGTCCTTACAGACCTATAATCGAGGCGCCTCATCCAACAACCACAAAGGTGAAAAGTATATATATGTCAGGGCTGGTAAGTCACTGACACCACCAAAGCTAGAAAGAAACGTGCGCTCTCCCTGCAGTCCGTATCCCGTTTTAACTCATACCGAGGTGTGAGGCTCGCGAATTCACGCTATACACAAAGCTGCCACGTAGGCTGTGCTTTGATCATCAACCACAAGACTTTGCTTTTCAACAGAAGCCTTGATCATTGCATCTCAGCATGCCACACAGGCAATTCATGCCATGCGGTTGATATCTATCGATATATAACCTCTAAGCTCGTACGTCTCAGAGAAGGGCGTTAAGCAAGAGAATAAATTCTCCGCCGCCAAGCAGATATATATTTAATAGAAATCAATCAACACAGAATAAAATCCAATGTCAGACACACAATCCATTTACAAGTCTGTTCTGGGTCTGAACGAAACCGGAGGCACTTTCCTCGCATATCCATCCATCTCCAAGTACGTCTGGACGACCACCAACTATTTCCATCCTCTTGGGTGTACAGCCCAATCAGGATCGTCAGTAATTATCCAAACGATGTGAAGACTTCTGGTCTTCGACCACCGTCTTCATCTTCGACTTATCGTCGAATCGGTTATTCAGAATGGGTGTAAACCCGGCCTTTCCGAACAACCCGCGTATATTAAAAACAAATGTTACACAAACACAACATACGCCTCATTCCAATTCACTAGTCACTAACCCCAGATTAGCAAGAGAACAATTTCCCAAACATTAACCCCGAAGGCCGAAACCAACATCAGATCAATACCCAGGAAGCCATTCTTCTTAGGCAACCTACAGCTAGTTTCTAAATTCCACATTCTTAGGGAAAAGTTCCCATTAATTTTATCCAAGATAAATTCTTTAAAATTTATCCTGTAATCTTCCTTTGGATGTCATTTAAAACCAAATTATGGTTTCCCAACTAGTCGAGATTAGCGAACCACAACGAAGTAATTATTTATTTTATTTCCCAATCCCAACCTATTCATCCCATGAAGCAAAACTGGTAATACTCCATATCTAACACCGTGGTGTTATCGGTAAAATTAATTACCATTTCACGTTCAAATCTAATTAAAGATTTAACTATCGCTTTGGAGCAAAACTGGCGATACTCCATTCTCGCTCATTTCTAAATTTGATAATTTAGATTACAAATTCACACTTCAATCTAATTGCAGATTCGTTAGAACTCCTTTTACTGGGTTAAAGAACTAGGTGTTATTTAAAACACAGTTCACGACAAACCCAAATCACATTCTATTTGTTATCGGGTTAAAGAACTAGTTTTGTTTAAAACACCGTTCACGATAAACCCATTTCAAATTCAATCAAATATATTAGAAATTCGATTATTTAAAACCCCTTTTTTAAATCTAATTCATTTATTTAAAAATAATTGGGCTTTAAATTTAGTTCAAAACTAGTTCATTTCGATAAAAACCCATTTTTATCTTTTCAAATATGGAGTTTTTCATCCCAAATCTTCACAAATCATTTCTTGTGATTTTACACTAATTATTACTATTTTTAATAATTTTATCAAGGCCCGTACAGTCGATTTCCAACAACGGCCATCGAACTGCACTTACAGCGACCTTTTTCGAATTTGATTTGGACATAATTCCAAATCCAACCGTTAGATTCCAAATTTCAAATATTCGTTAGAAAGCTCTTTTCGATACGAACCCAACGGTTCCGGTTTCAGGAGAATCCGACGGTCGGATCTCCCGTAATGTCCGTTTGAAATAAATGGTCGAAATTTACGAACTGCTGCGGCGCGGCGCGTTCTATTCAGGCCATTATATTATATATATAATATATATAATATATATTTCGTCGATTTCTATTTAAAACGAATTATATAATTAGTTTTGAATTCGTTTCAAAAGCAAATTCAACTTCCATTTCAATTCAAATCAAAATCGAATTCTTCTTTATAAATTCGTTTTAAAATTCATTTCTATTCAATTTCAAATTTCAATTCAATCTGAATTCATTTCACTTTGCTTTTGATTCAATTTGAATTCGTTTTCAATTCAATCTAATTTCAAAGTCGTTTTCTATTCGATTCAATTCGAATTGGTTTTCTATTCGATTCAAATTCATTTTCTATTCAAATCAAATTCGTTTCATTTTAAAATTCATTTCTATTCAATTCAAATTTATTTTCTATTTAATTCAAATCGAAATCGTTATATATTCAATTCATTTCGAAATCGTTATATATTCAATTCATTTCGAAATCGTTATATATTCAATTCATTTCGAAATCGTTATATATTCAATTCATTTCGAAATCGTTATATATTCAATTCATTTCGAAATCGTTATATATTCAATTCATTTCGAAATCGTTATATATTCAATTCATTTCAAAATCGTCATATATTCAATTCATTTCAAAATCGTTATATATTCAATTCATTTCGAAATCGTTATATATTCAATTCATTTCGAAATCGTTATATATTCAATTCATTTCGAAATCGTTATATATATCGTTCGCGTCAAAATGGCGCATCACTATTCAACACGGCTTTATATATTCTATTTCAAATATTTCTTTTTGTCAACACACGACTAATCTCAACGAATGAGTACCGTCCATGTGTGACTATTTTTGTTAAATTATTTCGTTCAACACATGACTAATCTCAACGGATGAGTACAGTCAACACATGAACCTTTATTTTATATTGATAAAGATGTAAATTTTATTATAAAAATAATTCGTTCAACACATGACTAATCCCAACGGATGAGTATAGTCAACACATGAACCTTTATTTTATATTGATAAAGATGTAAATTTTATTATAAAAATAATTCGTTCAACACATGACTAATCCCAACGGATGAGTATAGTCAACACATGAACATTTATTTTATACTTTATTTTTCAAATTGGAATGAGGCCCAATCAATCACCATATAAAATTAATTATATGGATTTTCATACAACACATGTATAAAATAGCATTGAAATATAATCAACCATCAACCAAAGTGCACTACACTGTATAAGCATCAAATATAGATATCTAACGCTTATAACAGCCTGTCAATCAATCGATCGACATATTTAATCAATCAGGATGAGTGGACTTCATATTTCATCCCAACACCCGTGTGGGGTTTCAAACAATCAAACACAAATTTTATTCGTGCAGTTGGGCGATGTGTAAAATTTATCGTCCCAATCCATGTCCTTCAAATAGGTGTACATAAACAAACCGTCTGGTCTGTAAATGAATATTTATTTATTCACATTCACGTTAAAATTATATTTTTAACGATAAAACATTTTATTCAACCTATGAATATTCTATTCGATTCATTCTTTAAATAAAATGATCTTTTTATTTTTCTAACATATTTTAGAAAATTTCGGCGGCATAACGGCACGATACTAGAAACGGGACGAGGCCTAGCCTTATCCCCGGTCTAGTGAAGGCCCACGCCATTCACACATCAATCAAATCAATTTCATTTCACCAAACAATTTCCATTCAATCAAATATTCTAACTAACTACTCAACCAAACAAACAAGTCCATGGTCTGTGGACGGGTGTCGGGTGCTACTAAGCACCGTCTGCATCCTAGTATATATATATAACTAGAAAAAGAAATTGAAAGGTGAGAAGTTCTCACCGATAGCTATCCTAGCTCCACGGCACTTCTTTGATAGAAATCTTCATCGCCATCGCATCTTCGTTGCCCGTATACGCTGTATATATAAAAATCCCATTTTTATATTCTCCATTATATAAAAATCATATTTTTATCGCTAACTTCATATTGTGAAAATAGAATTTTCAACGCTATTTCATATTTGTAAAAATAGAATTTTCACTTCGTTATACTTTATATAAAAATCGAATTTTTACTTCAAAGTTCAATATATAAAAATCGACCTTTTATCGCTATGTCAAATAGATAAAAATTATATTTTTATCACGCTATTTTCCACATAAAGATTTCGCCTTTATAAAAATAAAGTTTTCTTCTTATAAAAATCACCACTTTATCTCAACGTATATAAAATAAAAATCAGATTCTTATTTCGTTACATACACAAAGATGATATCTTTATATTCTCTATCCTATAAAGATTATATTTTTAATACTTTAAAAATATAAAAATCATATTTTTAATATTTCTATATAGTAAAGACTATATTTTTAATTCTTTAGAAATATAAAAACTATATTTTTATCACTTTTAAAAATATAAAGATCATACCTTTTAAAGTTCTAATCTTTTCCTATTCTAAAGTTTAAATCTTTTCTATTTAAAATCTAAATCTTTTTCCTTTTAAAATCTAAATCTTTTTTATTTAAAATCTTAAAATAAAATCAGTTCTTACTTCTTTAAAAATCAGTTATTGCATCATTATCAAATTAGTTTATAAATCTTAAAAAAAAAAATCTAAAATCAGTTTTTTTCAGTAAAATAAAAATCAGAAGAAGGAAAAAAAAAGCAGTAAACTAAAAATCAGTTTTTTTTTATTTAAATTAAAACAAAAATCAAAAACTCACCTTTTCTCGCTGAGCTAGGAGGGAGGGGGTCATCAACGGGGAGCGGAAGTGGCCGAGCGCGGCGCCTAGGGTTTCGTGGGCGATTGGGTGGCTGGGGCGGTTTGAAGAGGAGGGAGAGAAGACTGGAGGGAGGATCGAGAGGAGAGGAAGAAGGAGGTAGTGGCTTCGACGGGGGTGGTGGCGCTCTGGCTGCGAGGGTGGCAGAGACGCGGTGGCGCGCCAGATCGGAGGGCGATGGGTTCCCCTTTTCTTTTCTCTTTTTTTTTTATTTCTGAATGAGGAGAGAGAAGGGTAGGTATAGGGGTTTTATATATATTTTAATTTATTTATTTTCATCAAAAGCAACTTTTAATTTCGACCTCAAAACGAGGCCCACCGCCTGTCGCCCATAGCGTTTCACCCCATTCCGAACACAATGGGATCTGTATCGTAAGCTGATTCGGCTGTTACAATCAGTTTTCGTTAAATTTACATTTAAATCACTATATTGAATTTTAAACGTACATTTCAAATTACTGGGGTCACCTACTAACTCGAAAAATTCCATAAAAATATTTTCTAGCTTCGTATTGACGATACGGTCCTAACAAAACTAGTTCCGTCGAATTCCGAGACCGTTTGAAAAATGGCCCATTTCCAGTCGATTAAAATCAACTGAAACTGGTCAAACGCGTTTTCCTTTGCCACGCTCACATATTGATTCAAAAAATTATGAAATTTGAAACCTAGCAATAATTTAACATCACGGACCCAACAAAAGTGGTTTCGTCGAAATCCGAGGTCATTTGCAAAATGTCCATTTTTAAGGGCCTGAATTCCATAGCGACTATTCAGAATTTTTAACTGGACATATCTTTTGATTCCCGATACGAAATCTTGATTTTTCGAATTCGATAGAAAGATATTCACAATTAGATTCCATTATTTTTGGTTTTACCAAAATCCGGATTATTTTGCACCCGGTACATTCAATTGAAGTTTGAAATCGAATTATCGAACTACCGCGCCATTTTCAATTCTATTTATAATTATATATAAATATTTATATTCTAACGACGACGCGTATAAATATATACGTTCGAATATATTCAAAATAAATTTCTCGTCGATTTTATTTAAAATAATTCATTTTAAATAATCAAAATCCGCCAAAATTGCCGAAATAAAAATTTTAAACTGGCCCAGATTTTCGGGTTATTACAATCTCCCCCACTTAAAACTTTTCGTCCCCGAAAAGGAACAAAGTCGAAAGTGGTTTGATTATTCAACTCTACGCTCGATCTGGCTTCCATTCTCCAACTTTTTAGTTTCTGAGAATTTTCAAAATTTCAAAAATTTGGCTAACACCCTAAATTTTCGAAAAATTTCGCCATAACCTCCCCTGCACCGGGAGCATCGAGGAATTTCAAATAGCTTCCCCGGTCCTTCAGATCTCAAAAAGAAAAAGAAAAAGCCAATAGGCTCACAAAATCATCATCACCCAAACAAAACAGGAAATTATGTAGTAAACATGTACCTATTTGTCGGGCAAACAAATTTTATTCTCTGCTCTAGCCTCCTTGCTATGACCTGTTCAATGTAAGTATACGTATATGCAAGCAAATGCGACCAATTTTCAATACAATTCAATTTTTTGGTTATATTAGGCATAAATGGTTAAAATTAGCAAACAATTAAACAAACAGCCCAAACATCAATCAATTAGTGAATTAAAGTTTCAAATTCATAATTTTTGATATATATACAAAAAATCATGTTTTGGTGCCAATTCACAACAATGTGTTCTAGCTATATAAGTTTTGGTTCTCACACCAGTCGAATGGAAATATATCGATATCACACCTTCGTTACTCGAACATGAATACTAATGACAACTAGTCAATCATTAGAATCATCTTCGGGCCACTAGAGTATGATTCTATATCTATCCAATATATTAAAACTTCGAATATACGTTCATGACGCGTATACGCGAAATCTTTATATACTCGATTGTCCATATTCAAAATAAATAAATAGTCAAATACGTTTTAAAATGGTTTAAATTTTCAAAACAAAATTGTTTTCAATTGAAAAATATACTCTGCACACTCGTTCTAGGATACTACTGATCCTATCTCTAACGAGTCATTCTAATTGGATATTACTAACCCAATATCTGATGAATTCTTTCGTATGGTTCTAATGTGTCTTGTTCTCGAGCTCTGTAAACCAAAGCTCTGATACCAAATGTGACGGCCTGGAATTTCGCTCGATCTGAATCAGTCGTTAAACCGATCTAGATCGTTCGAAACCCCTGAACGTTGAGAACATGACAAATCAGAACACAAACAGAAGAACATTTCATTGTATATAACAACAATTCCATCAGATACAAGAATATACAGAGTATAAATGAATAAATATTACACAGAAATATCAGAGATTACAATAAATTACATAGCAGCGGAAAATAATACAAAGCACAACTGAAGGTGATATACGGATACAGAGCTTTCCGGATATCATTCCAGCTGTAAACCAGGATCCTGTGAATATAAATCTGCAAAACCAAAACTACTAGCTGCCCGTGCGGAAAATAAGGGCACCCAGAGTTTAGGTTAAAACAGTAAACTCCAGGTCAGTCATGTGATTGGTGTGAGAACTAAAACAGTTATTTAAAACTTTACTTTAAAAGAGAGTGATTCAAGGGACCACGCCGTATAACACGGAACGGGTTTCCTCCCAAGAATATCAGTGCATAGAATAAACAGCGCAATGCTTTTTCGAAAAATGAAGCTATTATAAGACCCAGGTCCTATCACACAATGCAACGCAAGCCGAGGGATAGGGTTTTCCCTTATAATAGCCAAACATGCTTGGTACGTTTAAAACAAATCATTTGATACTATAATAAGTGTATAGTGTCAAAACAATTCCAATCATAAATATAAATCATAGACGGCATGGGTACCATATATCATGTCGCCATACTAGTTCTACAATTAAAACCGCAATCCACGTATTGGAAATTGGATTTCCGTCATGAGTCGAGGCAAGGGGCAAGCTCCTCTCCGCGTTCGAGACACTCTAGCAAATGTCCCAGGATTACGCACACTGGGTAACCCCTGGATCTTCAGGGCCGGTCCTCACTTACGTTAGAGGATTAGTTATGCCTGAACACACGTTTCCCGGTCCTTACAGACCTATAATCGAGGCGCCTCATCCAACAACCACAAAGGTGAAAAGTATATATATGTCAGGGCTGGTAAGTCACTGACACCACCAAAGCTAGAAAGAAACGTGCGCTCTCCCTGCAGTCCGTATCCCGTTTTAACTCATACCGAGGTGTGAGGCTCGCGAATTCACGCTATACACAAAGCTGCCACGTAGGCTGTGCTTTGATCATCAACCACAAGACTTTGCTTTTCAACAGAAGCCTTGATCATTGCATCTCAGCATGCCACACAGGCAATTCATGCCATGCGGTTGATATCTATCGATATATAACCTCTAAGCTCGTACGTCTCAGAGAAGGGCGTTAAGCAAGAGAATAAATTCTCCGCCGCCAAGCAGATATATATTTAATAGAAATCAATCAACACAGAATAAAATCCAATGTCAGACACACAATCCATTTACAAGTCTGTTCTGGGTCTGAACGAAACCGGAGGCACTTTCCTCGCATATCCATCCATCTCCAAGTACGTCTGGACGACCACCAACTATTTCCATCCTCTTGGGTGTACAGCCCAATCAGGATCGTCAGTAATTATCCAAACGATGTGAAGACTTCTGGTCTTCGACCACCGTCTTCATCTTCGACTTATCGTCGAATCGGTTATTCAGAATGGGTGTAAACCCGGCCTTTCCGAACAACCCGCGTATATTAAAAACAAATGTTACACAAACACAACATACGCCTCATTCCAATTCACTAGTCACTAACCCCAGATTAGCAAGAGAACAATTTCCCAAACATTAACCCCGAAGGCCGAAACCAACATCAGATCAATACCCAGGAAGCCATTCTTCTTAGCCAACCTACAGCTAGTTTCTAAATTCCACATTCTTAGGGAAAAGTTCCCATTAATTTTATCCAAGATAAATTCTTTAAAATTTATCCTGTAATCTTCCTTTGGATGTCATTTAAAACCAAATTATGGTTTCCCAACTAGTCGAGATTAGCGAACCACAACGAAGTAATTATTTATTTTATTTCCCAATCCCAACCTATTCATCCCATGAAGCAAAACTGGTAATACTCCATATCTAACACCGTGGTGTTATCGGTAAAATTAATTACCATTTCACGTTCAAATCTAATTAAAGATTTAACTATCGCTTTGGAGCAAAACTGGCGATACTCCATTCTCGCTCATTTCTAAATTTGATAATTTAGATTACAAATTCACACTTCAATCTAATTGCAGATTCGTTAGAACTCCTTTTACTGGGTTAAAGAACTAGGTGTTATTTAAAACACAGTTCACGACAAACCCAAATCACATTCTATTTGTTATCGGGTTAAAGAACTAGTGTTATTTAAAACACCGTTCACGATAAACCCATTTCAAATTCAATCAAATATATTAGAAATTCGATTATTTAAAACCCCTTTTTTAAATCTAATTCATTTATTTAAAAATAATTGGGCTTTAAATTTAGTTCAAAACTAGTTCATTTCGATAAAAACCCATTTTTATCTTTTCAAATATGGAGTTTTTCATCCCAAATCTTCACAAATCATTTCTTGTGATTTTACACTAATTATTACTATTTTTAATAATTTTATCAAGGCCCGTACAGTCGATTTCCAACAACGGCCATCGAACTGCACTTACATCGACCTTTTTCGAATTTGATTTGGACATAATTCCAAATCCAACCGTTAGATTCCAAATTTCAAATATTCGTTAGAAAGCTCTTTTCGATACGAACCCAACGGTTCCGGTTTCAGGAGAATCCGACGGTCGGATCTCCCGTAATGTCCGTTTGAAATAAATGGTCGAAATTTACGAACTGCCGCGGCGCGGCGCGTTCTATTCAGGCCATTATATTATATATATAATATATATAATATATATTTCGTCGATTTCTATTTAAAACGAATTATATAATTAGTTTTGAATTCGTTTCAAAAGCAAATTCAACTTCCATTTCAATTCAAATCAAAATTGAATTCTTCTTTATAAATTCGTTTTAAAATTCATTTCTATTCAATTTCAAATTTCAATTCAATCTGAATTCATTTCACTTTGCTTTCGATTCAATTTGAATTCGTTTTCAATTCAATCTAATTTCAAAGTCGTTTTCTATTCGATTCAATTCGAATTGGTTTTCTATTCGATTCAAATTCATTTTCTATTCAAATCAAATTCGTTTCATTTTAAAATTCATTTCTATTCAATTCAAATTTATTTTCTATTTAATTCAAATCGAAATCGTTATATATTCAATTCATTTCGAAATCGTTATATATTCAATTCATTTCGAAATCGTTATATATTCAATTCATTTCGAAATCGTTATATATTCAATTCATTTCGAAATCGTTATATATTCAATTCATTTCGAAATCGTTATATATTCAATTCATTTCGAAATCGTTATATATTCAATTCATTTCGAAATCGTTATATATTCAATTCATTTCGAAATCGTTATATATTCAATTCATTTCGAAATCGTTATATATTCAATTCATTTCGAAATCGTTATATATTCAATTCATTTCGAAATCGTTATATATATCGTTCGCGTCAAAATGGCGCATCACTATTCAACACGGCTTTATATATTCTATTTCAAATATTTCTTTTTGTCAACACACGACTAATCTCAACGAATGAGTACCGTCCATGTGTGACTATTTTTGTTAAATTATTTCGT
The DNA here is from genome assembly GCA_030737875.1 of Allium sativum. Lineage (NCBI taxonomy): Eukaryota > Viridiplantae > Streptophyta > Magnoliopsida > Asparagales > Amaryllidaceae > Allium > Allium sativum. Next base: position 832,593,512 of record CM060924.1, read on the forward strand.
TCAACACATGACTAATCTCAACGGATGAGTACAGTCAACACATGAACCTTTATTTTATATTGATAAAGATGTAAATTTTATTATAAAAATAATTCGTTCAACACATGACTAATCCCAACGGATGAGTATAGTCAACACATGAACCTTTATTTTATATTGATAAAGATGTAAATTTTATTATAAAAATAATTCGTTCAACACATGACTAATCCCAACGGATGAGTATAGTCAACACATGAACCTTTATTTTATACTTTATTTTTCAAATTGGAATGAGGCCCAATCAATCACCATATAAAATTAATTATATGGATTTTCATACAACACATGTATAAAATAGCATTGAAAAATAATCAACCATCAACCAAAGTGCACTACACTGTATAAGCATCAAATATAGATATCTAACGCTTATAACAGCCTGTCAATCAATCGATCGACATATTTAATCAATCAGGATGAGTGGACTTCATATTTCATCCCAACACCCGTGTGGGGTTTCAAACAATCAAACACAGATTTTATTCGTGCAGTTGGGCGATGTGTAAAATTTATCGTCCCAATCCATGTCCTTCAAATAGGTGTACATAAACAAACCGTCTGGTCTGTAAATGAATATTTATTTATTCACATTCACGTTAAAATTATATTTTTAACGATAAAACATTTTATTCAACCTATGAATATTCTATTCGATTCATTCTTTAAATAAAATGATCTTTTTATTTTTCTAACATATTTTAGAAAATTTCGGCGGCATAACGGCACGATACTAGAAACGGGACGAGGCCTAGCCTTATCCCCGGTCTAGTGAAGGCCCACGCCATTCACACATCAATCAAATCAATTTCATTTCACCAAACAATTTCCATTCAATCAAATATTCTAACTAACTACTCAACCAAACAAACAAGTCCATGGTCTATGGACGGGTGTCGGGTGCTACTAAGCACCGTCTGCATCCTAGTATATATATATAACTAGAAAAAGAAATTGAAAGGTGAGAAGTTCTCACCGATAGCTATCCTAGCTCCACGGCACTTCTTTGATAGAAATCTTCATCGCCATCGCATCTTCGTCGCCCGTATACGCTGTATATATAAAAATCCCATTTTTATATTCTCCATTATATAAAAATCATATTTTTATCGCTAACTTCATATTGTGAAAATAGAATTTTCAACGCTATTTCATATTTGTAAAAATAGAATTTTCACTTCATTATACTTTATATAAAAATCGAATTTTTACTTCAAAGTTCAATATATAAAAATCGACCTTTTATCGCTATGTCAAATAGATAAAAATTATATTTTTATCACGCTATTTTCCGCATAAAGATTTCGCCTTTATAAAAATAAAGTTTTCTTCTTATAAAAATCACCACTTTATCTCAACGTATATAAAAATAAAAATCAGATTCTTATTTCGTTACATACACAAAGATGATATCTTTATATTCTCTATCCTATAAAGATTATATTTTTAATACTTTAAAAATATAAAAATCATATTTTTAATATTTCTATATAGTAAAGACTATATTTTTAATTCTTTAAAAATATAAAAACTATATTTTTATCACTTTTAAAAATATAAAGATCATACCTTTTAAAGTTCTAATCTTTTCCTAGTCTAAAGTTTAAATCTTTTCTATTTAAAATCTAAATCTTTTTCCTTTTAAAATCTAAATCTTTTTTTATTTAAAATCTTAAAATAAAATCAGTTCTTACTTCTTTAAAAATCAGTTATTGCATCATTATCAAATTAGTTTATAAATCTTAAAAAAAAAACAAATCTAAAATCAGTTTTTTTTCAGTAAAATAAAAATCAGAAGAAGGAAAAAAAAAAGCAGTAAACTAAAAATCAGTTTTTTTTTATTTAAATTAAAACAAAAATCAAAAACTCACCTTTTCTCGCTGAGCTAGGAGGGAGGGGGTCATCAACGGGGAGCGGAAGTGGCCGAGCGCGGCGCCTAGGGTTTCGTGGGCGATTGGGTGGCTGGGGCGGTTTGAAGAGGAGGGAGAGAAGACTGGAGGGAGGATCGATAGGAGAGGAAGAAGGAGGTAGTGGCTTCGACGGGGGTGGTGGCGCTCTGGCTGCGAGGGTGGCAGAGACGCGGTGGCGCGCCAGATCGGAGGGCGACGGGTTCCCCTTTTCTTTTCTCTTTTTTTTTTATTTCTGAACGAGGAGAGAGAAGGGTAGGTATAGGGGTTTTATATATATTTTAATTTATTTATTTTCATCAAAAGCAACTTTTAATTTCGACCTCAAAACGAGGCCCACCGCCTGTCGCCCATAGCGTTTCACCCCCATTCCGAACACAATGGGATCTGTATCGTAAGCTGATTCGGCTTTTACAATCAGTTTTCGTTAAATTTACATTTAAATCACTATATTGAATTTTAAACGTACATTTCAAATTACTGGGGTCACCTACTAACTCGAAAAATTCCAGAAAAATATTTTCTAGCTTCGTATTGACGATACGGTCCTAACAAAACTAGTTCCGTCGAATTCCGAGACCGTTTGAAAAATGGCCCATTTCCAGTCGATTAAAATCAACTGAAACTGGTCAAACGTGTTTTCCTTTGCCACGCTCACATATTGATTCGAAAAATTATGAAATTTGAAACCTAGCAATAATTTAACATCACGGACCCAACAAAAGTGGTTTCGTCGAAATCCGAGGTCATTTGCAAAATGTCCATTTTTAAGGGCCTGAATTCCATAGCGACTATTCAGAATTTTTAACTGGACATATCTTTTGATTCCTGATACGAAATCTTGATTTTTCGAATTCGATAGAAAGATATTCACAATTAGATTCCATTATTTTTGGTTTTACCAAAATCCGGATTATTTTGCACCCGGTACATTCAATTGAAGTTTGAAATCGAATTATCGAACTACCGCGCCATTTTCAATTCTATTTATAATTATATATAAATATTTATATTCTAACGACGACGCGTATAAATATATACGTTCGAATATATTCAAAATAAATTTCTCGTCGATTTTATTTAAAATAATTCATTTTAAATAATCAAAATCCGCCAAAATTGCCGAAATAAAAATTTTAAACTGGCCCAGATTTTCGGGTTATTACAATCTCCCCCACTTAAAACTTTTCGTCCCCGAAAAGGAACAAAGTCGAAAGTGGTTTGATTATTCAACTCTACGCTCGATCTGGCTTCCATTCTCCAACTTTTTAGTTTCTGAGAATTTTCAAAATTTCAAAAATTTGGCTAACACCCTAAATTTTCGAAAAATTTCGCCATAACCTCCCCTGCACCGGGAGCATCGGGGAATTTCAAATAGCTTCCCCGGTCCTTCAGATCTCAAAAAGAAAAAGAAAAAGCCAAGCGGCTAGCCAATAGGCTCACAAAATCATCATCACCCAAACAAAACAGGAAATTATGTAGTAAACATGTACCTATTTGTCGGGCAAACAAATTTTATTCTCTGCTCTAGCCTCCTTGCTATGACCTGTTCAATGTAAGTATACGTATATGCAAGCAAATGCGACCAATTTTCAATACAATTCAATTTTTTGGTTATATTAGGCATAAATGGTTAAAATTAGCAAGCAATTAAACAAACAGCCCAAACATCAATCAATTAGTGAATTAAAGTTTCAAATTCATAATTTTTGATATATATACAAAAAATCATGTTTTGGTGCCAATTCACAACAATGTGTTCTAGCTATATAAGTTTTGGTTCTCACACCAGTCGAATGGAAATATATCGATATCACACCTTCGTTACTCGAACATGAATACTAATGACAACTAGTCAATCATTAGAATCATCTTCGGGCCACTAGAGTATGATTCTATATCTATCCAATATATTAAAACTTCGAATATACGTTCATGACGCGTATACGCGAAATCTTTATATACTCGATTGTCCATATTCAAAATAAATAAATAGTCAAATACGTTTTAAAATGGTTTAAATTTTCAAAACAAAATTGTTTTCAATTGAAAAATATACTCTGCACACTCGTTCTAGGATACTACTGATCCTATCTCTAACGAGTCATTCTAATTGGATATCACTAACCCAATATCTGATGAATTCTTTCGTATGGTTCTAATGTGTCTTGTTCTCGAGCTCTGTAAACCAAAGCTCTGATACCAAATGTGACGGCCTGGAATTTCGCTCGATCTGAATCAGTCGTTAAACCGATCTAGATCGTTCGAAACCCCTGAACGTTGAGAACATGACAAATCAGAACACAAACAGAAGAACATTTCATTGTATATAACAACAATTCCATCAGATACAAGAATATACAGAGTATAAATGAATAAATATTACACAGAAATATCAGAGATTACAATAAATTACATAGCAGCGGAAAATAATACAAAGCACAACTGAAGGTGATATACGGATACAGAGCTTTCCGGATATCATTCCAGCTGTAAACCAGGATCCTGTGAATATAAATCTGCAAAACCAAAACTACTAGCTGCCCGTGCGGAAAATAAGGGCACCCAGAGTTTAGGTTAAAACAGTAAACTCCAGGTCAGTCATGTGATTGGTGTGAGAACTAAAACAGTTATTTAAAACTTTACTTTAAAAGAGAGTGATTCAAGGGACCACGCCGTATAACACGGAACGGGTTTCCTCCCAAGAATATCAGTGCATAGAATAAACAGCGCAATGCTTTTTCGAAAAATGAAGCTATTATAAGACCCAGGTCCTATCACACAATGCAACGCAAGCCGAGGGATAGGGTTTTCCCTTATAATAGCCAAACATGCTTGGTACGTTTAAAACAAATCATTTGATACTATAATAAGTGTATAGTGTCAAAACAATTCCAATCATAAATATAAATCATAGACGGCATGGGTACCATATATCATGTCGCCATACTAGTTCTACAATTAAAACCGCAATCCACGTATTGGAAATTGGATTTCCGTCATGAGTCGAGGCAAGGGGCAAGCTCCTCTCCGCGTTCGAGACACTCTAGCAAATGTCCCAGGATTACGCACACTGGGTAACCCCTGGATCTTCAGGGCCGGTCCTCACTTACGTTAGAGGATTAGTTATGCCTGAACACACGTTTCCCGGTCCTTACAGACCTATAATCGAGGCGCCTCATCCAACAACCACAAAGGTGAAAAGTATATATATGTCAGGGCTGGTAAGTCACTGACACCACCAAAGCTAGAAAGAAACGTGCGCTCTCCCTGCAGTCCGTATCCCGTTTTAACTCATACCGAGGTGTGAGGCTCGCGAATTCACGCTATACACAAAGCTGCCACGTAGGCTGTGCTTTGATCATCAACCACAAGACTTTGCTTTTCAACAGAAGCCTTGATCATTGCATCTCAGCATGCCACACAGGCAATTCATGCCATGCGGTTGATATCTATCGATATATAACCTCTAAGCTCGTACGTCTCAGAGAAGGGCGTTAAGCAAGAGAATAAATTCTCCGCCGCCAAGCAGATATATATTTAATAGAAATCAATCAACACAGAATAAAATCCAATGTCAGACACACAATCCATTTACAAGTCTGTTCTGGGTCTGAACGAAACCGGAGGCACTTTCCTCGCATATCCATCCATCTCCAAGTACGTCTGGACGACCACCAACTATTTCCATCCTCTTGGGTGTACAGCCCAATCAGGATCGTCAGTAATTATCCAAACGATGTGAAGACTTCTGGTCTTCGACCACCGTCTTCATCTTCGACTTATCGTCGAATCGGTTATTCAGAATGGGTGTAAACCCGGCCTTTCCGAACAACCCGCGTATATTAAAAACAAATGTTACACAAACACAACATACGCCTCATTCCAATTCACTAGTCACTAACCCCAGATTAGCAAGAGAACAATTTCCCAAACATTAACCCCGAAGGCCGAAACCAACATCAGATCAATACCCAGGAAGCCATTCTTCTTAGCCAACCTACAGCTAGTTTCTAAATTCCACATTCTTAGGGAAAAGTTCCCATTAATTTTATCCAAGATAAATTCTTTAAAATTTATCCTGTAATCTTCCTTTGAATGTCATTTAAAACCAAATTATGGTTTCCCAACTAGTCGAGATTAGCGAACCACAACGAAGTAATTATTTATTTTATTTCCCAATCCCAACCTATTCATCCCATGAAGCAAAACTGGTAATACTCCATATCTAACACCGTGGTGTTATCGGTAAAATTAATTACCATTTCACGTTCAAATCTAATTAAAGATTTAACTATCGCTTTGGAGCAAAACTGGCGATACTCCATTCTCGCTCATTTCTAAATTTGATAATTTAGATTACAAATTCACACTTCAATCTAATTGCAGATTCGTTAGAACTCCTTTTACTGGGTTAAAGAACTAGGTGTTATTTAAAACACAGTTCACGACAAACCCAAATCACATTCTATTTGTTATCGGGTTAAAGAACTAGTGTTATTTAAAACACCGTTCACGATAAACCCATTTCAAATTCAATCAAATATATTAGAAATTCGATTATTTAAAACCCCTTTTTTAAATCTAATTCATTTATTTAAAAATAATTGGGCTTTAAATTTAGTTCAAAACTAGTTCATTTCGATAAAAACCCATTTTTATCTTTTCAAATATGGAGTTTTTCATCCCAAATCTTCACAAATCATTTCTTGTGATTTTACACTAATTATTACTATTTTTAATAATTTTATCAAGGCCCGTACAGTCGATTTCCAACAACGGCCATCGAACTGCACTTACATCGACCTTTTTCGAATTTGATTTGGACATAATTCCAAATCCAACCGTTAGATTCCAAATTTCAAATATTCGTTAGAAAGCTCTTTTCGATACGAACCCAACGGTTCCGGTTTCAGGAGAATCCGACGGTCGGATCTCCCGTAATGTCCGTTTGAAATAAATGGTCGAAATTTACGAACTGCCGCGGCGCGGCGCGTTCTATTCAGGCCATTATATTATATATATAATATATATAATATATATTTCGTCGATTTCTATTTAAAACGAATTATATAATTAGTTTTGAATTCGTTTCAAAAGCAAATTCAACTTCCATTTCAATTCAAATCAAAATCGAATTCTTCTTTATAAATTCGTTTTAAAATTCATTTCTATTCAATTTCAAATTTCAATTCAATCTGAATTCATTTCACTTTGCTTTCGATTCAATTTGAATTCGTTTTCAATTCAATCTAATTTCAAAGTCATTTTCTATTCGATTCAATTCGAATTGGTTTTCTATTCGATTCAAATTCATTTTCTATTCAAATCAAATTCGTTTCGTTTTAAAATTCATTTCTATTCAATTCAAATTTATTTTCTATTTAATTCAAATCGAAATCGTTATATATTCAATTCATTTCGAAATCGTTATATATTCAATTCATTTCGAAATCGTTATATATTCAATTCATTTCGAAATCGTTATATATTCAATTCATTTCGAAATCGTTATATATTCAATTCATTTCGAAATCGTTATATATTCAATTCATTTCGAAATCGTTATATATTCAATTCATTTCGAAATCGTTATATATTCAATTCATTTCGAAATCGTTATATATTCAATTCATTTCGAAATCGTTATATATTCAATTCATTTCGAAATCGTTATATATATCGTTCGCGTCAAAATGGCGCATCACTATTCAACACGGCTTTATATATTCTATTTCAAATATTTCTTTTTGTCAACACACGACTAATCTCAACGAATGAGTACCGTCCATGTGTGACTATTTTTGTTAAATTATTTCGTTCAACACATGACTAATCTCAACGGATGAGTACAGTCAACACATGAACCTTTATTTTATATTGATAAAGATGTAAATTTTATTATAAAAATAATTCGTTCAACACATGACTAATCCCAACGGATGAGTATAGTCAACACATGAACCTTTATTTTATATTGATAAAGATGTAAATTTTATTATAAAAATAATTCGTTCAACACATGACTAATCCCAACGGATGAGTATAGTCAACACATGAACCTTTATTTTATACTTTATTTTTCAAATTGGAATGAGGCCCAATCAATCACCATATAAAATTAATTATATGGATTTTCATACAACACATGTATAAAATAGCATTGAAAAATAATCAACCATCAACCAAAGTGCACTACACTGTATAAGCATCAAATATAGATATCTAACGCTTATAATAGCCTGTCAATCAATCGATCGACATATTTAATCAATCAGGATGAGTGGACTTCATATTTCATCCCAACACCCGTGTGGGGTTTCAAACAATCAAACACAGATTTTATTCGTGCAGTTGGGCGATGTGTAAAATTTATCGTCCCAATCCATGTCCTTCAAATAGGTGTACATAAACAAACCGTCTGGTCTGTAAATGAATATTTATTCACATTCACGTTAAAATTATATTTTTAACGATAAAACATTTTATTCAACCTATGAATATTCTATTCGATTCATTCTTTAAATAAAATGATCTTTTTATTTTTCTAACATATTTTAGAAAATTTCGGCGGCATAACGGCACGATACTAGAAACGGGACGAGGCCTAGCCTTATCCCCGGTCTAGTGAAGGCCCACGCCATTCACACATCAATCAAATCAATTTCATTTCACCAAACAATTTCCATTCAATCAAATATTCTAACTAACTACTCAACCAAACAAACAAGTCCATGGTCTGTGGACGGGTGTCGGGTGCTACTAAGCACCGTCTGCATCCTAGTATATATATATAACTAGAAAAAGAAATTGAAAGGTGAGAAGTTCTCACCGATAGCTATCCTAGCTCCACGGCACTTCTTTGATAGAAATCTTCATCGCCATCGCATCTTCGTCGCCCGTATACGCTGTATATATAAAAATCCCATTTTTATATTCTCCATTATATAAAAATCATATTTTTATCGCTAACTTCATATTGTGAAAATAGAATTTTCAACGCTATTTCATATTTGTAAAAATAGAATTTTCACTTCGTTATACTTTATATAAAAATCGAATTTTTACTTCAAAGTTCAATATATAAAAATCGACCTTTTATCGCTATGTCAAATAGATAAAAATTATATTTTTATCACGTTATTTTCCACATAAAGATTTCGCCTTTATAAAAATAAAGTTTTCTTCTTATAAAAATCACCACTTTATCTCAACGTATATAAAATAAAAATCAGATTCTTATTTCGTTACATACACAAAGATGATATCTTTATATTCTCTATCCTATAAAGATTATATTTTTAATACTTTAAAAATATAAAAATCATATTTTTAATATTTCTATATAGTAAAGACTATATTTTTAATTCTTTAAAAATATAAAAACTATATTTTTATCACTTTTAAAAATATAAAGATCATACCTTTTAAAGTTCTAATCTTTTCCTATTCTAAAGTTTAAATCTTTTCTATTTAAAATCTAAATCTTTTTCCTTTTAAAATCTAAATCTTTTTTTATTTAAAATCTTAAAATAAAATCAGTTCTTACTTCTTTAAAAATCAGTTATTGCATCATTATCAAATTAGTTTATAAATCTTAAAAAAAAAACAAATCTAAAATCAGTTTTTTTTCAGTAAAATAAAAATCAGAAGAAGGAAAAAAAAAAGCAGTAAACTAAAAATCAGTTTTTTTTTATTTAAATTAAAACAAAAATCAAAAACTCACCTTTTCTCGCTGAGCTAGGAGGGAGGGGGTCATCAACGGGGAGCGGAAGTGGCCGAGCGCGGCGCCTAGGGTTTCGTGGGCGATTGGGTGGCTGGGGCGGTTTGAAGAGGAGGGAGAGAAGACTGGAGGGAGGATCGAGAGGAGAGGAAGAAGGAGGTAGTGGCTTCGACGGGGGTGGTGGCGCTCTGGCTGCGAGGGTGGCAGAGACGCGGTGGCGCGCCAGATCGGAGGGCGACGGGTTCCCCTTTTCTTTTCTCTTTTTTTTTTATTTCTGAATGAGGAGAGAGAAGGGTAGGTATAGGGGTTTTATATATATTTTAATTTATTTATTTTCATCAAAAGCAACTTTTAATTTCGACCTCAAAACGAGGCCCACCGCCTGTCGCCCATAGCGTTTCACCCCCATTCCGAACACAATGGGATCTGTATCGTAAGCTGATTCGGCTTTTACAATCAGTTTTCGTTAAATTTACATTTAAATCACTATATTGAATTTTAAACGTACATTTCAAATTACTGGGGTCACCTACTAACTCGAAAAATTCCAGAAAAATATTTTCTAGCTTCGTATTGACGATACGGTCCTAACAAAACTAGTTCCGTCGAATTCCGAGACCGTTTGAAAAATGGCCCATTTCCAGTCGATTAAAATCAACTAAAACTGGTCAAACGTGTTTTCCTTTGCCACGCTCACATATTGATTCGAAAAATTATGAAATTTGAAACCTAGCAATAATTTAACATCACGGACCCAACAAAAGTGGTTTCGTCGAAATCCGAGGTCATTTGCAAAATGTCCATTTTTAAGGGCCTGAATTCCATAGCGACTATTCAGAATTTTTAACTGGACATATCTTTTGATTCCTGATACGAAATCTTGATTTTTCGAATTCGATAGAAAGATATTCACAATTAGATTCCATTATTTTTGGTTTTACCAAAATCCGGATTATTTTGCACCCGGTACATTCAATTGAAGTTTGAAATCGAATTATCGAACTACCGCGCCATTTTCAATTCTATTTATAATTATATATAAATATTTATATTCTAACGACGACGCGTATAAATATATACGTTCGAATATATTCAAAATAAATTTCTCGTCGATTTTATTTAAAATAATTCATTTTAAATAATCAAAATCCGCCAAAATTGCCGAAATAAAAATTTTAAACTGGCCCAGATTTTCGGGTTATTACAAACACATCGGATTTTATACTGGTTTGGAATTGATCCTACGTCCAGTCCCACGCAACGCTAGATTGCGCAGAGTTTTATTACTATATCAATATCCAAGTACAACCTCCTTGATTTCACGGCTACAAGGGTAACACTGATTCCACATAGTTGATCAAGTATACTCTCCTTGATTTCACGGCTACAAGGGTAACACCGCTCTCATTCTTTGATTTCACGGCTACAAGGAAAACACCGATTACCCAAATACTTCCCAATTGATTACAATAGCCCTATAACTCTTCAATAACACTTCGATTCAGAGAGTAATGAGTGTAAAGAGAAGAGGTTTTATGTAAATAGAATTGAATTCAGTAGAGTATAAGTGTAGAAATCATAAAAATAAGAAAATATATTGGTCTGAAGAAAGGAGATGAAGATGGAGAAGACGAATGATGACAAAATTCGAAATTAGCCCCTATTTATAAGATTTGAAAGGTTGCAATATTTCTGGAATGTTATAAATAGTGAAAAGACACTTCCTTTCAATTTTGAAAAATTGACAGTTGTATATCGACATAGACATATATGTATGTCGACATATCACTATGTAAATTTGAATTCTGAGCAATTTTCATGTGTTTTAATATATATATATACACATATATATATATATATTCTGGAAATTCTTGAATTAAAACATAGTGTTATAAATAAGTATTATAAAGCGGAAGAACATATAAACACATAAATATAAGATATATGAAAATATTTATAAAATTATAGAGTTTAAAACTATATAAATATAAAGTATATAATATATAAAACTTATAAACTATAAAACTTGAGTTTAAAATCAAAAGTAAAGTAAAATAGAAAAGATAGAGATTGAAGATACAATTTGAAAATATAATTTGAAACAGAAATTTGAAAAAAAAAATTGAATTTGAACCTGGATTGCTATTTAGAGTCGTACATAAACTAGACTATATTACTATATTTATCTTAATCTCTTGAAATCTTGATTACTCATGAGTCTTGAATCATCTCTAAATTTTGAATCTCTAACTTCTTTAAACTGTACAGTCTTTAGTATTAATTCCTGTATATAGATCCTGCAAATGTATATAAAAGTATGTTCTAGATAGAAGTGTTAGTATATATTTTATAATCAATTAATATTGAAATAAGGTTGTTGTCATCAAAACTCCATTCTCCAACATCATGTAGACTTTGGTCTGTAATTAAAATGGCTAAGATAATGTACACGTGTGTTTACGTAACATGATTATTGAGGATGAAAGAGACATAGAAGATGATTTCATTTACGAGAAACCTACTGCACCCCCTATTGTCTGGCGCGATAATATGATTGGAAGCGAACTAGAGCTTTAGTTTCATATAGCAAGAAAAATGTCTAACCATAATGCTCACATACATCGAAGATTCCAAAATGATCTAATAGACCATCTTTGGAACTTTGTTGAAAGTCAATGAAACTATGTATCCATCGTTGTTGTTGCTTCAGTTGTTTAAGTTGTCCTCATCTTCTATTGTAATTGTTAATTGTTTTTGTATAATTCGAGCTATGTTTATCAACTTCTTCGTCGGTGCGAACAACATAATAACTTCTTATATTTATAGTAACATACAACTACTGATTTCTCAACGATATCACCTACTAAACGAAATGCTTACATTATTAATAATAAAACACAACTACTGGAAATTTTACAACACAGTCATACTACATTGTCAACTACAACTAAAGACCTTCTTCTCTTCTTCGCATCATTATTTCTCTTCTTCTCGACTCCGAATATTGTCATTGTTCTTCATTCATATGCGAAGTATCCATTAACATTATTGCACCTTCATCTCTTTATCGGTTTCCAGCAAAAAGTTGACCGAGTCTAAACAATCATTCTTAGTATTGACTGTGATTAACATGTAAAAGTGTTCATTTTAAGCTCATATCTTATCTTTATTGTAAATAAATATTACTTTGAGTATTTTTGAGTGTTTTCACAGGTTGTTAAATAAATGTCTCCTTCATTCAATTAAAGACCATTTGAAGAGAAAATACTACTTTTTGGAATTAACACTATTCAATAACAAAGGAAGTTGTAGCACACTGGTAAAGGCCTGGAAATTTGGACAGAGAGACCTGAGTTTAATACCTGCCAAGCCCTGTTTTAGCTGAAGAAGCGAGCATGAATACATACACACTGCCTCCTTTGCTTTGAAGAATATATGGAATAGTGGTATATTGTGTGTGTGTGTGTGTGTGTGTGTATTCATATGTATGTATATAATATATGCACTAATAAAGATTTTAAGAAATAGGCATATTCTTCTCAAGCAAATTGAATTATTCGTTTTCAACTACCATGTAGAAGAAGATTTAATAGAGTTATTGCCAAAAGAAAAGCCAATCAATCTGCCACATGCCACTAATCAGAAGAGGAAATCTTCATGGAATATCTCAAGTCCATCTTTATATCTCTTTTATTTGTAAATAGAATATTTCAAGAGATTCGTTCTCTACCTAATTATTCACATAGATAGGAGACTACATCCCCTACAAATACCCATTGTATTCATTATAAATGGTTGTTCATTTTTCTGTACTTCTTTTCTCCATTAATAAAGCTCTTTTCTCTTTTATTTCAGCTTTGTTTTATTTTCATGGAAATTTATGTTGTCTAGTCAATTAGATTTGCTAGAACACAATTTGCTATTGCAATTTCTTTCTCACTAGTGATTGACCATTTGATTAAATTCAAAGGTAATCCTAGTTTTACTTTCATGTTTGTATATTCATGTTCTGTAATTTTATTTCCAGTATTATGTATAATTCTAATCATTGAATTTAGTATAGATCCAATTAGATTTGAATCTATAGTGAATTCAATTGCAGATTTAATTTGTGTTTTTTTTTATAATTGTAATTTGGTTGTCAGTTCAATTAGATTTGTTCTGAACCAATTTGCAAATTTTAGTTTCTATTTCAATAAATCCTCAAAATTCGTCTAACTCGCACATGAAATATATAAATAATAAAATTTAATATTCCTCCCTGTGTTCGACCTGCATACTACATACCTGTGCGCTTGCAGTTATTATTACATAATTTGCACTATTCTAATTCATACAAAGCGTCAAACAAGTTTTTGGCATCATTGCCAGTGAGGTAACAATTAAATTTTATTATTTATTTAATTTCTGATTCGTGTTAGTTTTTATTATATTTTCCTTTTTGTTTTCTTGTATATATAGAAAAAAATCATGATTGGTTAGATTTTGTATTACTCGATGATATTATAATCTTATAAACATGAGAATTTTTTTTTGCCACTTTTCTTTCGATTTCTTTCCTATTTTCTATACATCCCTTTTCTTCTTTTACAAGTTTCTGGAAAAAAAATCCTTTTCTAAATTTCTCTTCTTTGCCTTACCCCATCTTACACAACATCATCATCTTCCTATATCTGTCTTTTTGTCTTCAAACAATTTCACCAATGCCCTACCATCCCAGTTTACTTCAGCACCATCACCAACAACTCATATCTCACCAAATCCTCCACCACAATTTATTGATCACCCCGCAGTTCTGCCCAACTCCCCTGTACCAACTCATCAACTTCGAACAACATTACCACCGTGTCGAACCTTCATTAAGCCAAACAACGTCACTTCACAATAAACAACTCACACACCAGCTTATACCAACCTACGTCTCCACAACCGCCATTACATACAACCAGCGGCTACAAGTTTTTGCAAGCCATCGAATCACAATTCCAATCATCGCTTTCCTCTACCAAAACCATAATCGATCACCCTATCAGACCGTACCCAAGCCCTCAGACCAAATAGCACTGCACCATACCCCCAGTATTTCGATACCCAACTTCCATACACAACCAAACCGATTAAATCCCTATTCAAATTCCAAAATAACACAAGACCCCAGTTGTAATATCGGTTATGAAGACCGAATCCTGAATCAATTAATTCAAATCGACTCAAAAAATTGATTCAAATCGACTTGAACTTTCAATCGATTCTGAAAAAAGGGCCTTAAGTTTTATTGTGGAGTAGAATTCGATTTGAAATATTGCGAACAACAGGAAGGCGTAAGTTTTTTTCTTTCTCTTAATTGACTTGTTCGATTTTCTTTGAATATGGTTTCCTTAGACTATTTGTTTGTCACAGCAGTGAGTTCGGGTGGGTTTTGTTTTGGAGTAAAACCGTTAATTTTTTTATTTTTGATTTTGTTTGAGTTAAGTAAAACTAAGTTGTTTGTTTCTGAGAGATTTGAGCGGGCATGGTTTTATTGAGTGCGTGAATTTTTTTAAATCTTTTGTGCGTAAGATTCTGGTGGTGTGACAAGTTTAGTTTTTTTTTTTTTCCTTTCCTTTTCATTTTAGTGTTTTTTTTGTTTTGTTAATTTAGTTTTTGAATTCCTTGTTAATTTTCCTTTTTTGTATTTTTTTTAGTTATTTATTTCATAAAAAAGTCTGTATCAAAGGTCAAGGAATTCAAGCAACAAATCAAGAATTCAGAAGTCAAGCAAATTGCAAACAATGGGATTTTAATCGCTGAAACTACTCAACTGCTCTGGAAGGCCAGCTATATAGCATTGTAAAATTTTCTAAACTCTACAGCTGCTGCAAAGAAAAAAAATATACACATTGCTTGTAAATAAATTCTGCAGCGGCAGCGGCTTGCTTGTAAAAAATTTAATTTTTGCAGTTATTATTATCTGATAGTTGTGTAGCTAAAAATTCTGAATCGGTTAAGAGAAATATTTCCATCATTCTGATCATTTTCAATTATTCAACTTGATTAGACATTGCAAAATATTTAACTACAAGAGTGTATTTTATGAAATTAATTCTCTCTAGGGTTTGATCGCGGACATATATTAGTTCAAATTATTGAACTTCTAGAAAAAAGAGGTTGCATACTACCCGTAAAACATTGATCGTATATCCCTTAGTAATTATATTATACGTGAACAGTCATAAGACCCTCTTCCCCCTTCAAATCGAGATTATCAACTAATAAGATATACTTGAGTACATTATTTAGTTTGTAATAATAACTACTTGTGTCAAATTTATGTTTTGGATTTTCCATATTTGAGAATGATGAGTGAGAAAAGTGTTAGCTGCCATAATCTCCTAGGGGTTCTCAAATAAATCAAAAAAATTCAAATGGAATGAATCACAATCTAATTAATCAAAAAAAATTGAATCTCAATGATGGAATGGATAGACCCTTATCACTTCGAGATCGATGTTACCCAACTAGGATTGTTCAATCTTTTGTCATTGTATTTCCACCAATTGAAGATTTTGAGATAAAACACGCCTTCATTCAAGGGGCTCCAAAATTTACTGGTTCTGAAAATGCCTATGAATTTCTAAGTGAATTTGAATTGTATGCAACCACAACTAAAATGAAACAATTATTTAATGAATCAATCAAGCTAAGGCTAATCCCATTCGCACTACTTGAAAGTGCTAAAAGATGGCTAAATTCTCTTCTAAAACATTCCAAATCATCCAAATTTCTCATGGTCTAATCCAAATTATGTTGCGAATCCATCTCACATGATACCGAATTCAAATTACCAAGTTCCAATTTCCAATCCTCAAACTTCTCAAGTTCCACCTCAATCTAAGCCTTCGAATCAACCATACAGGCATTCTAACTTTCAATCTCCTTCATCTGCTCAATCTTCTCAAGAAATTGATCGATTAGAGAAACAAATAAACGATCAAGATGCTAAACTCGAACAAATGATGGATATGATGAAGGAACTAATGAAAAGTAATGAGAAAGGGAAATTGCCTAGTCAACCCGAGGTGAATCCAAAATATAATTCTCGTACTGTGAATTATTGTGAGGACAGAAACAATAATTGGTTCACGCTATCATCAGCCCTAGGTCTGGAAAAACGATTGACAATAATGTCAGCGATTCTGATAATCCTTCGATCCCAATCTAAAAGCTTGACACTCTTCCAATGGAAACCAAGGCCAATTCTTCTGAACCTTTCCAATCTCTATTTTTTTAATGTTGGCAATCCCAACATCTCTAATCTTAGTGTCGGCAATCCCGACAATGTCTCTTCTTCTAATGTTGTCAATCCCAACATCTCCTCTTCTACACCTTTTCCTCCTTCACTTTCTATATCAAAAAACCATCAAAATTTTGAAAGAGTATATAAACCAGTAGCTCCATAACCTCGTAGACTTAACAATAAGAAGAATGATGCCAATTTTGAAAAAATTCTTGAAATCTTCAAACAAGTTCATGTCAATATTACTCTTTTACATACCATTGAACAAGTTCCACAATATGCTAAATGTCTGAAATAGTTATGCACCCGAAAACGAGCCACTAATGTTCCTAAAACTGCCTTCTTGACTGCGAACACTAGCTCTATTTTCTCAAATCCATCACCCATCAAGTATAAGGACCCTGGCTACCCTACAATTGATTGCAAAATAGGAAATACTCACATCTCTCATGCCCTACTTGATCTTGGTGCCAGTGTAAATCTTTATCCTTACACCGTTTATCGTCAACTTGGATTAAGGGAGATTAAACCAACAAACATCACTCTTTAGCTAGCTGATCGATCTGTAAAAAATCCATTAGGAATAATCGAAGATATCTTGATACAGATTGAATAATTTTACTTCCCTGTCGATTTCGTAGTTCTAGAAACTGGGTCTGTCTCAAATTCCAATGTTCAAATCCCTTTAATATTAGGACGCCCCTTCTTAGCAACCTCAAATGCTATAATAAATTGTAGGAACGGTCAACTTTGACTTTCTTTCAGGCACTTAACCATTGAGCTAAACATTTTTAATCTCAACAAGCAACCTAGGGATTTTGAAATTGATTATATTGACATGATTCAAACCGCAATTGATGAAATCTCTAATGACACTTCTAAAGCCTTGAAAATGTGTCTTGAACATTTCAACTTCGATTTCGATGAGCTCAAATACATTTCTGAACTAAATGAACTTCATGACTAGAAACTCACGACAAAGAAATGTTGATCAATGTTATCATACAAGAACATCCTAGGTTGGACCTCAAACCCTTTCCACAAGACCTTGAGTATGCTTATTTGGACTCTACAGAAATTTTTTCTGTAATCTAGGCCTCTGATCTTACCGAGGACCAAGAAATAAAACCTATGAAAATTTTACGGGAAAATAGAGAGGCATTAGGATTAGATTACGATGAAAATGAATCGAGAGAGTACCTTGAAGATAATCTCAGTTCCATTTCATCGAAGGAAATTATGGTTCAACGTTCAACTTTATGAGATTATGATAATTTGCATTTGAATTGCATAAATCATTGGCACGACAAAATTTTCATAAGAAGGATTTTCATTTCAGAATTCATGGACATGCCTGTTGCGCCTCACAAATCAAATAAGAAATCATCGTGCATCATTTTCGATAGAGGCAGTGCACGGGTGGTATACATTGGTCTCATTTTATGAGTTGGACACTTAAGGATTACCGACATTTTGTTGACAAAGTCAGGGTCGGTCTGCACAATCTGCCAAGATCTGTCCCAAACTCTCACGTCAGTGTGTGAGGCAATGCATGGTGGTATACCTTAGTCTTTAAGTTAGGTGTATGTAATCAATCATAAATTTAAAATTTTATAGAGATAGAGAATAAGCGATGATGCCCAACCATTTCTTGACCTTATTGATTTGACTAGCCATGCACAAGGAAATAAAAAAATACCACTTTGCAAACTATGACAAGCAAACTATAAATTTATTTCATGGCTGCACTATGTTATTAACTGAACCAACTGGCCAAGCTAGAATTTAACGTATGAAAACTTAAATTATGCTGAAAATTAGTAACGAGTTGAGAAACCAAAAATTTATATAGATTGATTTTTAATTGTATACTGTTATGTTGCAACTTTTCTGAAATAAATCGTGTTTTCATTTTTGTTCTTATTTACATACATTTGTTGCATTCATGTAGTTGCATTAGAACCATAACATACTGCATTGCCGATTTTGTGGGTAGTATCCGTTGAAAACCCTCAAGAGACAACAATCGTCCTATTATGGACACCTAGGGGTTTAACGGCTTGTCGCATATGCTCAATGCAATCGTGTTTCCTACGAAAGTGTGACCTACCTAGTTTAGTTTTTCATTTTTGTTTTACTCGTCCTCGAGTAAAAGATAAGTGTGGGGGTAGTTGATTAACATGTAAAAGTGTTTATGTTTACGCTCATATCTTATCTTTATTGTAAATAAATAAATCTTACTTTGTGTATTTTTGTGTATTTTCACAGGTCGTTAAATAAATGTCTCCTTCATTCAATTAAAGACCATTTGAATAGAAAATCCTACTTTCTGGAATCAACAAATTTTCAATCACAAATGAAGTTGTAGCATACTGGTAATGGCCTGGAAATTTGGACAAAGAGACCTGAGTTCAATCCTATCAAACCCTATTTTTGTTGAAGAAGGGAATATGGATATATACACACCGCCTCCTTTGCTTTGAAGAATATATGGAATAGTGGTATATTGTGTGTGTGTGTGTGTGTGTGTGTGTGTGTGTGTGTGTATATATATTCATATGTATGTATATAATATATGCACTAATAAAGATTTTAAGACATATGCATATTCTTCTCAAGGAAATCAAATCAAATCATTCATTTTCAACTGTCATGTAGAAGAAGAATTAATAGAATTATTGCCAAAAGAAAAGCCAACTAATCTGTCGCATGCCACTAATCAGAAGAGGAAATCTGCATGGAATATCTCAAGTCCATCTTCATATCTCTTTTATTTGTAAATATAATATTTCAAGAGATTCACTCTAGGCCCAATTATTCACATAGATAGGAGACTACATCCCTTATAAATACACATATATTCATTGTAAATGGTTGTTCATTTTTGTATACTTCTTTTCTCCATTAATAAAGCTATCTTCTCTTTTATTTCAGCTTTTTTTTTATTTTTATGGTAATTTGTGTTGCCTAGTCAATTAGATTTGCTAGAACACAAATTTCTACTGTAATTTCTTTCTCATTAGTGATTGACCCTCTGATTAGATTCAACGGTAATCCTAATTTTACTTTCCTGTTAGTTTATTCCTATTCTGTAATTTTATTTCTAGTATTATGTTTAATTTTGAATCATTAAATTTAGTATAGATCCGATTAGATTCGAATCTGTAGTGAATTCAATTGCAGTTTTAATTTGTTTTTTTATTTGATAATTGTAATTTGGTTGTCAGTTCATTTAGATTTTTCTGAATTAATTTGCGATTTCTATTTCTATTTCAACAAATCCTCAAAATTCGTCTAACTTGCCCATGAAATATATAAATAATAAAATTTAATATTCCTCTATGTGTTCAACCTGCATACTACACACATGTGCGCTTGCAGTTATTATTACATAATTTGCGCTTTTCTAATTCATAGGAAGCGTCAAACAACTGGCTCTGCTCTCCATTGCACGATCATATCTTTCATCAAACTACTTCAAAATTTTTGTGATTTCAGCATGATTTCCAGCAACGACTTGCTTTTTTAGCCGCCTTGGCTCCTTTTGGCCTAACATATTGGTCATCGGTAGGGTTTACGTCATCTTCAGATCCTACACTGAAATTGTCTAGTGAGTCAATAGGACTTGAACTATCTCCCACTCTTTTAGCTTTTCCACGACTACTACTTGTTTGGACGTCTTGGACAGTTTTTTGAAGTGATGATTTCCATTTCACGTGATTAACGAAGAGGTCATACACATGCATGAACTGATAGAAATGAGGTGCTTGTTTACTATCTGGTTTATATATATGTTTGAATAACTTGTTTGCGGCAAGTCTCTGCAACAATAATATGATAATTTAAGTAGAGAACTATGACAAACAATATAGCAACCAATCTTAATTATAACTTACCACATGTGTTTCACTTCTGAATCCGTTAGGGTTACTCTGCTTTAACTTAAACGTCTGAGAATCAAAACATTGGGTTTGACGATTGATTTTGCAGTAATGACCTTTCATTGAAGCTAAGCTTCTATTTCGATCCATGTTATTTCTGTTGTACGAATTAGTGATTCTACCCCCAGAAAGTTTCGCCACTCTGATCGGCACCTTGAATAGGATCGAAGAAAACTGAACAATAAATGTAGCAAAGATCATAATCTTCCACAGGACTCCAACTTGCAGTAGTACCATTCCACCTATCAATTGTGCATCATCTTATAAATTAAAATCTTCAAAACTACTTCTTCTGACATCATCATCAAATTAAAAATACATTTTAGCATAGAAATTTTGATTTGTAGAAGAAAATTGGTTGTTGAAGAGAGAAGAGGATTGATATATTTATAGGAGAGGAAAGAAAAATAGATGTTGGGAAAATGGTGTAATGACCCGCATTGGCAGAGGTATTATAATTAATTTATTTAATTATATAAATAGTGATATAGTGAATTAAATGGTCGTGGAATTAAATAATGATGAATATTTAATTAAAATAATAAATTTAATAATATATTTAATTCTGAAATAATCAGAATTGGCTGAAATGACGATATGGTGTGAACCGGATCATCTGTGATATTTAATTCAGCTTGGAATTGAATTTGAATAACGAATATATATTATATAAATGATAGTTTGAACATAGAATTATAATATAATTAAAATCGAGCTTGAAATGGCGTTGCAGTTCGTAAATTGGCGATTCGAACTTCAACTGAATGTACAGGATTCGTTTTAAGCCGGATTTCTATGAAACAAGAAACGTGTGGAGCTGGTGGAGTATATCTTTCTAGTGGAAGAGAAAAATCAAGATTTCGTCGGGTAGATTTTGATTTATGTCCAAATCAAATTCTAGAAAAGTCGCTGTGGAATTCCTTTATAATTTATAAAGGAATTATTTATATTTTAAAAAGGAATTTCAATATAAATCGAATACCGGGTTGACCCAGGAGTGAATATCGAGTTAGAAATTCATATAGGAATATTCTGAAGCTGTATGGTATTCCACTGTGAATATAGACGATAATATTTATTTTTAAATATTTAATTTAATTATATTTAAATATATATATATATATTTAAATGGGTCATCCAGAGCTTTAGAAATAGCCATTTTTGCAAACGAAGTCGGAATTCGATGAAACTAATTTTGTTGGATCTGCAATATCAAATAGTTGTTAGATTTCCAGTTTCGTGATTTTAAGAGTCACTGTGTGGCCGTACGGATTTTTAGATGAAAAACAGTCAGTATTTTGATGGTTAAAAATACGTTGTGTGAGCATACGAAGTCGGAATTCGACGAAACCAGTTTCATTAGGACCGTAATGTCGAACTGTAGCTGTAAGCCCAGTTTCGTGATTTTTAGGTATCGTATGTGATCACTGGGATTTTTAGAAGGTAGATACAAGGAGAAAATCGAGAAAATAAATATAAAAAACAAATATAAAAATATCCACCCATTTTTCTTGGACAATATGGAGGCCACGCAACCTATATTCCCAGCCACAAGTGCCACCAACCAAGAAGAGCATGTATAAAACCCCTTGGAGCCATCGTATTCATTTTTTTGGAGCAAACCCAATCCTCGATCCTCCTAAATTCAAATAGAAATCAAAATAAATTCCTATAAATTATAAAGATCATGTATTTGTATTCATATGGGGATGAGCTTCATTTCTATATATGTATTTCCCAGCTCGGTGTGATTTGCGTTGTGCGGTATATTTTCAGCGTTGATTAGGGTTTGATATTTCTTGATGTTGGAGTATGGTTGTTCGAATTGGAGTTTGATTTGGTGTTTAGGGTGGAGAGTATAAGTTATTGATGAAGTTTTGGGGGATCTCATGGTGAAAACTGTCGCACAAAATTGTGCAGTGCGTGAGGAATAGGAGTGCGACGGATTCTGGAAGGGGAGTTCGAGTTGTCTGTAATTGGTATGGAGAGGAAGAAGGAGTGAAGAGAAGGAGGATGGTGGTGTTCATTCTGAAATCGATAAAGAAATAAGGTAGAAGAGGGGGTTCAAAGTTCGGCGAATGGTGGAGGGTGATACAGAGCGACGGGATTTCATCTGAGTGGGGAAGACAAGGTTGCGGAGCGGGTGGGCTTTGAAAAGGAAATGGGTCGTTGATTTTTAAAAGGTTAAAGCCCGGTTAAATTTAATTAATCCATGTTTATTTATTTAAAAATGTATACTAACTTGTAAACCTTATAACCTAGTCATACGTGAACGAAATTCAGCGAAACGATATCCGTTGGGATCGTATGGACGGACACTACCCAATGAGACTGACTGGGAGTGGATTCGAGCTCGTTACGATTTATGGCGAAATAAATTGTTTGATTCAAATCAAACAACAGTTTATCGTTCTTTAACGATGAACTGCCAATGTGAGTAAATCTCACTAACTCTGAACAGTTTATAATTTCATGTTGTATTTTTAGAGCTGTTAAATATTGGCTATTTGACTGTGTGTTGACAGTTTGATTGAACTGCTAGTTAGTTAGTTGAATTTCTATCTTGATTCTGTTTAACAGAATATATCATATGGAACTGAAAGTGATGTTATCTATATTGTTTAACGTCTGTAATGCAGGGAAACAGGTTGGAGGAACCCAACGGGGTTCCTCAACATTTATTTTACTGTTTTTCATATATTGTGATATATGATGCGATATATAATTTGTTGTCGATTATATGTGTTTGGACGATACTGATCATCGTGATGTGATATGTTGAATACCATAACATATCGAAATGTTGATAAGGGAATATTTTCAAAGTAATATTTGAAAATAATATATTTATAAATGGAATATTTATAAATAAGAAATATTTATAAATTGGAATATTTATAAATAGGAGATATTTATAAAAAGGGAAAACGTTATAAAAAAGAAACTGTTATAAGAAGGAAATCATTCTAAAGTGGAGAACCGTTACTAAAAGTAAATCTTTAAAATGAATAAATGTTGTTAAAAAGGAAATCTTTATAAAGCGATTAAGGAGTTAAATCGAATATGGTATTCGAAAGGGGTTAAATCGAATATGGTAGGGGTTAAATCGAACATGGTACTCGAAAGGAGTTAAATCGAATATGGTATTCGAAAGTAGTAAATCGAATTAGTTATTCGAAAGGAGTTAGTCGAGTCGAGTCAGTTGAATAGAGTTAATCGAATATATGTTATTCAAATAAGAGTTAACCAGATGGAGTTAATCAATTAGAGTTAACCAGTTAGAGTTAAACCAGTTAGAGTTAACCAGTTAGAGTTAACCAGAAGGAGTTAATCAATTAGAGTTAACCAGTTAGAGTTAAACCAGTTGGAGTTAATCGATTAGAGTTAAAGCAAATGAGTTAGTCGAATATAGTCTATTCGAATATAAAGTAAATAGAGTTAATCGAATATAGTTTATTCGAATAGAGTAAAAGGAGTTATCGAAATTAGTTTATTCGAAAGGAGTTAAGTGAAACGAGTAAATCAATAGCGTTAGTCCAATAGAGTTAATCCAATAGCGTTAGTCCAATAGAGTTAATAGATAAGGGTTAATCAAATAGAGTAAATTGAATAGAGTTATCAAATATACCTTATTTGAAGGAAAGAGTTATCGAATAGAGATGATTCGAAAGAGAGTTACGTAAGGAAGTTGTTAAAGAATTAAAGGGGTGAACTTTGTCTATTCCAAGGTTAGAAACGTTGTTCAGTTAAGGTCTGAGAGATAGTATTACCCCAACTTGATTGACTTCATTTTTAACTAAGGAATGGTTAAGGTTCGATAGTGAAGGTGGGTTAAAGGAATTTAGTTAATAAGCGTAATGGTTTGAGTTGGCATCGCGATGGTTTGTTTAAACATCTGTCTAAGTCCAATGAAGGAGTTTTGGAAATGTTTTCCAAATAAGAACCAGAAATGTTTTCTGATATAGAAAACAAGAAATGGAAATGTTTTCCAATGGTAATAACATATATTTTCTAAATTTAGAAAATAAGAAATGTTGAATATAGGGAAACAGAAGATAAGTAAATTAATGAACTAAGGAGATATATGATTAATGATTGATAGATAGAATTTCCATTTGGAAATAATATCGTTGTTTGCACACATGTTTTGCTTTGATAGTTAAATCACAGACTATCGAAGTTTTGACCATTTTAACGTTGTTAATATGGAGAGACCGGTTGAATTATTATCCAAAGAACCACTCTGTATTAGCATAAGAGTTGTGAATCATATATACCAAATATAATTGAAGACGGAGTAAAGTGCAAGGGCTATTGTATAAGTCTTAGATAACAGTATCTAAGATGGACATACTGAATAGTACCTTCGGTTCATCCTGTTCCTGGATGACTTGTATGGACGGATGTCTGACAGAGTATTTCCAGACGATCACGTATATTGTTTTCTCCAACCGTACCAAGAGTGGAAGCGAAGAAGAAAACTTTTTTTAGCTAACAAATAATGTATTGTTGAGGACGTCAATCGGTGATTTGATGGATTTGAAGATGTGGCATTCAAAGTGAATCTGGTGTGATGATAAAGCGTAGCTTCTAGCCTCATCAACCGGTAAATGACAGAAATCGGGCAGGCAGCATGGCTAAGTCGGTCGCACCGAAGTAGGGTGTATAATCACCTAATCTAGAGTTTCATTTACTTCTAGAAATCTATTGTCGATACTGTCCCATTCGGGAAATGGTTGTTGATCCCAACCGTTGGTGATATACATTCGATACACTCAAGCGAAATGAGTGGTCAGTCATGTGTGGCCGGGTTGCAAGA
Source organism: Allium sativum (assembly GCA_030737875.1). NCBI lineage: Eukaryota > Viridiplantae > Streptophyta > Magnoliopsida > Asparagales > Amaryllidaceae > Allium > Allium sativum. Next base: position 832,619,217 of record CM060924.1, read on the forward strand.
TGTTCTTGTCGAATCCAGTGTATTATTTTCTAGAGGTACACTAGCGAAAGGTGGTTCCATACCTTGTCATAGTTGGAAATCCATTACCCAATACGTGCTTGCGGTTTTGATTGTATACTGTATATGTAGAACGTGAGATGAAATCGTTTCTGCTAGATGATTATTATATTGTGGTTGATAGACATTATTATAATATCAAAAGGTTTTTGATATAAAGATATTTTGGATTCTCATAAGGGAAAAACTCGTTCCGTTATACGGCGTGGTCTTATGAGATATCGTTTACTTGTTCAAACTATTTTAAACTGTTTTACTCATACCAGTCCCATGACTGACCCGGAGTTTATTTTGTTTTGTTTTCCCTAAACTCTTGGGTGCCTAATTTTGTACGGGCAGTCAAGTAGTCGGGATTTATAGATACTTGAAGAGCTGGAGCAGGAGGCTTCAGGATTATATAGCTATGGTTATTTCCGCTGTGTTGTAAGTGTTGTACTTTGATAATGATATGTATATTCAAGTACAGATTTGTATTTCAAAGTTATGTTATGAAATATATTTATTCGTTCCGTTGTGAGATTCGCGTTACTCTGATATTGTGTTCTTCTTCTTCTTCTTTTCTATAAGTTTCTATCTTATGTATCCTCACCCTCTAATTTCTTTCATTAATGACCGTTTTTTTTCGACGTTTGGTTAGTCATCATTGAGTTTATGGCGATAAACAAAGTCGTCAAAAAAACCCAGGTCGTTACAGTTGGTATCAGAACTTAAGTTAAGTGAATTACCTTAGCTCTGTGGCGTGACTCAGTAGAGATAGGGTTAGCAATACCCTAGATTGAGTTGAGTGTATATATACGAGTGAACGTATTTGTTATTGATATAAAAGTTGTTTTATATTGTGGTGATTTATTGGTTGAGTTGTTTATGGGTTTTGGTCGATCAGTTTGATCCACTGTATCGGTAGGAGTTTATAAACACTCGAATACGATGGGTCGACACGATATGTTTTGAAAAGAGGGTAAATTAAAATAAGTACCCAAGGTATATCTTGATATAGAGAAGATATATATATATCAAAATTTTAATATAGTGGATATATTGGTTGTTATTATAATCGAGTAAGATTATAAATTAAATGGTTATGTAAATAATCGATCAGAATTCATATAAGTGAAATATATGTAATTGGAATGAATTAAATCTGAATTTAAACCAGAAATTGAATTAAAACTCTGGAAAATTGGATAAGTGTTTGTAAATGGATTTGGATTAAAAGTAAGGAAAATTTAAGATCCTGGGAGATTTTAAATTGTTTTACAAGCAGTGTGAATTATATTTTGAAATGAATTTCAAAGTGGAAATGTATAGAAATGGTTTTATAGTATTGAACTCACTTCGATCGCTGGGAAATAAATTCTGATGATGACAGCTGCATCATCAGTATTCATTTTCGAGTTGTAAGTGACGAATTACTACCAGAGATATTGTTTTGAATTTGTTTTGGGAAAGACAAGTTGTGTTGGATTTCAAAATGGGATTTATAATATAGAATTGAATATAGAATTTGAATAAAGATAATTCAAATAGATTTGAATATAGAATTTGAATAAAGAGAATTGAAGTAGAGTTTGAATATAGAAATTCAAATGGAATTTGAAAATAGAATTCAAATGGAATTTAAACTATAAAATTTGAATAGAATTTGATATATAGAATTTGAATATATAAAATTTGAATAGAATTGAATAGAATTGACTAAGTCGAAGAGGAATTAGTTAATCGAGTTTTGAATTTGAAGTTGAACTTTGAAAGGTGAATTGGATTTGTAAATGGATATTCGAAATCGAATATAGAACCTAAATTTGAAATTTGGATTCAAATTAGTTAATAAGCAAGTTAAAATATATTTGAACATGTCATGTTCAAATATAAAAGTGAAATAGACTAAAGAGTTAATTAACAAATTAATTAACGAATTGAGTTAAAACGATTAGGTGTAGTTAAAATAGATTGGGCAGGTATAAATATACATGAGATAGGTATAGAAAAGGTATGAAGGTATATAAATAGAATGCTCGACGAAAAGGTATGTATTTAATTCATATATGAGATTTTATGCGCTGTATCGGCTAGCCGCTTGGATTTTTCTTTTTCTTTTGGATTGGTGAGGGCCATGGGAGGCTATTTGAAATATCCCGATGCTCTTGGTACAAAGGAGGTTATGGAGAATTTTTCCGGGAATTTAAGGAGTTAGAATATTTTTAAGATAATTTGATAGTTAGAAATCAACGTATTGATATTTATATAGAAGTCGATAAGGAAACGAACTTAGAAATAGAATATAAAAATCAAAAAGGAAGACTAAGAATAAAATCTAGTAATAATAGAAAGAGGAAGCGTATACGTGTTTAAAAGTGAATAAGTAGTTGTATGTTATTGATTATTCGAGTAAGTAGTCATATCTGTTTTGACGTTATAAATGTTATTCAGTCAAGGTCTAAGAGGTAGTTATACCCCAACTTGATTGATTTCATTATTAACAAATAAATAGTAAGATTTCAGGCTCGAAGATCAATGTTGAATAAGAGTTAGTTGAATATAGTATTTGGGTAGTCGTAACGATGTTTTACACAACATTCGTTTTAACCCAAAATAAGTGTAAGCTTAGAAATATAATAAAGAATATTTCCTAAGTATAGAAATAAACGAGATCGGAAAAGAGATAAGTAATTGGAATATTTTCCAATTATAAATAGCATATATTTTCTAAAGTTTAGAAAATAAAGGAAGGAGATATTCGGAAATGTTTTCCAAATAACATAAAAGGCCAATATGGTTATTGAAAATATTTGGTTAACAAATATTGATAAAGAAATAGAGAAGTGATTTAACTAATGGAATATTAATTAAGGGCTCAGTGACATGTTCAAAAGGAAAATTTGATTTTTGAAAAGAATAAACAGTTTAAAAACTCTCAGGGAAAGACTGTTTGAATTAAAAACAAATTTAACAGAAATTTATGAAAGAAAAATTGAATTAAAGTAAAGCCAGTAAAGTGGTAACTGAGATTGAATTAGAATGATATCAAGACAAATTGGATTGTGAGATTCAAATTTGAAGTGTAATGTGATAATCAAGTTAAGAGTTGGGAATCGAGAAGAAACTCGAGTTGAAATGATATTTGGCTCGGATATAAGCGAATGGTTGTGTTGTGGATAAAAGCAGATTGGAATTTGATTGGGATGACCCTTGTATCCGCTGAATTGATAACAGGTGGAAAGGATATAATGATATGCCGACAAAAGGTACAAGTTTATATTCGATATAAGCATGAGATTTATGAGCCGAATTGGCAAGCCGCTTGACTGTTTGATTTTCTTTTGGTATGGAGATGGCCCAGAGAGGCGAGTTGAGGTTTTATCGATTGACCAGTACAAAGGAGGTGCTGGCGAAATTTTTCGAAAAGTTAAGGAGTTAGAAAATTTTCGGGATTTTTGGAAATTTTCGTTGATAAGAATTAATTAATAATTTAATTGAAATTAAATTGGTTCAGTTGAAACTGAAGTTAAGAAGTGAATAAATATGTTCTAACCAGTCGATAGGGTCGTTCTCTACCTTAGCAATTTCGAGGACGAAATTATTTTAAGTGGGGAAGAATGTAATGACCCGCATTGGCAGAGGTATTATAATTAATTTATTTAATTATATAAATAGTGATATAGTGAATTAAATGGTCGTGGAATTAAATAATGATTAATATTTAATTAAAATAATAAATTTAATAATATATTTAATTCTGAAATAATCAGAATTGGCTGAAATGACGATATGGTGTGAACCGGATCATCTGTGATATTTAGTTCAGCTTGGACTTGAATTTGAATAACGAATATATTATATAAACGATAGTTTGAACATAGAATTATAATATAATTAAAATCGAGCTAGAAATGGCACTGCAGTTCGTAAATTGGCGATTCGAACTTCAACTGAATGTACAAGATTCGTTTTAAGCCGGATTTCTGTGAAACAAGAAACGTGTGGAGCTGGTGGAGTATATCTTTCTAGTGGAAGAGAAAAATCAAGATTTCGTCGGGTAGATTTTGATTTATGTCCAAATCAAATTCTAGAAAAGTCGTTGTGGAATTCCTTTATAATTTATAAAGGAATTATTTATAATTTAAAAAGGAATTTCAATATAAATCGAATATCGGGTTGACCCAGAAGTGAATATCGAGTTAGAATTTCATATAGGAATATTCTGAAGCTGTATGGTATTCCACTGTGAATATAGACGATAATATTTACTTTTAAATATTTAATTTAATTATATTTAAATATATTTATATATTTAAATGGGTCATCCAGAGCTTTAAAAATAGGCATTTTTGCAAACGAAGTCGGAATTCGACGAAACTAATTTTGTTGGATCTGCAATGTCAAATAGTTGTTAGATTTCCAGTTTCGTGATTTTTAGAGTCACTGTGTGGCCGTACGGATTTTTAGAGTGGAAAACAATTAGTATTTTGATGGTTAAAAATACTGTGTGTAAGCATACGAAGTCGAAATTCGACGAAACCAGTTTCATTGGGACCGTAATGTCGAACTGTAGCTGCATGCCCAGTTTGCTGATTTTTAGGTATCGTATATGATCACTGGGATTTTTAGAAGGCAGATACAAGGAGAAAATCGAGAAAATAAAATATAAAAATATCCACCCATTTTTCTTGCACAATATGGAGGCCACGCAGCCTATATTCCCAGCCACAAGTGCCACCAACCAAGAAGAGCATGTATAAAACCCCTTGGAGCCGTCGTATTCATTTTTTTGGAGAAAACCAAATCCTCGATCCTCCTAAATTCAAATAGAAATCAAAATAAATTCCTATAAATTATAAAGATCATGTATTTGTATTCGTATGGGGATGAGCTTCATTTCTATATATGTATTTCCCAGCTCGGTGTGATTTGCGTTGTGCGGTATATTTTCAGTGTTGATTAGGGTTCGATATTTCTTGATGTTGGAGTATGGTTGTTCGAATTGGAGTTTGATTTGGTGTTTAGGGTGGAGAGTATAAGTTATTGATGAAGTTTTGGGGGATCTCATGGTGAAAACTATCGCACAAAATTGTGCTGTGCGTGAGGAATAGGAGTGCGACGGTTTCTGGTAGGGGAGTTCGAGTTGTCTGTAATTGGTATGGAGAGGAAGAAGGAGTGAAGAGAAGGAGGATGTGGTGTTCACTCTGAAATCGATAAAGAAATAAGGTAGAAGAGGGGGTTCAAAGTACGACGAATGGTGGAGGATGATACAGAGCGACGGGATTTCATCTGAGTGGGGAAGACAAGGTTGCGGAGCAGGTGGGCTTTGAAAAGGAAATGGGCCGTTGATTTTTAAAAGGTTAAAGCCCGGTTAAATTTAATTAATCCATGTTTATTTATTTAATAATGTATACTAACTTGTAAACCTTATAACCTAGTCATACGTGAATGAAATTCAGCGAAACGAGATCCGTTAGGATCGTATGGACGGGCACTACCCAATGAGACTGACTGGAGTGGATTCGAGCTCGTTACGATTTATGGCGAAATAAATTGTTTGATTCAAATTAAACAACAGTTTATTGTTATTTAACGATGAACTGCCAATGTGAGTAAATCTCACTAACTCTGAACAGTTTATAATTTCATGTTGTATTTTTAGAACTGTTAAATATTGGCTGATTGACTGTGTGTTGACTGTTTGATTGAACTGCTAGTCAGTTAGTTGAATTTCTATCTTGATTCTGTTTAACAGAATATATCATATGGAACTGAAAGTGATGTTATCTATATTGTTTAACATCTGTGATGCAGGGAAACAGGTTGGAGGAACCCAACGGGGTTCCTCAAATTTTATTTTACTGTTTTTCATATATTGTGATATATGATCTGATATATAATCTGTTGTCGATTATATGTGTTTGGAAGATACTGATCATCGTGATTTGATATGTTGAATACCATAACATACCGAAATGTTGATAAGGGAATATTTTCAACGTAATATTTGAAAATAAAATATTTATAAATGGAATATTTATAAATAAGAAATATTTATAAATTGGAATATTAATAAATAGGAGATATTTAGAAAAAGGGAAAACGTTATAAAAAGGAAACTGTTATAAGAAGGAAATCATTTTTAAGTAGAGAACCGTTACTAAAAGTAAATCTTTAAAATGAATAATGTTGTTAAAAAGGAAATCTTTATAAAGCGAATAAAGGAGTTAAATCGAATATGGTATTCGAAAGAGGTTAAATCGAATATGGTATTCGAAAGAGGTTAAATCGAATATGGTATTCGAAAGTAGTAAATCGAAATAGTTATTCGAAATGGGTTAGTCGAGTCGAGTCAGTTGAATAGAGTTAATCGAATATTTGTTATTCGAATAAGAGTTAACCAAATGGAGTTAATCAATTAGAGTTGACCAGTTAGAGTTAAACCAGTTAGATTTAACCAGTTAGAGTTAACCAGATGGAGTTAATCAATTAGAGTTAACCAGTTAGAGTTAAACTAGTTGGAGTTAATCGATTAGAGTTAAAGCAAATGAGTTAATCGAATATAGTCTATTCGAATATAAAGTAAATAGAGTTAATCGAATATAGTTTATTCGAATAGAGTAAAAGGAGTTATCGAAAATAGTTTATTCGAAAGGAGTTAAGTGAAACGAGTAAATCAATAGCGTTAGTCCAATAGAGTTAATCCAATAGCGTTAGTCCAATAGAGTTAATCGATAAGGGTTAATCAAATAGAGTAAATTGAATAGAGTTATCGAATATACCTTATTCGAAGGAAAGAATTATCGAATAGAGATGATTAGAAAGAGAGTTACGTAAGGAAGTTGTTAAAGAATTAAAGGGGTGAACTTTATCTATTCCAAGGTTAGAAACGTTGTTCAGTTAAGGTCTGAGAGGTAGTACTACCCCAACTTGATTGACTTCATTTTTAACTAGGGAATGGTTAAGGTTCGATAGTGAAGGTGGGTTAAAGGAATTTAGTTAATAAGCGTAATGGTTTGAGTTGGCATCGTGATGGTTTGTTTAAACATCTGTCTAAGTACAATGAAGGAGTTTTGGAAATGTTTTCCAAAGAAGAACCAGAAATGTTTTCTGATATAGAAAACAAGAAATGGAAATGTTTTCCAATGGTAATAACATATATTTTCTAAATTTAGAAAATAAGAAATGTTGAATATAGGGAAACAGGAGATAAGTAAATTAATGAACTAAGGAGATATATGATTGATGGTTGATTGATAGAATTTCCATCTGGAAATAATATCGTTGTTTGCACACGTGTTTTTCTTTGATAGTTAAATAACAGACTATCGAAGTTTTGACCATTTTAACGTTTTTAATATGGAGAGACCGGTTGGATTTTTATCCAAAGAACCACTCTGTATTGGCATAAGCGTTGCGAATCATATATGCCAAAGATAATTGAAGACGGAGTAAAGTGCAAGGGCTATTGTATAAGTCTTAGATAACAGTATCTAAGATGGATATACTGAATAGTACCTTCGGTTCATCCTGTTCCTGGATGACTTGTATGGACGGATGTCTGACAGAGTATTTCCAGACGATCACGTATATTGTTTTCTCCAACCGTACCAAGAGTGGAAGCGGAGAAGAAAACTTCTTTTAGCTAACACATAATGTATTGTTGAGGACGTCAATCACTGATTTGATGGATTTGATGATGTGGCATTCGAAGTGAATCTGGTGTGATGATAAAGCGTAGCTTCTAGCCTCATCAACCGGTAAATGACAGAAATCGGGCAGGCAGCATGACTAAGTCGGTCGCACCGAAGTAGGGTGTATAATCACCTGATCTAGAGTTTCATTTACTTCTAAAAATCTATTGTCGATACTGTCCCATTCGGGAAACGGTTGTTGATCCCAACCGTTGGTGATATACATTCGATACACTCAAGCGAAATGAGTGGTCGGTCATGTGTGGCCGGGTTGCAAGATGTTCTTGTTGAATCAAGTGTATTCTTTTCTAGAGGTACACTAGTGAAAGGTGGTTCCATACCTTGTCATAGTTGGAAATCCATTACCCAATACGTGCTTGCGGTTTTGATTGTATACTATATATGTAGAACGTGAGATGAAAGCGTTTCTGCTAGATGATTATTATATTGTGGTTGATATACATTATTATAATATCAAAAGGTTTTTGATATAAAGATATTTTGGATTCTCATATGGGAAAAACCCGTTCCGTTATACGGCGTGGTCTTATGAGATATCGTTTACTTGTTCAAACTGTTTTAAACTGTTTTACTTATACCAGTCTCATGACTGACCCGGAGTTTATTTTGTTTTGTTTTCCCTAAACTCTTGGGTGCCCAATTTTGTACGGGCGGTCAAGTAGTCGGGATTTACATATACTTGAAGAGCTGGAGCAGGAGGCTTCAGGATTATATAGCTATAGTTATTTCTGCTGTGTTGTAAGTGTTGTACTTTGATAATGATATGTATATTCAAGTACATATTTGTATTTCAAAGTTATGTTATGAAATATATTTATTCGTTCCGCTGTGAGATTCGTGTTACTCTGATATTGTGTTCTTCTTCTTCTTCTTTTCTATAAGTTTTTATCTTATCTATCCTCACCCTCTAATTTCTTTCATTAATGACCGTTTTTTTTTCGATGTTTGGTTAGTCATCATTGAGTTTATGGCGATAACCAAAGTCGTCAAAAAACCAGGGTCGATACAAATGGCCTTTGGAAGTCAGGTGTTTGTTCAACAAACGCCGGGGGGAAAGACTTGTTCAATAGCCGCTTTATATTAGGCTTTTGTTGAACAACTGCTTGGTTTTAGGTGTTTCTTCAACAAGCACCTGCTTAGTTCGCAGATTCCGGAACCAACGCCACTGAAATCCACACTATGAGGTGTTTGGAACACTGTTGCGGCACCTTTTGGGTGTAGATTTCATAAAATCTGAAATTCAACCTTCTGTTGGAGATGCTCTAAGTAGAATTACTTAGTTCTGCATTCATACCTTTTATTTTTAATTTTCATTTCCCTGAGGACAACAGAGAAAATTGAATGCATTACAAATTTATATCATTGTTTTGCACCAAGGTTTTGACAAATGACATATTGTAAAAAAAATCGCTTATTATCAACTATTAAATCATGACTACCTTCCTCTTTCACATTAGCTACTTGGCACATTTCATAATTAGCATAGTGAATGAACACCGTTCATTTAGTTACGTAACTAAATGCCCAAAAAAAAAAGATTGTGGAAATTAAGTGTGCTTCCGTATTTTTAAAATTAATTCACTGTACATACTTGTGTAACTTTGTATGTAAAGCGGGTCCTCATTTCCTATAGCAACATGTTTTATTTTTTCACACTGCTGTATAAAAAATAAAATTTCTAAAATTTGTAAGTATTCAAGAAAGGATTCTAAAAAAAAAAAATGCTGAAATATCAGCAGTAATTGTGAATAATTGCAGACATTTCTGCAATTATTCACACAGTATACTACATGTATTAAAAGAAGTGAAAATAGTTACAACAATTAGGGTTGTCAATGAATATCCGAAAAATCCGATATCCGTCTGAATCCGTATCCGAAAATATGAAAAATATTCATTATCCAACGTTATCCGAAAAGTAGATACGGATATCTGATATCCGAAAAGCTTTCGAATACGGATATGGTTATAGCGGTATCCGTATCCGAAAAATATTCGTCTGACTAATTGATGTAATATATATATATATATATATATATATATATATATATATATACATATAATTCAAAACAAAAAAAATAGAGTTAATAATTATTTTGTTATATATATAACTCAAAACAAAAAAATAGAGTTAATAATTATTTTGTAACTGTTAGATGTTACTGTAATATAATTTTTTTTCCATTTTTAGTGAAAAATGGTAGTTTTGGTGTTTAATTTTGGAATATTTTTGGATATGCTTATGGATATTAGTATAAAACAATGCTTCATCATCACATTTCTTTATTTCCTGGTTTATGATTAACATTAGTATAAAAATTATTTTATGTTGATCTAAACATTTTTATTTATACAGTTAAATTTAGTAATTACTGGCGGAGCGGATAAATATCTGATATCCATTTGTATCTAAAAAATAAGCGGATACGGATATCCGATATCCGAAAATTAAGCGTATCTGGATATCCGATATCTGAAAAATAATTTTGGATACGCATACGGCACTATCTGTATCCGAAAGCATCCATTTACAGCCCTAGCAGCAATATCTGCAATTATTATAAACAATTGCACGCATTGCTGCAACTCTCTTATAGTATAGTGTACTATGTTGAAAAGTTGCAAATATCTCTGCAAATTTTACAAATTGTTGCATCTTTTTCAATAATTAACTGGAGTTGAATAATATTTCATTTGTATGCAATTTTGATTTTTTTTTTTTGCAATACTTCGATGTTTAAACAAGTGTAGATTTTGAATTTAAAATTTGAAGCAAATTAGCAAAAAAAAATACATGAAAACCTGCAAGTTTTGAAATAATAGTTGCGAGATATGCAATTTTACGAAAAATTGCAGAAATTCGTTGTTACTTGAATAATATTGTTTTTTTTTTTTTTTTTTGGTAGCTTTCTTGCATGAATTTGAGGATGATTATGTATTGAATTGAATTTCGAAGTTTGACAATTTCTTACTTTTTTTTAATGATTTTCGAAAAACATAGACCTAATTTATAAAATAAAATGGGTGTTTTGTTGTATTTTGAAACTTAAACGGGACCTGATCCAAACTATTCCAAGAAAATAACCAGTTCATTCATTCTAAGGTTTTCCCGTAAGTATAAACCACTCATGAGTAATCATCTAAAACAAGAAATACAGAAGGTTTACGATTTACCTGTTGTACGGAATGAATCAACATACTTAAACTCCTACACCAAACCCGCTTAATTATCATGCTTATAACCGTAACTAATTAGGTTCCTAGCGGTTATGGCAAATTTAACCACGGTTATAATTGTGATAAATACAAAATTCACCCATAATTATAAGCGTAATAAATTTAAATATTCTAACAGTTATTAATGTGATAATCAACAATATTCTTGTAAGAGAACCCCGAATTATCATAAAACCAATTGGCAATATGAAGGGTGAACTCATTATACTTATCCAGGATTCATTTTACAAATTCCCCAATGTGGGACTTGTCTCAACACGCCCCCGCACGTGTGGCATATCATGAGCCTAACACGTGAACCTTTATATTGGGTGACGTGGATAAGTGTAACATTGTGCGCACGAATTAAACCTGCTCTGATACCATGTTAGAGAACCCCGAATTATCACAAAACCAATTGGTAATGTGAAGGGTGAACTCATTATACTTATACAGGGTTCATTTTACAAATTCCCCAATGTGAGACTTGTCTCAACAATTCCAATGGTTAACACTGTAACAAACCACCGCATGTAGCTTATTACTATTGCAAATTTTATAATTTCTAGCATTCAAAATCTTCTTTATATTTCCTATGTTTCTGTTACAACTAACCCGTGGTAACCGAAGTACTGAAAGTTGTACTTATAACAATATATATTTCATAGTAGTAGATAAAAGCATTTCATTCGGCTGCAAATATATGTCGATAATACACATTCAATATTTAGAATAATAAACATATATGTACTCCACATAAAACACCATAAAATAATTACTCCATCCAAAACACACTGTATCTAAAACATACTGCTGCAGGTTAATACCGCTCCACATAAAACACCATAAAATAATTACTCCATCCAAGACACTGTATCTAAAACATACTGCTGCAGGTTAATACCGCTCCATCTAAAACATGCTACTCCACTGGTTAATTTTGCTCCATCTAAAATGTATCCTAGCTTTTGGCTGCTATTTCCTGCATAACAAGAAGCAATTAACCAAAATGAAGAACAAATATTTTATATGACAACAAGCAACTAATCATTATCTACAAATGATAAAACTGGAACCAGTTGGTGGAGCTTGACGAATAGTTGAAGGAAAATTATAAATGTTATATATACCATAGTATTAATTGATCAACATATTTATAAGCTTCATGCTGTGCAGCTGCAGCTTAGTTGGGTTACGCGGGTCGTGTAGGTAAAAATAAAAAAATATAACTGTTGGCATCGGACAGGTCGCAAATGGTTCATTTTGCTCCTTTAAGGAAACAAGGCAATTTAGCCATGTTACCTGTTTGGTGCGTCTGACGTGTCGAACACGGAACCTGAACAAATTGAACAAAATTTGCAAGGCACCTTAGTGTTTGTATTATTGACTTGAGAATATCATATATCATATTATATGAAATCCAGAAAAATCGAGCTTCCGTAAAACCAAAACAAAAAAATATTATGTGATTCATCATGAATAACGCATGGACCAACTAATGTTTTATAATATGTTTATCAATAATGAAAACTGTACGTAAGTTAAATTTCCCATATTGTATGCATGAAAGTTCAGAATCTACCACTATTATTAGTATACTTATTTTTCCAAGATTTTGTAGCTGAGATCTTTTTGCTTACTGTGTCAATGGAACCAGAATTGATAGGACAACAAACAGTGCCGATACTTGAAGAGAAATGATTGTAGGAAGTAGGAACTGATGCTCCAACTCAAATAGCTAATATGGATACCCAGGTTTCCTTTTATTTTAATAAATTGTCTTTCCACTTATTGTTTTGACTAAATTAACGGTCTATATCTTTTATATAGGATACAACCTGGGTAAAATTTATGGCCATACGTAATGAAAAGGTCAGCAACAAGCTACTGACTTTTGCTAGACCTCGTGCATGCATGACTTAAGAGGTACTTAACAACCGGGTCATTTATGACGATGTACATGCATATGACTCAAAACGTTTTTGGAAGGCAACTTGTATACATAGATGGAAAGTGCATATGAACGTTGTAAAACACAAAAAGCGTACATGAGACGTTTCCAGGTCTATGAGGTGAGGCGTAAGCCTCGAAACGCTGAGGCGTAAGTCTTTCGGGTAAAAATAAAACGTAAAACAAATAAAGAAATTCCGATACTTTAAATTAACCAACGTAAAAAATGAAAAACAAATAATTTAAGATCCGACTTCTACCAAGCATATATTTTTGTTATAGATTAAAAATAAATAATCGAAACTCATATGTTCAAATTTTGATTTCTTCAAACTAGTTGAAGATTACATCAAACTCCAATTTTGATGTGTTCTATCAATTCGAATCGATTTGCAAAATTTATTTTGAGATTTATCAAAATTTATTAGAAAACATTCTTTAAATAACAATGATAAAATTCACTGCATTGTTCATGATCATTATTTCGTAAACAATCTTACTTGATCATGTCGATATTGAAATTGAAAAGTAAAAAATGCTAATTTTTATTTTCTTAAATTATCCTTTTTTATTTCCATTAAATAATTAAAGCTTAATGACTTTTATATGTGTCAAAATTTGCAACTGAAGATAAAAAGGTTTTTAAGTCATATGTCTCAGTTGTTTGAAGCGTGCGCTTTATGCGCTTTGTATGCCCTAAGTTGTTGAGGCGTAAGCTTTAGAGGTAAAAAGCCTTTTGGAATAACCTTCAAGGCGTTTTATCTCTTATTTCCTCGAGGCGGGCCTTGAGGCGAGTATCGAGGCGAATTTTTTAAAACAATTGCATATGCAAAATATCAATGATAACTAATGTGAAACTATGTTATATGATCCAAGTGATGACTCTATGTCAGAAAGTTGTAGGGCAATATGCAAATATAAAAATAGTTCTAGTTTCAGTATTGAAATTCACTCGACAACTTACATTTACTGCAAAACCTGCACAAGTACCACATTGTTACATGATGTTGATCGATTGGCATTCTTTAAGGTAACTCGACATAGAGGAATACATTGACTGCAAAACCTGCACAAGTACCACATTGTTAAAACAAATAAGAAAATCTGAATGATATGCATTATGACATGCATAATAGAAATTAACTCAATAAAGTTTTTGTGTTACAACGTAATATCATATTGCTCTGTTTACTTACCGAATTTACTTAATCATGTTTACACATACATACACTGACAAACTGGTGCATATTAAGCATATAGTTAAAACACTTTTACATTGATTATCGATCACACAAACTTTTCCAATACGGTTGTTTAGTTACCGAATTTACTTAGTCATGTTTAAACTTATATAAACTAATAAAGCGGTGCATATTATGCATATACTTAAAACATGTTTACATTGATTATCAGTCACACAAAGTTTTCCTACACTAGAATAGATACTTTCAAGGGACACGGTCTTTTTGGTTCCAATGATAAAGACATCTGGTATACTTGGTGCAAATCCAAAAGACATTCTACTTCAGAGAAATCAAGATTACTTCACCAACATATTGAAGAAACTCAAAAATCTAAAAGCACAATCCGATATTTATATCTAATTTCCATGTTTGAAGTTTATTGTTTTGGAGAACAAGGTCCTAACTGAGCTGTATTGTTTTTAGAAACAACATGCAAATCCGTATTTGTAAGAGAGTGTGTGTGTGTGTGTGAAGCGTTCCGGGGAATCCTTGTTTTGCAGCACATAGTTAAAACACATTTACATTGATTATCAATCACACAAACATTTCCACATATATCATCATCTATCCAAAATTCGAGCTTATTCCGACATTCGTAACATTTTCAAAATTTTAGTTCAATTATTCACCGTTGAGATATTTATTCGAACCGTTAAATTTAAACATCAAATATATTATTCTACGAATGTCAGAATGAGCTCAAATTTTGGATAGATGATAATATATATGTGGACTGAACATGTACAAAATCCTATTGGATTTGGAATAGTGTAGCTCACGATAAGGTATGAGTGTTGCAAAACAGGGGTGCCCCGACACGCTCTTGTGTGTCTGTATGGGAAAGACAAACAAATTCTACGGTTCAGAGTTTGTCTCTTATTATGTGTTTTATTTTGTGTCCCAATAGCCGCTCCACATACACACACACACACACACACACACACACACACACACACACACACATATATATATATATATATATATATATATATATATATATATATATTCCACTCATTCTTCATCTCCGACTAGCTTAAACTAATATAAATGAAAGGTGAAATTCAGGGGGGGTGATGGGGTGCTGCCTTTTCAGGGTGCCATTGAATGCTTGTGTGTGTGTGTGTGTGTGTGTGTATGTGTGTGTGTGTGCGCATTTGTAATATCATATACTCAGTCATTATCCATTTATTCTGATTCGATTCACTTTCCTTCTTGTCTGTTCTAACATTAATATGTGTATACCATGGTTCGAAATCTCGTCCGAAATCACGAGATACCGTTGTTCTTGTTCCGGTTTTAATAGTCATCGGGACGGAACAACGGTAGATTCTCGTTTCGTTCGTAAAAAGGGAAAACCCTAAATCGCAATCCAGTAAACTCCGGAAGAAGAAGAAAAAACACGCGTGAAAGCAAAAAGCGAGAGAAAAAGCAGCAAAAAACAAACCCTAAATCACCGATTCAGGAATCTCGAGCTTCAAAAGTTTCCCGATTTGAAAAAAAAACGTGCTTAGCAGACATGAAACCCCCCAATTCGAGCAGTTCGATCATCGTTTTCCTGCTTCGTGTTCTCTTTTTTTTTTTTTTTTCCTCTTGAGTTTCATTTTTTTTGTTTTGTTTTTTTGCCTGTTCGATTTCCGGTTGCGATTATATTAGTACGTAATATGTACTAATTATGGGTTGATAACTGGTCTGGGCTTGACTTTGTTTGGGCTTTGGACCTGTTTTATGGTTTTACAGTTTTCAGAAAATAAAAGATTTAAAAAAAAAGGCTTTTTGTCCTATGAATCTGTACGTTTATAACATATTATATATACAAATGTCTTATGTTCATATTTCTAAGTGAAGTTGCAACATTTATTATTAACTTTTCTTATAAAAATATAAAAGTTTGATTTTCAGACCGAAACCGAAACCGCCGAAACTGCCAAAACTGGTAAATTTTCGAAAGAACGAAACTGAAACCGAAATTGAGTTTTTGAACCTTGGTGTATACATACAAATTATAATTAATGTGCAATAAACATAGTTGTCAATAGTACATGAAAATCATGTTTGTATATTTATTTAGCTGCTTCATTCTTGAGAATTTTCTCTACATGCCATGCGGATGTTGTTTATTAATATTTCTTTATGGGATAAAGAATTCAATCGGTACCTTCTTTCTGTCACTAGGTAAACGTTGTTGGAGATATAAGAGAACTAATGCTTGAGAATGTTGATTTTTGCAAAGAAGCTGTAAATATTTGAGCTTTTAGAAGATACATGGAGAGCATGAGACTCGAAACACAAGAAAAATAACCAAAAGCCTACAGCTATTGGAGCACTAGAAGAATGTTTACAATGGAAAAACACAATGGAGTCCCTCCCATCAATCCTGTTTCTATGGGAACAATTATTTTTGAACCTAAGTCTACTTTAGTAACCACGCTCAATGTTTGGTAGTATAACTTATACGTGCACGCTTAGTATCGTATATTTATGTTTTATTGTTTGCTACATTGAAGAAAACTACCACCTTTTTCTTCTTTATAATACATTAACGACCATCTACTTCTAACCGTCGTACCCTGTCCCTTCAATAGGATGCATACTGAAGTGAATAAATTGGCAGTCAATGGTTGTCTTGCACTAAATACAAACTGTAAAACAAAACCAAACACAGTCAATATGCACTGATAAACAAATAAAACCACCAAATGGTGTAACAACCTTAATTAGTAATCGCAACAGATTTGCAACATTTTAATCCTGGTCTTACGATAGAGTTGCAACATTAACAACACACACAGAATTAAAAGCTCGTGTAAAAAATTTCAAGTAACTGGCCATTGAATACTTGACACCGAATATTTTGAAGAAATTAATGTTAACTATATGATAAGCTAAATTATTTGTAATGTTTCTCTAATCCAGTTTATCAAAATATTTCCTAATTACAAGCGGTAATTGTTAACATTATTTTTGTGGAATATCTGCTTCCACTAGAAAAACCTGCATGTTTATTTAACCGCTTTCAATTTTAAGACAAGTACAAAGTCACTAGAATATATATTTTTCATCTAGTGTAAAAAAGATGTGTGTACACTCATATGTAGCTTAAACTGTAAGAAAACTTAATTTAAAAAAAAAAAAAAAAAAAAAAAAAATAAAGAGAGAGAGAGAGAGAGAGAGAATCAAAGCAACAGGATTTTAGAAGTGGTTAAAAATAGACATCACGAATTAAGTAAATCAGAACCAAATATCTTTTTACTAATATATTTTCACTAGCTATTATCAGTTCATTTGCAATATAAGATTGTTATCAACTTATTAGATATTAAGAGAAATCAAAACTTACTTTTCGGATTGCTTACACTGAACCACAGAGCGGTCTCGAGAAAAGCAAAATAAATTAGAAAAATGACAATATATACAAGACAAGAAATAAGTTACTGCTAATTGAAAATAATAATAATTTACTATAAAACTGAAAGAAGATTTAGCAAAGCAAAAGTTAAAAATGATCAAGCCTAGAGCAAATTCAAAGGAAACCAGCTGCAAAACAATTCAATCTCATAGCCAATACCCAATCCATTTACAATTTAAGGGTCGAAAAAAATGAAAGTTACCTGGCGAAAGCGATGCTGGAAAAAGGCAGAGTTGCAGGGGTTCATAAAACTGGATCAGATTTTGAGGCGAAAGGGCGAAGGTCGGTAAGAGAAAACCCTAAATGAAATTTTGATTTGCAAAATAACGAAGAACGAAGGTGGAAGCATCTCAGATGTAGGAAGTAAAAATAGAAGATCAAATGACCACTCTGTCCATATTGCTTTAAATTATTTACGAAAATGGCAAACTTTATAATGGAAATAAATTGGTTATAACAGAAATAACCATTATAAATGTGACAAATTGATATGAAAATAGTGTCATAAATAACAACAGAGAAAATTGAATGCACTATAAATTTATATCATTGTTTTGCACTTCTTAACAAGCCAGCCCAAATATAGCAACCGAGGTTTTAACAAATCTGACATATTGTAAAAAATTCACTTATTATTAACTGTTAAATCATGACAACCTTCCTCTTCACATCAGCTACTTGGCACATTTCATAATTAGCATAGTGAATAAACATCGCTCATTTAGTTATGTAACTAAATGCTCAAAAAAATAGTGGAAATTAGGTGCGCATCCTTATTTTCAAAATTAATTCAATACGCATGTTTGTGTTTGTATGTAAAGCGGGTGCCTATTTCCTATAGCAACGTGTTTTTTCGCTATTGTGATTTTTCGCTTCAAAAAACTGTAAATATTCACGAAAGGATTCTGCAAAACAAAAACAAAAACAAAAAAATCTGAAATATCAGCAATTTTTGTGAATAACTGCAGATATTTCTGCAATTATTCACATAGTATACTGCATGTGTTAAAAGAAGGAAGAATAGTTACAGCAATGTCTGCAATTATTATAAATAACTGCACACATTGCTGCAACTCTTTTATAGTATAGTGTACTATGTGGAAAAGTTGCAAATATCTCTGCAAATTTTACAAATTGTTGCATCTTTGTCGGCAACTAACAGGAGATGAATAAAATTTCATTTGTATGCAATTTTAATGATTTTTCAGCAATACTTCGATGTTTAAACAAGTGTAGGTTTTGAATTTAAATTTTTGAAGCAAATTAGCAAAAATTGTGTGAAAACCTGCGAGTTTTTGAAATAATTGTTGCGATATATGCAATTTTATGAAAAATTGCTAAAATTAGTTGTTACTTGAATATTTTTTTATTTTTTATTTTTGAATCATTTTTTGTAGCTTTCTTGCATGAATTTGAGGATGATTATATGTTGAATTAAATTTTGAAGTTTGGCAATTTTTGTTGTTGTTTTTTTTGATGATATTCGAATATCAAAGACCTAATTTATAAAGTTTTTAAACATGGCCTTTTTCGTATTTTGAAACCTAAACCGGGCCTGAGCCAAATTGTCCCCAAAAAAATAACCAGTAATCATCTAAAACAAGAAATATAGAAGGTTTACGATTTACCTATTGTATGGAGTGAATCAACATACTTAAACTAAGCACAAAAACATCCACCTACCATATTGATCTGTATATTTTATTTTACAGTAAACCTTCAAAAGTCTTGAATTGTGAACAAAATGAATGATTTCGATAATTTCGGTGAATCTAAAATAAGCAACAATAACTCCGCCTGTGTAGTTTTCTATGCAGCCTGTCCCAAGTCAGGGTAAAGGAGGAGGGTTGTGATAGACTTGGCGAGCCAACGTAAAAACTTAGCCTCACTTATGGATATGGAACCTTATGATATATCGTTGGGGCGTAACCCTCTTAGCGACACCTACATCGAGGCTCGGATATGGTGTTAAATATGCAAGGACTGGGCCGCTATTCTCTTAGTGGCGCGCTACACCGACGCCCCGGTGTAGTGATAAGTGAGCAAGGGTCCTCGCATTTTTTTCGGCGGATGCAAAGGGCAAGGAAGCTAATCGACGATAGTAGGGTTCGGTTAGGTAGTTGGAATGTAGAGTCCTTAACAGGAAAATTAAGAGAGATAGTGGATACTATGATTAGGAGACGGGTTAACATCTTGTGCGTTCAAAAGACTAAATGGGTGGGTCAGAAGGCGAAGAAGGTGGAGAACACTGACTTCAAATTGTGGTACACGGAAGAAGTACGTAACAAGAACGGGGTAGGCATATTGATTGACAAGAACCTTCAGAACAATGTGGTTGACGTCAGAAGACGAGGGGATAGGATCATCCTAATTAAGCTATTAGTTGGCGAGACAGTTTTGAATGTCATTAGCACATATGCCCCACAGGTAGGTATAAGTGAAGAAGCTAAAAGGAAGTTCTGAAAAGATTTGGATGTCATGGTTAGAAATGTGCATATTAGCGAGAAACTTTTTATAGGAGGAGACTTCAATGGCCATGTTGGCTCATCTAGCGGGGGTTTTGAGCGAGTGCATGGTGGTTTTGGATTTGGCAGTAGAAACCAAGAGGGTGAAGATATTTTGAATTTCGCTCTCTCTTTTGATCTCATGATTGCTAATACCTTCTTTAGAAAGAGGCAATCACATCTGATCACCTTCAGTAGTGGCCAGCAGGCTAGCCAGATTGACTTTGTCCTAACTAGAAGAGATAGTAAACGGGATTGTGTTGATTGCAAGGTCATACCTGAAGAATGTGTCGTCTCACAACACCAACTGTTGGTATACGTGTTTCGTCTTCGGGTGGTGAAGGATAAGAGAGCGAAGATTAGTAGGACTAAATGGTGGAAACTCAAAGGAGATGCTTCACGGATGTTTAAAGATAGAGTGATGGGAGAAGGTGCTTGGAATGTGGAAGGAGAAGCAAATGTCATGTGGGATGCGATGGCAACTTGCATTCGGAGAGTCGCCACTGAGGTATTTGGGATAACAAGAGGAAGCAAGCGAGAACCCAATGATTCGTGGTGGTGGAATGACAAGGTGCAAAAGGCTATCAAAGAGAAGAATGAATACTACAAATGCATGTACCGTCATAGAAGCGAAGAGAACATGCACAGGTACAAAGTGGCAAAGAAGACTGCAAAGAGAGCATTGAGTGAAGCAAGAGGACGAGCGTACGAAGATTTGTATCAAAGGCTAAGTATAAAGAAGGGTGAAAAAGACGTTTACAGAATAGCTAGGCTACGCGAGAGGAGGACAAGGGACTTCAATCAGGTTAAATGCATTAAGGATGAGAATGATAGATTTTTGGTGAAGGAAGATGAGATAAAGAATAAATGGAGAGAATACTTTGATAAGCTGTTCAACGAAGAAAGTGATAGCTCTTCGATCGAGTTGGAAGACTTAGCCGATAGCACCAATAGACATTTTGTGCGGAGATTTCAAGAAGCTGAGGTAAAGGGGGCGTTGAAACGTATGAAATCAGGCAAGTCGGTAGGGCCTGATGATATTCCTATTGAGGTGTGGAGATGCTTTGGAGATGCAGGGATAAAATGGCTAACTAAGTTGTTCAACGATATTTTCAAATCAAACAAAATGTCAGATGAGTGGAGGAGAAACATTTTAGTTCCAATCTTCAAGAATAAAGGAAATATTCAAAGTTGCACAAACTATAGAGGAATTAAGCTTATGAGTCATACAATGAAGCTTTGGGAGAGACTTTGCGAGCAGCGTTTGAGGAGGTTGACAAGTGTCTCTAGGAATCAATTTGGTTTTATGCCTGGAAGGTCAACCACTGAGTCGATTTTCTTGGTTAGGCAACTTATGGAGAGATACAGGGAGCAAAAGAAAGATCTTCACATGGTTTTTATTGACCTGGAGAAAGCTTATGACAGAGTACCGAGGAGGGTTATGTGGTGGGCGCTAGAAAGGAAGAGAGTGCCATCAAAGTATATTACCCTTATTAAGGATGTGTACGAGGGGGTTGTGACTAGTGTTAGGGCATGCGATGGTGAGACCAGAGACTTTCCAATTAACATAGGGTTACATCAAGGTTCGGCTTTGAACCCATATATTTTTGCATTAGTAATGGATGAAATCACAAAAGATATAAAAAGGGAGATTCCCTGGTGTATGCTCTTTGCCGATGATGTTGTGCTGAGTGAAGAAAGTAGAATAGGGGTCAATCGACAACTGGAGTTGTGAAGGGAGACATTGAAATCAAAGGGTTTCAGGCTTAGCAGAACTAAAACAGACTATATGAAGTGTGAGTTTAGCAGTGTCAGGTCAAATGACGGAGATGTTACCCTGACTGGTAGAGTAGTACCCAAGAAGGAATCGTTTCGATACTTAGGATTTATGTTGCAGTTTGATGGAGAGATTGATAAGGATGCTAGTTTTAGAATTCAAGCAGAATGGGTGAAATGGCGACTAGCATCTAGCATTCTCTGTGATCGGAAGATTCCTCAGAAGCTTAAAGGAAAGTTTTATATGACAGCAATCAAGCCTGCAATGTTATATGGTGCAGAATGTTGTCCTACTAAGAGGCAACACGTCCAGAAAATAAGTATAGCAGAGATGCGAATGCTGCGTTGGAGCTGTGGGCATACCAGACGAGATCGGATTAGAAATGAGGATATTCGGGAAAAACTGGGAGTTGCACCTATTGAAGAGAAGTTATTCCAATACCGCTTGAGATGGTTTGGACATATCCAACGTAGACCATACGATACACATGTACGCGCTGGAATTCTAAGCCGCGCCAAAGGCCCAAAGAGAGGTAGAGGTCGACCTAAAATGACATGGGAGGAGATAATAAAGAGAGATTTAAGTAACTGGAGTTTATCGGAAGAGCTGGTAGTTGATAGGAGTGCATGGAAATTGGCAATCCATGTACCAGAACCATAAGTTTTTTTTTTTGTTTTTTTATTTCACGTTTACTTAACCTTTTTACTTTTTATTACTATTTTAGATTTTATTTCACTTTTATTGAACATTTTTACTAATTATTATTATTATTATTTAAAAAAAACCTTTATCGGATGACTTTTTATTTGATTGGTTATTTTAAACCCTTTATATATATATATATATATATATATATATATATATATATATATATATATATATATATTATCATCATTATTAATTTTATTTTATTTTAATTTTGGGTTCCATATCTAGCCAACCCCAACTTGTTTGGGATATATGGCTTTGTTGTTGTTGGTTGTTGTTGTAAAATAAGTAACAATGAAGCAGGGAACATATGAGTACTAACACAATTATTAATCACAGACCATCAAGAAAGTTAACTTTAGTTTTAGTTTCACATCTCTTTTAACTTTGTGCCTTCACGAAAAGTATGACGAATTAAAAAAGAAGGGATTGGTGGAGTTGGCAATGTTGCAAACGCGTTAGTGCAAAACAGCAATAGTAAAGTAATATTTTTTGAAAGAAATTGGTGGACACTAGGCACCAAAGAGGGATTAACATGCTAATATCAGTGCGAAGTAAAAGAAAAAAAAACGTATTGCCTACAGCGAGAATAATCACCATCTATCGGATTAAAATTAATTCAAAGTACCATTTCTAAGAGAAAACAATGGTAGCAGGAAAAGGAAAGAAATACTGAAAACCTTTGCGGTTATAGCCCTATGCAATTCTGCTTAACTCTGCACTTGTATACATCAAAGAAATGCGAGTTGTAACCTGTAATATAAGCCATTACTTTATATAAATATAAGCATAATCCCCTGCAAAAAGAAGTGAACCCAAAGAAAATATCTGCCGATTATTGTTCATATTATGTACTCAAGTAATTTGATTCCATGTCTTATACAGTTCTACAATTAAAGATATCATATAGTTACATGATTTAATTTCCTTCAAACTTAATGCTAACATAGCTATCTTTCGTGTTATTATCTCCAATATCTCATTTGGTGCTATCTTAATTGCATTGAATGCTAATAATTCGACTATATCCTCGCATTATTATATTTTTTGAATGGACTCTTACTGATCTGACCAGGCCAATGGCCTTCTTTTTAGTGAGTCTTTGTGCTATAAAACTTGCAATAGTGTATAATGTTCTACACCTGCAGATAACACTAATCTTGTAATAATTTCTACAAAATCTGGCCACTTTTGTTACCGTCAGATTCAAAAATGAAAACGTTTTCAAATTTTATATACTAACAACCTTTTGAACCACATGTACATGAGAATCAATGGGGAGCGGTGGAGGCAACTGCTTCCATTAGACGACTATGTAGTGGTTGAGATATCATATGTAGGGGAAGCGAACAAGCTTGCAGCTTGCATGGTAGCACCTTCCTCTCGTTGCCGTGACCATCATTTTTCAAGTGATCATGACTCCAAAGAAGAATATATTGAAACAAGGAAAAAAATACGGTGCTGCAGACGCTTACAAACTCACGTAAATTATCATTAATTTTTCTTCCTCTAACTATATAGTCTTTTGGAAGAAAAGAAAAATTTGTAACCGATTCTAGCAATTCGGCTAGAAAGGTATGCTATTTTAGTAGGTCCAGTTTGGATTTGGATGTGTGTGTATGTACACTACTAGGTTGATATGCAAAAGCAGGTAATTCTTTAGAGTTTTCTAGGTTCATTATCTGCAGATTTGCTAATGTTTGGATATTTTGATTTTTATATTCGCATACCAAGCTCTACATTTGCTATCCAAGCTCTACATTTGCTACATTTTTATATTCGCATACCAAGCTCTACATTTGCTATCCAAGAAGTTGCAGTTATGCAGACTGTTTACTGACCATGCAATTTAAGGGTCATAAACCACCACGATATGAGCTAGTGTGACGTGTACCAGCTAAGCTGGTCATCCCATTTTTGTATGCGTGAGCATGAACATCTCTGTTTTCATTCAACATTTTAAAGTTAAACACCAACTAATGTTTTGTTCATTAATAACCTTTGATCTTCCATTGCTAATGTTTATCAAAACCATAACTCGGTATAAACTACAGAGCAAACATAGAGATACCTTAATTATAGAAGTCCGCAACTTACCAACAAAATCTCCATTTCAGCCTAAAAATGCAAATATAAATGCATCCACTTAAAAAAACATAACCGAAACTGGCAGGTTTATAACTTTATATACACTCAACAAACATAAATTTTTTAATGACATACTTGTAGAGAAAGCAATAGCATTGCTCAAACCCAAAAGTCATCAGGCAAGTATCAGCAACTGACATATACTGCAGCTCTTGAAATACATGTTCACGTACAATTCAACTGATCTTAATGGTAAGGGCGAGGAAATGGTGTTGCGAAGTGGGCCACCCTCTTCGGGCTTATTCTATTTAGAAACCACCTATCCACAGTGATCACAGGGAAACTGTTAAATTTGGCAGAGAACTGCTCCAGTGTAGGGAGGGCTGCACGGTCTGTTAAACAAGGATAAGTGAGGGTGGAAAATTAAATTAATATATTATAAAACAAATTTTGAAGGAAGAGTCACTGCAAAATTCTTAAGAGTAAGAAATCTAGTAGAACTCATGGCTTGTTGCAGAACAAGTTCAAGGGATCAATAATAATTCACCTGTATGAAAAGATGCTGCTTGTAGAAGACAGTTGGCGATATCTCCTACGACTCCTTCCACCAATGATGGGTCTTCTCACATTAGAATTGGAAATCTCAAGACTTCTACGTTGTTCAAGGATATGCAGCGCTGTGTTTTCTCATAGTGGTAAGCTTAGGACAATCGTCAATTTTCCATTTTTTCACAATTAGAAAGTGGCTTCTTTTAGTTTTGGATGATGTCTGGTGTGAAGACAAGATGAAATGAAATCTTTTTGCAGGAGCCGGCCAAAACGGAAACAAACTTATAATGACAACTCGGATGAAATCTATAACAAATAATTTACATACATAAAATTTCATTTTAAAAAATTGAAAGCGGAAAAGTGTCGGTCAGTATTGCCTCTAGTAATCAAGAAGGAACAAACGATGATCAAGAGTTAAAAAATAATGTGAACCATGTCATAAGCAAACTAAAAAATAAATCTCTTCAATCTTAAAGTTGTGGAAAATTCATTAAGCAATAAAGAAGTTTCAATGAATGGAAAAATATTATTCAACAAAACATATCGAATGAAACCATGTATATACATACATATATTTACATATTCTTTCATTTAGTTTTCAATATTCATCTTTGCATTGCACATGAACTTATCAAAAATAAAAATGAGTTAATACTTGGAGAAGCCGGAAAGAAACACATTGAGGAATTACTATCATATTCTCTCCTAAAAGAAAATACAATGATCATTTCATCATACATGATTTACTCCATTACTTAACAGAAAATTTTACTTCATCTTTTTTGCTAAATCATGAAGTAATTCATGTATGACAAAACAATAATTACTAAGATAATCATAAATTTTTTTTTTAAAGCATATGATAGGGACTCTTCCAAATGTTTCTTTCCGGCCTCTTCAAGTGTCAACCCACTTGTGTTTTCAATAAATCTCCATGCAATCCACAAAGAAATTGAACGTGTTACGTGTCCATCACGGTAATTCATCAACAAAAAATTTGTAACCTTCAAACAATAATGTACAATGCAGAAAAGATCAATGGCTTTCGTCAATACGTTTCATTTTAATATATTTTTTCTCGTTCATTAACATTTCTTTGGTTGTTTAACGAACTCTTTCTACACCTCTTGAAACAAGAGGAGAACATTTTACCCTTCATATGATATAATTCTCAATATTTACTCAATCTTAATCATCGATTGTTTCTTCATGATTATTAAAATGCATAATGCTTTAATACCTATCAATATTCTTCTAAATAAAATTTCCTGTACATGTAAATTGTGTACTATATATTTCATTCGGATTGTTATGGTATCTTGCTTCTGTATCAGACAATTCATTTAAAAAACATAAAATAATATTTCATTTAATTTTTATATTCACTCCGCATCTTCACACCAAACATCATCCAACACTAAAAGAAACCTTTTCCGATTTGACAATGACTCTTTGACTTTTCTCCAAAGTACATCAAGTTTAGTGATCCAAATACATTCATCGTTACTTGCAGACTACCATTTTTGGTAAGTCCATCCACATGAAAGTCACGTGTAACACGAACCCATGTACCTGCATCAAAATGATTCTATCATAATTAAAGACACGATTCATCCATAATAAATGGCAATTACTGGAACCCTCTTTGTCCTTGCATTTAAGTCGGCAGGCAGGCAGACACTCAATGATATTATCACGTTTGTTCTCTCCTTGAGATAGAGAGATGAACGAGTTGAGATCGTTGAAGTAATAGCATTAAACTTCATGCTGTGTTGTGTCCGACTGTGCTAAATGGATGTTTTTCTTCTACCCATCCAACAAACTTCAACAAATTTTTTAAACTAATACTTGAAGGCGGCCTTGAAAAAACTGCCATTAAATTTTCTCGTTAACCTTGGGTAAAACTACAAACCCCTCAAAGGAAATTTCGAAAAATAAGCCCTAACTTTTCTTTTTAACTTTGGCACAAATTTCTTTATGGAAATAGAATAAGAAGAGATTGACCTGTTTTTACTTGATCTATACTCGTATAGATCAAGCGGATCTTCCAGCGCTAAAGCAGCGGCTTACAGTTTCTCCAGTCACCAACAAATTGATGCTCCGTTTCTGCATCAGTTACATCACCTTGGAAAGTTGAAACCAGGTCGTTGATAACTGGGTGTAGAACTGAGAGAGCCAGATATGTCTTTGATTTTGTTGCGATCTCTTTTTGTTGAAATTAAAAGGAGGGAGAAAAATCCTAATTCATTCCCAGAGATAACGTGACAGCGGAGGATAACGTGTAAACTGCTGTAGCACAGTCTGTTAAACAAGGATAAGTGAGGGTGGAAAATTAAATTAATAAATTATAAATTAAATTTTGGAGGAAGGGTCACTGCAAAATTATTAAGAGTAAGATATCTAGTAGAACTGATGGATTATTGCAGAACAAGTTCAAGGGATCAATAATAATTCACCTGTATGAATAGATGCTGCTTGTAGAAGACAGTTGGCGATATCTCCTACGACTCCTTCCGATGATGGGTCTTCTCACATTAGAATTGGATATCTCAAGTCTTTTACGCTGTACAAGGATATGCAGCGCTGTGTTTTCTCATAGTAGTAAGCTTAGGACAATCTTCAATTTTCCATTCTTCCACAATTAGAAAGTGGCTTCTTTTAGGTTTGGATGATGTCTGGTGTGAAGACAAGATGAAATGAATTTTTTTTGCAGGAGCCAGCGAAAACGGAAACAAACTTATAATGACAACTCAGACGAAATCTATCACATAATTTACATACACAAAATTTCATTTTAAAAAATTGCAAGCGGAAAAATGTCGGTCAGTATTGCCTCTAGTAATCAAGAAGGAACAAACGATGATCAAGAGTTAAAAAATAATGTGAACCATGTCATAAGCAAACTTAAAAAAAAATCTCTTTAATCTTAAAGTTGTGGAAAATTCATTAAGCAATAAAGAAGTTTCAATGAATGGAAAAATATTATTCAACAAAACATATTGAATGAAACCATGTATATACATACATATATTTACATATTCTTTCATTTAGTTTTCAATATTCATCTTTGCATTGCACATGAACTTATCAAAAATAAAAATGAGTTAATACTTGGAGAAGCCGGAAAGAAACACATTGAGGAATTACTATCATATTCTCT
This sequence comes from Allium sativum, assembly GCA_030737875.1. Taxonomy (NCBI): domain Eukaryota; kingdom Viridiplantae; phylum Streptophyta; class Magnoliopsida; order Asparagales; family Amaryllidaceae; genus Allium; species Allium sativum. The sequence goes on from CM060924.1 coordinate 832,647,573, forward strand.
CCTAAAAGAAAATACGATGATCATTTCATCATACATGATTTACTTCATTACTTAACAGAAAATTTTACTTCATCTTTTTTGCTAAATCATGAAGTAATTCATGTATGACAAAACAATAATTACTAAGATAATCATAATTCTTTTTTTATTTATTTAAAAGCATATGATAGGAACTCTTCCAAATGTTTCTTTCCGGCCCCTTCAAGTGTCAACCCACTTGTGTTTTCAATAAATGTCCATGCAATCCACAAAGAAATTGAACGTGTTACGTGTCCATCATGGTAATTCATCAACAAAAAATTTGTAACCTTCAAACAATAATGTACAATGCAGAAAAGATCAATGGCTTTCGTCAATACGTTTCATTTTAATATATTTTTTCTCGTTCGTTAACATTTCTTTGGTTGTTTAACGAACTCTTTCTACACCTCTTGAAACAAGAGGAGAACATTTTACCTTTCATATGATATAATTCTCAATATTTAATCTAAATCATCGATTGTTTCTTCATGATTATTAAATGCATAATGCTTTAATACCTATCAATATTCTTCTAAATAAAATTTCTTGTATATGTAAATTGTGTACTATATATTTCGTTCGGATTGTTATGGTATCTTGCTTCAGTATCAGACAATTCATTTAAAAAACATACAATAATATTTCATTTAATTTTTATCTTCACTCCGCATCTTCACACCAACCATCATCCAACACTAGAAGAAACCTTTTCCGATTTGACAATGACTCTTTGACTTTTCTCCAAAGTACGTCAAGTTTAGTGATCCAAAAACATTCATCGTTACTTGCAGACTACCATTTTTGGTAAGTTCATCCACATCAAAGTCACGTGTAACATGAACCCGTGTACCTGCATCAAAATGATTCGATCATAATTAAAGACACAATTCATCCATAATAAATGGCAATTACTGGAACCCTCCTTGTCCTTGCATTTAAGTCGGCAGGCAGGCAGACACTCAATGATATTATCACGTTTGTTCTCTCCTTAAGATAGAGAGATGAAAGAGTTGAGATCGTTGGAGTAATAGCATTAAACTTCATGCTGTGTTGTGTCTGACTGTGCTAAATGGATGTTTTTCTTCTACCCATTCAACAAACTTCAACAATTTTTTTAAACTAATACTTGAAGGCGGCCTTGGAAAAACTGCCATTAAATTTTCTCGTTAATCTTGGGTACACTACCAACCCCTCAAAAGGAAATTTCGAAAAATAAGCCCTAACTTTTCTTTTTAACTTTGGCACAAATTTCTTTATGGAATTAGAATAAGAGATTGACCTGTTTTTACTTGATCTATACTCGTATACATCAAGCGGATCTTCCAACGCTAAAGCAGCAGCTTACAGTTTCTCCAGTCACCAACAAATTGATACTCCGTTTCTGCATCAGTTACATCACCTTGGAAAGTTGAAACCAGGTCGTTGATAACTGGGTTTAGAACTGAGAAAGCCAGATATGTCTTTGATTTTGTTGCGATCTCTTTTTATTGAAATTAAAAGGAGAGAGAAAAATCCTAATTCATTCCCCGGAGATAACGTGACAGCGGAGGATAACGTGTAAACTGCTGTAGCACAGTTTGTTAAACAAGGATAAGTGAGGGTGGAAAATTAAATTAATAAAATATAAATTAAATTTTGGAGGAAGGGTCACTGCAAAATTCTTAAGAGTAAGATATCCAGTAGAACTGATGGCTTATTGCAGAACAAGTTCAAGGGATCAATAATAATTCACCTGTATGAATAGACGCTGCTTGTAGAAGACAGTTGGCGATATCTCCTACAACTCCTTCCACCGATGATGGTCTTCTCACATTAGAATTGGAAATCTCAGGACTTCTACGCTGTACAAGGATATGCAGCGCTGTGTTTTCTCATAGTAGTAAGCTTTGGACAATCTTCAATTTTCCATTCTTCCACAATTAGAAAGTGGCTTCTTTTAGGTTTGGATGATGTCTGGTGTGAAGACAAGATGAAGTGAAATTTTTTTGCAGGAGCCGGCCAAAACGGAAACAAACTTATAATAACAACTCGGATGAAATCTATAACACATAATTTACATACACAAAATTTCATTTTAAAAAATTGAAAGCGGAAAAATGTTGGTCAATATTTGCCTCTAGTAATCAAGAAGGAACAAACGATGATCAAGAGTTAAATAATGTGAACCATGTCATAAGCATTGTTTTAAAAAACCCGCTTCGAGGCTCGCCTCGATAAAATAAGAGATAAAACGCCTTGAGACTTATTCCAAAAGGCTTTTTACCTCTAAAGTTTACGCCTCAATAACTTCAGGCATACAAAGCGCGTAAAGCGTACGCCTCGCACGCCTCAAACAGCTGAGGCATATGACTTAAAAACGTTTTAATCTTTAATTGCAGATATTGACACAAATAAATGTCATTGAACTTTAATTATTTAATAGAAATAAAAAAGACAAAATTTAAGAAAAATTAGCATCTTTTTTTATTTCAATTTAAATATCGGGACAATCAAGTAAATTTGTTTATGAAATAATGATCATGAGCAGTATAATGATTTTTCTTATTGTTATTTAGAGAATGTTTTTCAATAAACTTTGTTAAATCTCGAAATAAATTTGGCAAATCGATTTGAACTGATGGAACATATCAAAATTGTAGTTTGATGTAATCTTCAAATAGTTTTAAGAAATCAAAATTTGAATCTTTTGCATGAGGAGGAAGATATCATTTGATCTTTTGCATTTTATATTAAATGTGCAAGAATGATTGTATTTTGTTTGAATTGCATTGAATGTTTTATGGGTTTACTTAGTATTTGACGCTTAATGTTATTCCATATTAAAAATTAAGTATATGTGTTGCGCTTTTTTTTTTACCTGAAAGGCTTACGCCTCAACGCTTCAAGGCTTACGCCTCGCCTAACGGACCCGAAAACGCCTCGCGTACGCCTTTTGCATTTTAAAACATTGGTCATAAGCAAACTAAAAAAAATCTCTTTAATCTTAAAGTCGTGGAAAATTCATTAAGCAATAAAGAAGTTTCAATGAATGGAAACATATTATTCAACAAAACATATTGAATGAAACCATGTATATACATACATATATTTACATATTCTTTCATTTAGTTTTCAATATTCATCTTTGCATTGCATAAGAACTTATCAAAAATAAAAATGAGTTAATACATGGAGAAGCCGGAAAGAAACACATTGAGGAATTACTATCATATTCTTTCTCCTAAAAGAAAATACGATGATCATTTCATCATACATGATTTACTTCATTACTTAACAGAAAATTTTACTTCATCTTTTTTGCTAAATCATGAAGTAATTCATGTATGACAAAACAATAATTACTAAGATAATCATAATTCTTTTTTTATTTATTTAAAAGCATATGATAGGAACTCGTCCAAATGTTTCTGTCCGGCCTCTTCAAGTGTCAACCCACTTGTGTTTTCAATAAATCTCCAGGCAATCCACAAAGAAATTGAACGTGTTACGTGTCCATCATGGTAATTCATCAACAAAAAATTTGTAACCATCAAACAATAACATACAATGCAGAAAAGATCAATGGCTTTCGTCAATACGTTTCGTTTTAATATATTTTTCTCGTTCATTAACATTTCTTTGGTTGTTTAATGAATTCTTTCTACACCTCTTGAAACAAGACGAGAACATTTTACCTTTCATATGATATAATTCTCAATATTTACTCAATCTAAATCATCAATTGTTTCTTCATGATTATTAAATGCATAATGCTTTAATACCTATCAATATTCTTCTAAATAAAATTTCTTGTATATGTAAATTGTGTACTATATATTTCATTCGGATTGTTATGGTATCTTGCTTCTGTATCAGACAATTCATTTAAAAAACATAAAATAATATTTCATTTAATTTGTATCTTCACTCCGCATCTTCACACCAAGCATCATCCAACACTAGAAGAAACCTTTTCCGATTTGACAATGACTCTTTGACTTTTCTCCAAAGTACATCAAGTTTAGTGATCCAAGAACATTCATCGTTAATTGCAGACTACCATTTTTGGTAAGTCCATCCACATTAAAGTCACGTGTAACATGAACCCATGTACCTGCATCAAAATGATTCTATCATAATTAAAGACACGATTCATCCATAATAAATGGCAATTACTGGAACCCTCTTTGTCCTTGCATTTAAGTCGGCAGGCAGGCAGACACTCAATGATATTATCACGTTTGTTCTCTCCTTAAGATAGAGAGATGAAAGAGTTGAGATCGTTGGAGTAATAGCATTAAACTTCATGCTGTGTTGTGTCTGACTGTGCTAAATGGATGTTTTTCTTCTACCCATTCAATAAACGTCAACACTTTTTTTAAACTAATACTTGAAGGCGGCCTTGGAAAAACTGCCATTAAATTTTCTCGTTAACCTTGGGTAAAACTACCAACCCATCAAAGGAAATTTTGAAAAATAAGCCCTAACTTTTCTTTTTAACATTGGCACAAATTTCTTTATGGAATTAGAATAAGAACAGATTGACCTGTTTTTACTTGATCTATACTCGTATAAATCAAGCGGATCTTCCAGCGCTAAAGCAGTGTTTCTGCATCAGTTACATCACCTTGTAAAGTTGAAACCAGGTCGTTGATAACTGGGTATAGAACTGAGAGAGCCAGATCTGTCTTTGATTTTGTTGCGATCTCTTTTTATTGAAATTAAAAGGAGAGAGAAAAATCCTAATTCATTCCCCGGAGATAACGTGACAGCGGAGGATAACGTGTAAACTGCTGTAGCACAGTCTGTTAAACAAGGATAAGTGAGGGTTGAAAATTAAATTAATAAATTATAAATTAAATTTTGGAGGAAGGGTCACTGCAAAATTCTTAAGAGTAAGATATCTAGTAGAACTGATGGATTATTGCAGAACAAGTTCAAGGGATCAATAATAATCACCTGTATGAATAGATGCTGCTTGTAGAAGACAGCTGGTGATATCTCTTACGACTCCTTCCACCGAGGATGGGTCTTCTCACATTAGAATTGGAAATCTCAAGACTTCTACGTTGTACAAGGATATGCAGCGCTGTGTTTTCTCATAGTAGTAAGCTTTGGACAATCTTCAATTTTCTATTCTCCCACAATTAGAAAGTGGCTTCTTTTAGGTTTGGATGATGTCTGGTGTGAAGACAAGATGAAATGAAATCTTTTTGCAGGAGCCGGCCAAAACGGATTCAAACTTATAATGACAACTCGGATGAAATCTATAACACATAATTTACACAAAATTTCATTTTAAAAAATTGAAGGCGGAAAAATGTCGGTCAGTATTGCCTCTAGTAATCAAGAAGGAACAAACAATGATCAAGAGTTAAAAAATAATGTGAACCATGTCATAAGCAAACTAAAAAAAAATAAAAAAAAATAAAAAAAAAAAAAAAAAAAAAAAAAATCTCTTTAATCTTAAAGTTGTAGAAAATTCATTAAGCAATAAAGAAGTTTCAATGAATGGAAAAATATTATTCAACAAAACATATTGAATGAAACCATGTATATACATACATATATTTACATATTCTTTCATTTAGTTTTCAATATTCATCTTTGCATTGCACATGAACTTAACAAAAATAAAAATGAGTTAATACTTAGAGAAGCCGGAAAGAAACACATTGAGGAATTACTATCATATTCTTTCTCCTAAAAGAAAATACTATGATCATTTCATCATACATGATTTACTTCATTACTTAATAGAAAAATTTACTTCATCTTTTTTGCTAAATCATGAAGTAATTCATGTATGACAAAACAATAATTACTAAGATAATTATAATTTTTTTTTTTAAAAGAAGCATATGATAGGAACTCTTCCAAATGTTTCTTTCCGGCCTCTTCAAGTGTCAACCCACTTGTGTTTTCAATAAATCTCCATGCAATCCACAAAGAAATTGAACGTGTTATGTGTCCATCATGGTAATTCATCAACATAAAATTTGTAACCTTCAAACAATAATGTACAATGCAGAAAAGATCAATATGTTTCGTTTTAATATTTTTTTTCTCGCTCATTAACATTTCTTTGGTTGTTTAACAAACTCTTTCTACACCTCTTGAAACAAGAGAACATTTTACCTTTCTTATGATATAATTCTCAATATTTACTCAATCTAAATCATCGATTGTTTCTTCATGATTATTAAATGCATAATGCTTTAATACCTATCAATATTCTTCTAAATAAAATTTCTTGTATATGTAAATTGTGTACTATATATTTCATTTGGATTGTTATGGTATCTTGTTTCTGTATCAGACAATTCATTTAAAAAACATACAATAATATTTTATTTAATTTTTATCTTCACTCGGCATCTTCACACCAAACATCATCCAACACTAAAAGAAACCTTTTCCGATTTGACAATGACTCTTTGACTTTTCTCCAAAGTACATCAAGTTTAGTGATCCAAGAACATTCATCGTTACTTGCAGACTACCATTTTTGGTAAGTCCATCCACATTAAAGTCACGTGTAACATGAACCCATGTACCTGCATCAAAATGATTCTATCATAATTAAAGACACGATTCATCCATAATAAATGGCAATTACTGGAACCCTCTTTGTCCTTGCATTTAAGTCGGCAGGCAGGCAGACACTCAATGATATTATCACGTTTGTTCTCTCCTTAAGATAGAGAGATGAAAGAGTTGAGATCGTTGGAGTAATAGCATTAAACTTCATGCTGTGTTGTGTCTGACTGTGCTAAATGGATGTATTTCTTCTACCCATTCAACAAACTTCAACAGCTTTTTTAAACTAATACTCAAAGGCAGCCTTGGAAAAACTGCCATTAAATTTTCTCGTTAACCTTGGGCAAAACTACCAACCCCTCAAAGAAAATTTTGAAAAATAAGCCCTAACTTTTCTTTTTTAACTTTGGCACAAATTTCTTTATGGAATTAGAATAAGAAGAGATTGACCTGTTTTTACTTGATCTATACTCGTATAGATCGCGGATCTTCCAGCGCTAAAGCAGCGGCTTACAGTTCTCCAGTCACCAACAAATTGATGCTCCGTTTCTGCATCAGTTACATCACCTTGGAAAGTTGAAACCAGGTCGTTGATAACTGGGTATAGAACTGAGAGAGCCAGATCTGTCTTTGATTTTGTTGCGATCTCGTTTTATTGAAATTGAAAGGAGAGAGAAATATCCTAATTCATTCCCCGGAGATAACGTGTAAACTGCTGTAGCACTTTACCAAACTGTGAACGTAGAAGAGATGAATCAAGGGTGCGTTCTTAATCAACGCGAGCGGGGCATTTGAGCGGGGTATTTGAGCGTGGTAATGTAGCGAACGAGAAATGTGTTTTTAGCGACGAACGGGGTATTTGAGCGGGGTATTTGAGCGTGGTATTTTTAAAATAAGATATAAATAGATTTGATTAGACAAATACGACTACAAATACAAATACAGTTTCTAATACAAATACAAGTACAAGTACAGTTACAGATACAAAGACAAATTAGCGCAGACCAGCAGAAACCAACCGATCTCTAATGTTATCTCGAATTAATGTCATTTCTTGGTTTTTTTTGATCTGTCTTTGATTTTGTTGCGATCTCTTTTTATTGAAAGTAAAAGAAGAGAGAAAAATCCTAATTCATTCCCCGGAGGTAACGTGACAGCGGAGGATACCGTGTAAACTGCTGTAGCACTTTACCTAAACTGTGAACGTAGAAGAGATGAATTAACTGAATAAAGTTTTTTTTGTTTCCTCAGTTTAGATAGATTTTTAATACGAATTTTATTGTAAAGGAGAAACTTTGTAATTTTTTCAAATTCAAGGATAACCCATAAAAAATTTATTCATAGGAACAATACATACCGTAAAACACTAATGATAATACCATATATAACTGAAAAACTGATACTTAAAAGTTGATAGTTAAATTCTGTGATATTTAAAAATTGGTAGTTAAATTTTGATACCATGAACATTATAAAATTGATACTAAAATCTGATATTTTGTCCTTTAGAATAAAACACCAGACCATCCTTACAACTGAAAAAGCCCGTAACTTTGTCTTTGTCTGCTAAATTCTTAATCTCCTTGTCTGCTCTAACAGACCAGTGAAAATACCGAGAATTTTACAAAAAATATTGCCTTTCTGAAGGAAAGAAATTTTTTCCAAAATTTACAGAAAATTGAGTGTTTGATTGAGGCAAATGGAACTTCAACGGCTAATGTCAATATGGGTTACACTTGAAAATGAAACTATATTTTAGCTCGAAGTTTAGTGTACGTAACTAAAATGGCAAAGCAATTTTGGTGGTTCCGCTTCCACATACCAAAAGTATTACTCTACGTAAAGAGCAATGAATTTGTTGCAATCTTTTGAATGTGGTATCGTGGTACACAAAAATGAAAGTAAATTATGTGTAGCACTTGAAATTGTTTTTTTATCTATGTAGGTAAGCATGCATGTTTATTGGTTTTCACAATATCCTTTGGCTAAAAGTAAATTTTAGCACAAACTGCAGGTGTATGCGGGACACGATACATAAATAATATGAAATCGTGTGTTGCATAAAATAAATTTAAGTCGCAATAATAAAATTCACAAATGCATTAATATCATGATGATTTGATTCAATAATATTCCAACAACGGGAAAAGCTTCACGAATTTGATCATAAGAAACTACGTTTTTGTTAACTCTACATTTTTTGATGTTATTTTATTGGAAAAAGAAGAAAATCTACAATTTGTCTAAAACAAAAAGTGTACGCTTGGTAAAATAAGCCTAAATCTTTAGACACTTTTATTAGTGTAAGTTTTAGGGGTGAGCAAATGGTTGGTTCGGTTCGGTTTCACATAAAAAATATATAACCAATCTGAAACCAAATAACATTTGAACTGAACCGAACCGAACCAATTTAAAATGAAACCAAACTTAAACCAAACCGAATTAGATCGGTTCGGTCGGTTATTCGGTTATTATATTCGGACTTGATACTGACTTAATATAACAAAGAGTAGACTAAAACATAAGAACAAAACAAATTAATTGAAAACATTTACCCAAACAAACTACATTTCTTCTAAGTTAAATATTCTGTAAACTGCAAAATACACCAAAATACACTAGACATGGAATTCGCTGCTTGCTACAAGCCTACAATAGTAACCATAATAACACACCAAAATACACCAAAATAAACGACAAAAATCATTTGCTGTCTTGTTGAAGCCTTGTCATGCTGAAGCTTTTGCCATTCATATTCAGAGGATCTGCAAGAAGTACAAGCATAGCATGAGATATTTAATTTAACTATAAAAAGGGTGTGCATACATTTCATAAACACATAGCTCCTAGTCCGCTGGAAACTTCAGAAAACAGATTAAATGTGTAATTTTTTTGTGAAACCTCTTAAAAAGGGTGCAGCAGTTTATAGTTTACATCTAATAAATGAAATGCAAGTCAACTCATTGGATAATACTCCAATATCTAAATTATAATATTTCATGTCTCATTTACCCTTTTAATTAGATGTTTCATCAATTAGATGTTTCACTTGGATGTTTCATTTGGAAAACAAATTAACTGTTTCAGAAAACATTGGATTATTATCAAATGATATTTCATAACCAATGTTAAACTCTGTTTGGTTGTTTCATTTGGATGTTTCAGTTTAGTTTACATCTATTTGGATGTTTCATTTGGATGAAACATTGGAAAACAAATTAGTTGTTTCAGCAAACATTGGATAGAAAACATTGAATAATACTCCAATGATTTCAGAAAACATCTGATTCATTTGGAAAACAAATTAGCTGTTTCATTTGGAAAACAAATCCTGAGCTAACACAACAGCCAAATTGAATAGTTCTTCTCAAAAGTTCTATCAATTTTGGTACATTTTCTTCTCAAAATTGAACCAAAACTGCAAATCCTAAACTAACACAGCAGCTAAACTAAATAGTTCTTCTCATATTATTGTTTTTCTTCTTGAACTGACGTCATTAGGGTATGAAGTTTTAGAACTGAGTCTCTAACTTAACATCTGAAATTAATAAATGTACAACATCCAAGAAAAATTATAAAGCTCAAGGACATGTATCATTTCCAGTATAAAAAATTAACTTCATTTTAACATATATTACTAACATTAAACCGAACCTTCAAAGACCAGAGCAGATAGTACCTCCCTTGCCTCATGGCCGAGAGACCCTGAAATATAAATTTGAACATTGTGTCACAAATCAAAGTAAATAGAAACATGTTCAATCATTTTTCTTGTTCTGTACAAGGCATAGTTTTTAGTGCAATTCAGTTTAAGTGCAATTCAGAAGTTGAATAATATGAGTCATATGACTTACAGAAGACCTATTCAGTTTAAGTGCAATTCAGAACTGTCAAATACATATATCAACTTTCACAGACAAAAAGAAAACACATGCGCATGAGTAAAATTGCGAGTAATTAAAGTTTTTTTTTACCTAGGTGAATCGGTGACCGCAGCCCTGAATTGGAGTAGATCGAAGCCAAAAATTGCGAGATTCGAAACCCTGGTTGCGAACTAGAAGGAAAAGACCCGCTTTGCAGCACAATCGCAGGTGGAGGCGCTGGCTAAATTAGGGTTTTGTGAACTTTCAACTCGATTTTGTGGAACGGTGTCGATGCGATTTGATTTTTGTATAGGGTGGAGGGCAGTTGAATTGGGGAAGAAGCATATAAATAAGTGATTGAGATTCGAGAAATCTAGCCATTCGTAGCTTTTGTTTGAATCCATGGGTGTACTGTACGCTTCGAATTCTTCAACATTAATGAATTGGGAAGATACGATAAAGCTGAAAAGCAGAGCAGTAATAATGGGATAGATTTTAAACGCAAAAAATATTTGTACACTTGCTACTTTGGTTGGTTCGGTTGTGCCAAACCTGCTTTGTTTAAATCCAAACTCAACCAATAAACCGAATTTAATCAAAATAAAAACCAAACCCGACCGATCTGCAAAGAAAACCAAACCGATCCGGTCAAATTAATTTGGTTCGGCCGGTTAATTCGGTTTGAACCAAAGTATGCTCACCCCTAGTAAGTTTTACCATTTGAGGATAAGGAGCATCTGCAATCAAATGACTAGGAATACATTAGTAAGATATAGTAAACATATTTTTGTGTAGTCTATACAATTCGAAACTACAACATCCAGAAAGGAATGGATATACTGTTTAAAAAATTGAGATCCCTACATTACGAGTAATCAATGAACACTGAAATGAGCACTAAAAGTAAAACGTAATCAAGTTATAACACTCTTGTTAAAAAAAGTTATGAAATATGTTAATAATATGAAGAACTTCAGCTAAAAATGCATTAGCAGAAACTGAGTATATAATAGCTTGTATTTTGCGCATTTATGGAGCGTAAAATAGAAATATTATTTTCAAATATAAGGTCGTATGATTTTATAATTGGAAAACGACTACTATGATTATTTTCAAATATAAGGTCCTATTATTTTTGTTGAAATTTTCAATCATCAATTTACCTTCCACGAATTTTATTTCATGCATAACGTTTGTTTGGAACAAATTTAGACCTCAACTCACTTCCATTGGACCGGGATGGTAGTTCCTCTTTCCGTATAGTGGTTACATTAACAAAACTGTCTTATCATTTGAGAGTTATGACTATTTTAAATTTTATGAATTTTAAACGGCTTAATATGCAATTAAGAGTCATTAATAATTGGGTCCACCCTGCACGGAAAATGCTTAACGAATTTAATGAGACGGAGGTGTAAAAATTATAACGCTGATAAATCGAGGACACAACAGAATATGGTGGATGACTCTAAAATAGCATACAAAACTTGTTCTTAATTCTTTTACAAATATACAAACGATGATTAAATGAAAAATTAACATTAAATTCAATTGCAATTAGTACATTCTTAATATTAACTAATAACATGTGCATATATATGTAAATAAACATAAACTTTTATTCACTTTAATTAAATTTAATAAAATAATAGAGTAATTTTGTTTCTACAAGTATATTCAAAAGAATTCACTTAAAAACTAACTTTTTAAGTTTTGTAATGTACAAGTATTATTTTTTTGATTTGTTTCCATTATAGACGATATAACGGGATTAATGGAATATACCGGAAATAAGGGGATATATTGAGAATAACAAGGGCTAAAACAGAAAGGCTATTTTAGAGGTTATTTGAAAAAATGATATAGTGGAGTTATGACAGGGCATTAGTTGTATTGGTCCACCAATAATTTCTAGATTAAGAGTGGATAGTGTTGAAATAGATTACTATAACTTTATTTCTCTCGTTTCTCTTCTTCTCGAAATGTTCTCCACATCCTTAAAATATATTTTTTTCATCATTTTTCTTTATTTCGCTATCCAAAAGCTGCATAACCTTAATCAAATTAACTAATAAAAAGATGTAATATGTACGAGTAATAAGTGAGTGAATATCCTAAATGACGGAGATATTACTGTAATCTTTATGGTAAGTAGAGTCAATAAATAGAAAACTCTTTTATGTTGTATGGAAGGATGAGTGTTTGGTTGGATTAGTTTATTCAATGATGAAAATTGTTAAATCATAATAGAACCAATAAAAATGAAGCCAAACCAAACCAACCATTTGTTCATTTAGTTATTTGATTTAATCAAACTAAAAATATTTTTACACTTTATGCTGGAATATTTACTGTAGTTTGATATATATATATATATATATATATATATATATATATATATTGTTGATGTCAAAAGTTGGTCACTAGTGACAGTCAACCCCCAACCGTGTGTAGAACACGCGAATAACAATCACAAAACGGAAAAGTAAGTAAAAACAGGGAACACGCAAGGTTTTTATAGTGTATCGACAAAATCGGTGCTACGTCCACTTTATATTTACTGATTTTTAATGGATTACAGAATATAATTGATTTTTTTTCAATGGAAGAGAAGTAGAGATTACGATATCCTTGCAATATTTAAAGTGCACAGTTGGAAGTTTTCTAGTATACTAAGCGTTGTTTGATAATGGAAAATTCAGCATACGAACTCAACGTACCTTTCCATTTTTAGCAATGGGGTACTTATAGTTGAAGGAGTGGGATGAGCCGCGTGCCACGTGGCTTGCCTCTTTTTCAGAGCTTGGACACGCGGATTGTAACGACCCGGAAAATCTGAACCAATTTAAAATTTTTAAATTGGCTATTTTGGTGGATTTTAAATATTTAAAATAAATATTTTAAATAATAACGATGAAAAGTAAGTTTGAATCGACGTTTGAAAATAAATATAATTAATTCTAATTATAAACAAGGCCTGAAATGGCGTGGTAGTTTCAAAATTTGAATTCAAACTTTGACTGACTGTAGCGGGTGCAAAACAAAATGGATTTTAGTGAAACCAAAAATATTTAAATCTGTTAGTGAATATCTTTCTAACGAATCTGAAAAATCGAAGTTTCATAGTGGGAAGCAAAAGTTATGGCTAAATGAATTTTCAGAAAGGTCGCTATAGAGTTTATATAGCCCGTGAAAATGGCCATTTTGCAAACGACCTCGGAATTCGACGAGACCACTTTTGTTGGATCCGGGATGTTAAATTATTGCTAGGTTTCAAATTTCATAATTTTTGAAGCTAGCATGTGAGCGTGGCAAGGGAAAATGTGTTTTGGTCAATTACAACTAAATTGGATCGACCAGAAAACGGCCATTTTTCAAACAGTCTCGGAATTCGACGAAACTAGTTTTGTTAGAACCGTATTGTCAAAACATAGCTAGATTTATTTTTCTAGAATTTTTCAAATTAGTTTGTGGCCCTGGCAAATTGAAATGTACGTTTAAATTAAATATTGAATGTTTTATATTTTAATTTGAAGGAAAACTGACTAAAACAGTCGAATGGGCCTTTGAAACATATCCCATTGTGTTCAGAATGGGGGTATTTAGCTAGGGACGATAGTCGTTGGGTCTGGATTGGGGTTCGTGTGTGAAAGAGGGTATTTTTGGATTTTTAAAATTTATAAATATAAAAAAAATCTCATTGGTCGATCAAATCTCTCTCTCCCCGATATACAGCCGATCGACGACGGAAAGCATTCAATCCCTTCTCTCCTCGTTTGCGCCTCCTACAAGAAAAATCAGCCCCTCCTCTAGTTGAAGATTTTGAAGAGCTCAAGACGAGCTTCAAATCCATATATAGTTTGTATTTTTTCCGTTCAGCATTCAAGGAGAATCGACGCCAGGAAGTTCGACACTTCATCTCGCCGCCCAGGCCGATTCCGACCACGGAACTGGGGCCCACTTCCAGCGAGCAGGTGCCTCACCTCCCCCTTCGACCTCGCGCAACCCGATCCACGTATCGATCAATGGATTTGCTGAAAATTTGAAACCTAGTTTCGAACCATTCAGCTGAGGTACGACTGTAAATTATTTAAACTATTTAATAGCAGTTTAAAGCGCTACGGTTTTTGATTTCACTGTAAAAATCATATCTTTTTCGTTTCTTGACGAAATTCGGTGAAACAAGAGACAGTGGACTCGTGTGGACGTCTTCTACATTCTAGAAGAGACCGCATATTTTTTTGAGCCTCCTGCCATTTTTGGTGGAGTGGAACCCAATGTGAGATTTTTGAATTATAAACGATATGGAAAACGACGATGTATAAATTATATAGTCGATGTATGAGTTATATAAGCGTTGTACACCTCATGTATAAGCGTTGTATAAGTTGTACGTTCGATGTATAAGTTATATATGCGTTGTAAAAATTATATATGTGTTGAATAGAAGTGAAATATACTTATATATATATATATATATATATATATACGCCCCTCGTCCACAAACCATGGACGATATTTATTGGTTGTGTTTGGTGTGAAAGTTGGTTGATAGCGAATGGTTGATTAGAATTGTTTGTGGTTGAAATTGATTGATTGTGGTTGAAAAATACCCGTTTGTGGTTGAGAATTATTTGGTTGAAACCACATAGGATTAGTTTGTGGAAAAAAAATAAAAAAATATACATGTCGCCTGCGTGCGAACTAGATGCATGAAATCCTCATTCTCAAAAGCTGCGAGGCTTTAAGGTAGAGCGAGGAGCCGTACTAGGGATGGCCCCGGTTTTAACTACCCTGCCGTTATGCTGCCGAAATTTTGAATAATATTCATGTGTTAGAATTATTTTCATGTATTGAAACTATATTCGTGTGTTGAACAGAAAACATTCATGTGTTGAATATAAATTCATTCGTTGAATAGAAATTCATTCGTTGAATAGAAATTCATGTGTTGAATGGTATTCGTGTTTGAAATAAATTATTTTATAATAAAAATCATATTTTTATCATCTATATGAACTATATAAAATAGTCGTGTTTTGAAATAAATTGTTTTGTAATAAAAATCATATTTTTAACATCTATATGAACTATATAAAATAGTCGTGTTTTGAAATAAATTATTTTATAATAAAAATCATATTTTTATCATATATATGAACTATATAAAATAGTCGTGTTTTAAAATAAATTGTTTTACAATAAAAATCATATTTTTATCATATACATGAATTGTTAAAAAATAGTGAAGTGTCGAAATAAATGTCTGTCGGATAAAAATATCATTTTTATCAAATGTATGAAAAGAATATGGTTTTGAAATCGGAGAATCGATTATATATATATATATATATATAATCAAAATATATCAAATAACGAAGCTGTAGTTCGTGTTTTGAAACCGTGATTTCAAACGATTAGTGCGGGAGATCCGACCATCGGATTTTCCCGAAACCGAAACCGTTGGGTTCGCCTTGGAAATATCTTTCCAACGACACCCACTTTGTGAAGATCCAACGGTTGGATTGTCTGGAATGTTTAATTCAAATCTGAAGAAAAACAGCTCTAGAATCGATTATATTTATATATATATATATAATTATATTAAATCAAATAACGATGCTGCAGTTCATATTTTGAAATCGAAACTTCAAACGAGTGTACCGGGAGATCCGACCGTCGGATTTTCCCAAAACTGGAACCGTTGGATTCGTTTTGAAAAGATCTTTCTAATGATATAAAATTTGTGAAGATCCAACGGTTATATTTTCAGATATGTGTAAATCAAATCTGAAGAAAAACAGCGCCACGGCCGCGTTATGGCCCGAAGCGTCGTTTGAATGAATTGGCTATAAATAAATAAATAAAAATAGCGATAAATCGTTATAAAATATTATAAACGATACGGAATGGAAATAAACCGAATTTACCTGGTTTATTGAATATTTGATGGTTGAATGTGAAATTTATAAACTAACTGGAGGTTAGCTAAGTCGGATGGTCTACTAGGTTTTGATCTGATGTTGGTTTCGACCTTCGGGGTTAATATTTGGGAAATCGTTCTCTTACTAATTTACGGTTAGTGAATAATGAATTGGAATGAAGCGTATGTTGTGTTTGTGTAGCACTTGTTAATTATATACGCGAGTTGCTCAGAAAGACCGGGTTTATCCCATTCTAAATAACTGAATCAACGATAAGAAATCGAAGATGAAGACGGTGGTTGAAGATCGGAGATCTTCACCTCGTTTGGATGGTAACTGATGTCCTGATTGGGAGGCATCCCGAAATATGGATAATGAGTGGTGATCGTCCAGACGTACGTGGAGATCGATGGGTATGCGAGGTATATAGTGCCTCCGGTTTCGTTCAGACCCAAAACGGACTTTCAAATGGACTGTGTGTCTGACATGGGAATTCGTTCTGTGTGATTGATAGCCATCAGTTGCATGATGTGAATTGCCTGTGTGGCATGCTAAGATGCAGTGATCAAGGCTTTTGTTGAAAAGCAAAGTCTTGTGGTTGATGATCAAAGCACCGCCTGTGTGGCTTAGCTTTGTGTATAACGTGAATTCGCGAGCCTCACACCCCGGTATGAACCAGAAATGGGAGAGGACCTCAGGGAGGGCATGCATTTCCTTCTAGCTAGAGGTGGTGTCAATGCTTGAACTGGCTGACATTTATATTATTTTCACCTATGTGGTTGTTGCTGTTGCGAGGCGCCTTGGATATATCGGTCGATCCGGGACCGATGGAGTCATTCGTTGGCTCATTTACGCCCCAAAGGGCGGGGAAACGTATTGTTCATGCACTATAATCCACTTCGCGTGGACCGGCCCTGACGATCCAGGGGCGGTTGCGGTTGTTCTGGCGACATGGGCTAGATTGTCTCGAAGTCGGTAAGGACTATCCTTTGCCTTGGTTCAGGATGGAAATCCAATTTCCAAATACGACATGTGCGGTTTTGATTGTATACTTATATATGGCGACATGATATATGGTACCCATGTCGCCTATGATTGATAGTTATGATTGAAATTGTTTTGAAACCTATAAACACTAGTAATAATATCAATTCTTTTGTTTTATTCATATCAAGCATATTTTGGCCATTATAAGGTAAAACTCTATCCTCCGGTTTGCGTTGCATTGTGTGATGGGAACTGAGTCTTATAATGGCTTCATTTTTATAAAAAGCATTGTGATGTTTAAAGATTTACTTGTTGTAAAGCACTGGCAATCCAATGGAGTAAACCCATTCCGCGAAAGTGGCGTGGCCCTGTGATTGGCCATATTATAAAATGTGTTAAGTAGATTTCTCATACCAGTCCCATGACTGACTCGTAGTTTGTTTCACTTGCAAACTCGGGTGCCTCTTTTTCTGCACGGGCAGCCTTGTGTTCAGGTTTTATCAGGCTCTTTCTGGATAGCTGGAGCTGAAGATTGATTCTATCATTTATATCTTTTTATGTTGTTCAGCTCCTATTGTACATATTATGTTTGTTTTCCGTTGTAGACATTTATGTATAGCTGAACTGTATTTGTACTAAGTATGATCCTGTATACTATGTAACTCTGATGATTTCGTTTATCCAGTGTATTATTTGTTCATTATCTGATGTATTTATTTTTGTTCCGCTATTATCTGTTTATGTGTTATATTCCAAAGATTACCCTTACCACCGTCAGTACGGGATTTGGGGTCGTCATACGTGGAGCCCGATCCGACTGAATAGTTGCAGTGGTGGGACTCGGTCTACTGTTGAGTAATAGTTCTCTCAAGAGTTGTGCCTTGTGTGGCACTTGAACTATGGTGTATCAAAAGCAACGTTTTGAACTATTACTGTTGAGTAATAGTTCTCTCAAGGGTTCCGCTGATCTAATAATACCTGTCGAGGATGGGGAGTACGAGCATTTGATATGCTTGGTTTTCTTTTGGTAAGACGGTATAGTCTGAAGGACAAGCATAAGCCATGCTCGGTTTTGCTAAGTTGGCGAGCATCGGTCATACTTGGCTTATGGATGTGGCGAGTATTAACCGTACTTGGCTTATAGAGTCGGCGAGTATTAACCATACTCAGCTTATGGAGGTGGCGAGTATTAACCATACTCGGCTTATGGAGTTGGCGAGTATTAACCATACTCGGCTTATAGAGTTGGCGAGTATTAACCATAATCGGCTTATGGAGGTGGCGAGTATTAACCATACTCGACTTATAGAGTTGGCGAGTATTAACCATACTCGGCTTATGGAGGTGGCGATTATAAACCATACTCGGCTTATGGAGTTGGCGAGTATTGTAACACCTCGTAAATTTAAATATTAAAGTTAACAAATTAAAGAATACTTAATTTCAAATATTGGAATTAAGGGAAACGGGTTGCACCATTGCGTTCGTCTCGGAATTCTGGTTGAGATAGAGTCTGAGTTTGTGTGAATTGGACTTCGTATGAAGAAGTTATGGCCTTCCGAAGTTTCAGAAATTAGTTAAATTAAAAACAGCTTCAGGTTCAGAAAAATAAAATAAAACAGGGACCAGGTCGACCTCCCCCTATACAAGTCGACCTGGGGGTCGACCTTCCCTGCCCCCCCCCCCGGGGCAGATCTGAAAGATGACGATTTTGTGACTCAGTGCTGAGTCATTAGGGCTGAGGTGTCATTCTATCTTGACTGGACGGTCTTGATTGATTCTAGGTTAATCTGACGCTCTTAATTAACTAATCTTCTATAAAAACACCCTAGAACCCCTAACCCTAATCACACAAATTCATAACAAGAGCCGCCATGCCGTCAATGGAGGACCTAGAGTAGCCGCCATACACTTTCAACCCTAAAGCAAGATAGAGGCTTGAATCAAAAATTAAATCAAATCTAAATAACAACTAAGTCTACATCAAAGGGGAACAATCCAATTTCAGAATATAGATCCCAGAAAGACAAGACTATTCTTTTTAATTGTGAGTATGATAGCTTTCACAAAATAATTCATTAATTTAATTATGATAAGATATAACTAGGATTATGAGAATAAGATTTTGAAACATGTGATGTAAATTGTATGTATGTTTGTGGTGTTGGATCATATGTTAGTTCTTATGTGAATTTTATGCAAGTTGAATCATATATCTTATGCAAGTTGAATCATATATCTTATGCAAGTTGAATCATATATCTTATGCAAGTTAGTGATGAGTGGATCATATATACATGTATGAATCTTATGCAAGTTTGGGTTGTTGAAATATATGTGAAACATGTATATGCTAGTTTATGTGACATTAATCTACATGTTTAGATCTACATGCAAGATTACACTTTTATGATTAGATCTATATGAAAGTTTACATCTTTATGATTAGATCTATATGCAAGATTACACCTTTATGATTAGATCTATCTGCAAGTTTACATCTTTATGTTTAGATCTATATGAAAGATTACATCTTTATGTTTAGATCCATATGCAAGTCCACACCTTTATGTTTGGATCTATAGCAGTACATAAGTTATGCAAGTTTACGCCCATCACGTATGCTAGTTTTGTATCATATGCTAGTTTGAATAAAATTCATATGCAAGTTATTGGCTATGTAATCTTATGTCATGATTCTTAGATCTATTTTATGTGTTATGTGATATTGTTTTTCTTTTTATGAGTTAGACTATTTGCGAGTCTAACATATGTCATATGAAAACGTACGAATAGCGTGGGGATGATGGATAATATTGAATATACATAAAATTGTGAATTGGCAATAAAATGGCCCTAAAAAGGCATATAATTAATTTGAGACATTAATTGGCATAATTGGTATTTATGGACATAATTTTAAGAGACAATTATGGACATAAATAAATTTGGAATTTATTGACAAATTTGAATAGGGATATTAATCCAATTTGGGGTTAAATAAAAATGTGCAATAATAAACCGCCTAAGACACGAGGTTAGACTCTTTTGTGGTGTAAGACTGCCCGGACCCACCGGCAAATCCAGCAGCCACAAATGTCAGTCTAATGTGAGAGGTCAAAGGCACGAATTAAATGTGTAACAATTGTAAAGACACGAGGTTAGACTCGTTTGCGGTATAAGACTGCCCGGACCCGCCCGGCAAATCCAGCAACCGCAAATGTCAGTCTAATGTAGGAGGTCTTTACAAGGTTACGGTTCCATTTAGCAGCACCTTATAAACACTTAACCAAGTTGAAAACATGTAAGAAGACATGAATAAGAAGGGTTAAGTGGGGAATCTTAGTGAGGACCAAGCATAGGTGGAAAGCTTGTGTAGGGACCCTTTTCAAACCAGTAACCCATTTAGTATCTTTGTGAGCTTGACCCAAGTCGAGGACGGGACACGCTTACTGGGATTGATTGTAAGAGGTCAAAACGGGTTAGCGGTGGCAACGCAAGTCCAACGGGGTCATGTGTGTGCGTGGGCCTGGGCTGGTAGGTAAGATGTTGTTGCATCGTGTAGATATAAGCCATGCATCTTTAGTGGTATCGGGTTGCCACTTTGGGGAGTGATACACCCCCACTGTGGGACCAGCACGGGTATCTACGAATTAGGGAGCCGATCGAATGGGGAAGGTAGTGGGTATGACTAGCGGAGATAGGAGCAGACGTCACTTATGAAGACAGCTAGGAGTATAACTACCATATTATGAATAAACATTGTAATTAGAATGGGGAGGGTAGGGGGTACGACTAGCGGAGATAGGGGCAGACGACACCTATGAAGACAGCTAGGAGTACACGAAACTATCATTAATCTTATTTTGTTCGGTGGGCGGGATCAACTTTTAGGGTGACTAGTAATGGTGCAGTGTAATTAGCATTGGTGCAGTATAGTAATTATCCTATAGTGATTAGGAACGAGATTAACGCCAGAATATTTCTCTTATTTGCTTTGTCATGCCCACTTGTTTCATGGTCATATCTTATCTTACCAAGTTTATGCCTTATACTAATTACTTTAATAATTATATTGTTAAAGTTATTATGCTCGCCAGACTTTATGTTTGACCCCCCTTGTTTTCGCCTCTTTTCTTCCTCCCCCCCCCCCCCAGGTTCTCAAGGTAGGACTAGTACTAGTGGAGCTTGACCTTGGATCTCTTTCACTCTCTTTTTGAAGTACTTGGATTGCTGAAAGTAAAGTTCAGCTCATCTCTTTTATGGCTACTTGTGTTGGGGTTTATGCTTTTTATTTTATGTACTCCGAAACAATTTATCAAGATGGATATTAAGTGTACTTGGTTTATGAAGTTGTTGTAATCAAACTATTTCTCCGCTACAATAAAAGTTGTTCTAAAATTTTCAAGTACCATTATTTATATCTGTCTTGTTATATTCTGTTCTATACACTAAATACGCTCCATGAAAGTTAATGCATTCCCTTTGTAAGTGACAATAATGGATATGGGGTGTTACACGTGGTATCAGAGCTGAAGGTTACGAGACCAGATATGAATTTTGAAGAACTATTTTTCAAAAAGCATTTTATAAAGAAATACTTTCAAAAGTATGTTTTAAGGAAAGTATTTTCAAGAGAAAAGTTTGTTTTAAAAATATAACCCCCAAGAGCCATATATCTTTCCTTCGATTCTCCGTTTTGAATCTCTTCCTCTTTCCTTTTTTTTGAATTTCATCCTCCATGCATATAGACGCTTTTTCTAAGATATGTAAGAACTTCCATACGATGGGTGGAAAATCACTTCATGGGACTGGGACGTCTGTCAAAACTAGGAGGAAGTGGAGGACTTGTTGGTACCTTTAGGATAGACGACGGAGGAAGATTCAATTAGCTGCTTGGTTAATGAAGAACGAAGCCTCATTTGGTACGAGGCCACGAACAGAGAATGTGCAGGAGAGACATGGAAAGGACACACGATAAAGTAGATCTAAAGAAAGGCGAAAAGGATAACAAGGGGCCAAGAGAAAAGGAAGGGCCACACTTGTGAAATGCCTGACTACTTAAATAAAGACGTTAGAGAGAAGAAGAAAACTAGTTGTTATCGTTACAAGACATCTTATTAGGATTGTCCAAAGAAGCAAAAGGCAAAGGTAAGGACAAGGTATAGGATCTTCTGAAGGGCAGACGCATTCCCTCACGATTGGCATACCTGATAGAGGTAGAAATATATCTTGATTGGAAATCTGGTTTTTCCTTTTGGATCATCCTGTTCGAACCTTGTTTGAATTCTGGTGCTTCACACTCATTTGTATTTGCTTCGTTATTTGAAACACTGCACCTAAATACTGGTCTAGTTACGAATCCCATAGTAGTCTCAAATCCTATTGGTGGTTCGGCTCATCTTTCTATGATTTGTCGGGATTTGAGAGTGTCTATCTTAGGCGTTGGGTTTGAATGCAACGCCTTTGTTCTTGGCTTCATGGGCTACGGCTTGATTCTAAGCATGGATTGGCTAGCAAGATACGGGGCCGTCCTAGATTGTGAAAGAAGGGTAGTTAGATTGTTGACTCGTTATGGAAAGACCCTTGATATTTCTTGTGACCCTAGAGGTCCGGTAACGCTTAGCTACCTAGAATCCCTTGACGCATCCAATGATGATTTGAAATCTGTTCGTGTGGTCCATGAATATAGTGACGTCTTCGATGAAGTTCGAGGTTTACCCCGAGGCGTGAGATAGACTTTCGAATATATCTAGTAGATAATGCAAAGCCAGTTGCATTACCAGTGCGTCAGATGGCTCCGAGAAGAGATGAGAACTCAGTAAGCAAGCGAAGAAGTTGCTTGAGAAGGGGTTCATAAGAAGGAGCATTTCGGAACGTGGTGCTCCAGTTGTTTCTGCTACGAAGGCTGATCGTTCACTTAGATTGTATGTGGGCTATAGAGAGCTAAATAAGCTCACGAAGAAGGACAGACTATAAGTCGCTAAAGTACTTATTCTCTCAGATGGACCTAAACTTGAGGCAACAGAGATGGATGGAGTTTTTGGCATCCTACGATTTTGAGATTGCATATACCGCTGGCAAGGGTAACGTTGTAGCCGACGCCTTAAGTAGAAAGAAGTTGACTTTAAGTCCTTTGTTCGTAGAACGACAGAGTTTGGAGTATATATCTTCCTTTTGACTTCAGACCCTCTGTTGATTATGTACCCGGATTATTGGCATCGTTATAGGTGCAATCTACACTTTTGGGTCGAGTTGGAGAGGCACAGCGAAATGACCCACAGTTGGTTGAGATAGTAGGCAAGCTTATAGGAGGGGAGTCCTCGAGTCACTGCACCAGAAAAGGCTTTTGGTAGCGTTGAAAAAATGCTACCATAACTTGTAGTAGCGTTTTAGTGAACGCTGCGATACGACATGCAACTAAAAGTCTGAATTTTTTGGTTGCATTTTGATAAACGCTACCATATGGTTAGTATAGTTGCGTTCTGCAAACGCTACTGAAGGTCTATATGTGGGTCACTTTTTGCTTTTCTGTAGTGTTTATTTTATGCCACTAAAAGTTCAAATGGTATGTTACATTTATTTCTATAGTGTTTCTAAAACGCTACTAAAAAGTATTGATTTTTTTGTAACATATCTTAAATGCTACTATATACTTTTAATAGCTTATACTATTTCTAGCAACTAGTTATATAATAGTCGTGTTAAAATCAGCAACAATCGTATTATTACCATATTCAAACCAACAATCATCCAATCATATATCATCATATTAAAATAATTGAGAACACGTTAGCCACATAAGTATTATACATAACCATTTAGGTGATAGTTGTTTGACAAAATGAACAAATTCACATACAACAAGCATTCACAAAAACATTTACGCAACAAGTACTAACTAATATCATAATACATATAACAATTGAAAATGTCCATTGTTGCTAATGGCCTTCACTCCAGAAAAAAGCTAATTACCTAAACAAATACAATAATCAACAATAAGAATTTATCGTTAATTATCAAGTAACATTCAAGCAATGTTAATTGATTGCATAAGAAACAGGATCGTTGATGTATATACCTGCAAGATAGCTGAATTGTTTATTGGATTTAAAGGAGGGGGATTTATATTTAGGCATCCCATTACTTTGGGTACTGGAGCAAAACTTGCACCTATAAAGAAACAAAGATGATACGTGTTAATGTCTTCATGCACCCCTGCTTTTACCAAGAAATATAGTTTGTTTATCTTTTCTTTTACTGTAGTTTCTTGGCACAACTTTGAATATGTATCTATAATAGAAGTAAAATGAGGCATGACAGGCTAAGACTGCTGGGAACAGATCCAAATATTGAGTTTCCATCTTCATTTTAATTTCTTGATAAATCCAGTTATCAGTTATTCACATAATCAGTTTATACATGTATAAAATTAATTCATGAGATATTGGCACAATCCACCAGAAATGCATCGATGTTTATGTGGCCAAGTACTGGTTAACTTGTAAAAAAATATGATATGACTTATACCCCTACCTCACAAGAGGAAATAACTAAATATGAAAAGCCAGCCACTCCACCCTTGCCATGCTCAACGGTTACATCTTCACTAGTGCAGTAATTTCTGTTTTTTCGCATATTAAGAGCACGATACAACAACATATCAAATATAAATTTGGGCACAATAGAGAGTATGTACTACAACATGAAATGAGACCAATAAGGAGTGCATAGAGGTTCATACCTGATCCACTGAACAGCAGCATGTTAATATGGAACAGGATCCACATTTGGCTCTCAGCAAATTGTTAAAGCAGAAGGAGGACGATCGTAGAGAAGCTAATATGACAGAGCTTGAATTTGAAGAAGTTGTAAATAATAATGTCCCTATTAGCATTTCTAATCTGCCTTTGGACGGCATTCCTAGTCCCACTAATGTTATGTAAAATGAACAGGAAATGGTAAAAATTTATTATATCTTACATCAAAAAAAAATGTACACTTGATAATGTATCCATACATACTGCCACTGCAACAATATCAACCCTCGTTAAGAAATCTAGTCATCTACTGTACAACGTAAATCATGTAATACCAACTTGAAAATTTTGAAGGCTGTGATCACTTCCATGACATCTGATCAAACCTTCCTCCCTCAATCTACACTTCAGGTGAATGTCAGCCTGGCAACTAATTCTGAAAAAGGCAAATAAATTTCTGTATACACTTCTTCCTCTGTTAAGCAAAAATCCAAAGTCATATATTTTGAGAAATTAGGTTTATTGAATAGCAAATATCTAAAAGTAGGCATGTACGTACAAATATAGCAAATAGACAATATACCTCGGCATACAAGCACATGCTTTTATGCTTCAAAAACCACTCAGACTAGCCCACTAACATCAAGGTAAGCCTAATAGAAACATATTACGCCTTAATCGGTGTAGTTCAATTGCCTTCGAGTTATCCAGACTCATCAGCAATTGTAAATATATGAAAGTAAACTAGTGGATGTGACAAATCATAAAAGTTGCGCTAGAATCTGTTAATGTATTTGAAAACCACTAAAAAATGGTTTTTGATAGAATTTTATGTATAATATCTGAAATATTTTAGAGAGATATTGATGAAACAGATTGAAATGTATTTATTGATTTGCAACAGAATGATTGAAAATTGAATACAATATTTCCTATACATTGCTCTGTATGTATACAAGCAAAATTGAGTAAAAGGAGCATGGGCGAAGAGACAAGTTTATCAACCGAGCTTGGCCTTGGGCCAAAAGAAAGGTGTGTGGGCTTAAGAGGAGACAAAGCGGGCTTGGGGTCGACAAATGAAAACCTGATTCAGTATTTATAATATGTTCTAATCCTAGAATAGCCGATCAACATGTATTTCATTATTTTCTGAAAGCTTGTTACTAGTTGTAAAAGGGTTTTAATTCAAACAGCCAAATGTCTTCTTCCATGTTCTGGAAAGAAAAAACTCATTTTTTCTAGTGCGCTTAACCGCCAAAAGAATGTACTAAATCAAAGAAATAAGGTGCATGTTTATCAAGCAAGAGTGTGTATGTGTGTGTGTATATATATATATTATAAGTTCAATTATGGCTTCATATGCTCAGCTACTTCTTGTGTGCGATATCGGGATAATATGTTTAAGAGAATTGATGCCCAATAGCAATAAAATATGAAATAATCAGAAAATAACAATAAATTTAAAATAGTGTGTAACCAAAAAAAAAAAATAGTGAGATATCCATCACCTCAGGCAATAATTTTTTCAATGCAATAATACTAATGACATGACAAAAAAAACAATAGTAAATTAACAATTGACATGGATTGATAAAAACACCATGTAAAAACAACAACAAAAAACTGCACATTTCTCTACATTTCGGCACACCACCAGACCAAATTGGGACAAACGTATTCTTCTAGTTTAAAAGACCATTTAAATCGTGATCTTCTAAGTTTTAGCAAACATAGCAGTTAAGTAACACAATGGACAATCTGCGACTTAAAATGGGCTGTAACAAAATGACTCTAAGATTCAAGTATGCACTATAGGTGCACTTAACATTGTTAATATGCTAGAAAAGTAAACAAAACAAAAAAAGTAAGCATAACCATGATAAATAGAGAACCGAAAATCTGGGGTCACCTAGCATAGTGAACCAACACAATAAGTTATCCACAAAAGAAAACATGCCTTTCCAGTAGTTATAGAAGCAACCAATGCAATATTTAGTTTAGAAGTTTCGAACTCATAGTAGTAATAAGTCCTACAGGAATATGAACTCAAATTACTAAAAATGAAACACTATTGCAGGAACTTGGCATTTTTCTACATCAACATAATAAAAGGGTATGTTAAGCACAACAAATGGTTGTATGCATAAAAGTATGAGATTTACTTTATTTAAACTTCATTATGAAATACAGTTGATAAGTAAGGAAAAATAGTATTTATTTGGATGATACATAGTTACCTGAAACCTTCATATTCTTTAATCTTAAAATCATAGGCAGAATATAGATCTGCACCACCTATAATGAAATAATGTATACAATGGATTCAAGGAAATATTAATTGAAAGAATAACAACTCATAAACTAGAAAATATTGCAAGTTTATGTGTTTGCTATTTAGAACTTGTATAAGAGAAAGACTAATTCCTAAGTGATATTTACCAGGAACAAATGGTTTAGCTGTTATCTTTAGTGATCCTAGATCAATTATATATTTTTCCTATACAAGGAAAAAGAATATCATTAAAAAATGAGCAACCATGATAGAGGAAAACAATGAATGTTCCACCTAATTGGTAAGCATACCATTATCTATGTGACAACATGTTCCAGCTCATTTCAACATGTCCCAACTTGTCCATGTCAGTTTATCATGTTTAAACTGTCTGTGTCGATGTGCTAGCTAGTTCCATGTCTTCCCAACGAGTTTCTACATGTTTACTTTGTGCATGTTATTCTTCCCGACCTTTAATTATTTCTCATGGCAGCATTAAGTAATTAATTTTTCTTACATTCTTTTCTTTACTATAGTTGGAACCAGGTACCTTGCCTAATTCAGCTCCATTATTGGTTGGAATAGGATGGCAGAAACCCGAGGATCCTCAGCGGAATATGTTATAACTGCAAATTTTTATAAAACGAAAACGTGATTATTCATAATTTTAGCTTTCTAAGAAGGCCTGAGTGGATTTTAAAACAATTCTTTGGTGTCTAACGAAATCTTCCATTATTTTCAAGGTCACTTAATTTCCTTTTATAACTTGGTTTCGTTCAATTCATACTTTCACAATGTAGGCTATCGAAAACTTTTAAATTTACTTACTTTTACGAAAGCATTTTGCACTATGTAATTAAAATTCATGTTACATGTGAAAAGCATAGTAAATTATAAATTATTCATAGTAATGTGAATCAGTTTAATTTCCATTACCTGTATTGTAAGTCCTAGCATTATATTCGTAGTTTTAGCTTCCTAAGAAGGCCTAAGTGGATTTTAAAACAATTCTTTGGTGTCTAACGAAATGTTCCATTATTTTCGAAGTCACTTAATTTCCTTTTATAATTTGGTTTCGTTCAAATCATACTTTTACAAATACAATGCAGGCTATCGGAAACTTTTAAATTTACTTATTTTTACAAAAGCATTTTGGACTACGTAATTAAAATTTCTAGTTAAATGTGAAAAGCATAGTAAATTATATATTATTCTTTGCAATGTGCATCAGTTTAATTTACGTTTTGTATTGTAAGTTCATTCTAGCAGCAAAGCTTACCACTACTAGATGTTAAAGAATTACAGCCACATGTTTGAATCCATTAGCAAAAATAGGGATGGAGCAATGCATAACATTGCTCTTAAAGTCCTTGCGGGAGCAGTTTATAGACAGTCCTTAAAGATGGCACCCTTAGTAAGTGACAACGGCATTTATGGGATGTATACATGTCCTTAATAGTCAAGCAGCCGCCTAAGCATGCACATGTGACAAAGATAGGTACAACCACCTGTAGTAATATGAAACAAAAGGAAGCTAAATCATTTAATGCCTTTGCTCAATTCGAAATAATATATACAAGCATCCTCAGGCATATACAACTGCTTCTACTGGGCCACTGCCACAAGCATTATAAATTTACCATGTACAACTGCAACTGTCCATGTCAGTTTACCATGTTTAAACTGTCTGTGTCGATGTGCCACTGTTTATGCATGGCCTGCAACAAAATTTTGACGATCGATTTGTTGAGGACAAGGCACCTCCAACACAGCAACTGTTTATGATTTATAAACAATTTTGCGCTCACACTTTCATTAACAATTTGACAAAAATGATTTGTTTATTTGTGGGTATGTGGCAAAAATTCACATGTCATGTCAGTGATTCGACTTTTCTGCTCTTTCCTTTTTTTTCATCTGCCCAGTTTTCCAACTGGTGGAAACCATTCACACGGTAGATGAAATTCATAGGTGGAGTGAACTATGTATATCTAATCTGTATATCTTAGATACCATTTATTGAGATATTAGATACGTATCACCAAAGGCAATAAATTTAAGTGCACTAATACTTAATGACAGGACAAAAAAACAATAGTAAATGAATAATTGACGTGGGTTGAAACAAACTCCATGTAAAAATTGGTAGATAAAATATATAACTCAGTTTCCCAGATGTAAAAGAGCATAAGGTGCCTTAAATACCTGTAACTATCCATGATCTATCAATCAAAAATTCCAACAAACTAAAATTCTATCCAGTTTTTCTAAAGCAATTTAAAAATTATTAAAGAAAGAAAATCAAACTCTACTAGAAATAATCAACATTTAAAAACAGTTAGAAAAACAAAAATGTTAAAGGAGATTCAAAAATGTTAGATACCTTTTTTTGAGATTCAAACTTTGTCCATTGCTTCTTCATAAAAAATGTTAAAGGAGTCACACCACTTGAACATGAGCAAATTGCCAGATAATCATTCACAGATGCACCCGAGCCATCTAATACTGACCACCATTATCACCAATAATAACACTATTGCATCCCAAAATACTAGAAGCAGGCACTGAAATATTATCATGTTGCACTTCTTTCTTGAGAGAGGAAAAATTATCAAAGTCAAACACCGAGGAGGTATCAGAAACAGAAGAAATCTCCTTAGAAGATGTAATACCTGGTTCAAGAAGAAAACAGCCCCTTCTAGCATTAACCCCATCAAAATTCCAAGACGTCTCATTAACAAGACCGTAGGTAGCAACGTCAGATGAAAAATGAATTCCCACGTCAATAACAACAGGCGTCGATTTAACCGATTTACTCATAAAGTCGCGTTTGGTAAAAGAAACAGAATTAAAATTAGCAGCTAAATTTAGAACATAAAAATAATTAAGAATCTTATCAAACATTTTTAACCCATATCCTGACTCATCAGAAATACAATCTAGAAAATTGTTTTTCAATTCTAAATAAGATAAACAAACTTAAAAGCATGATCTTTCACAGATAAAGGAGGCAGCAAATTACACACAGTATATAGCAAGATCAAAAGTAGTGCACAGTTATTATCGTATATTTGCTAATGTTATAACATTTCTAACCCGAAAAATCCAGTTTCTGAAATACATTTCTTCTACCAGCTTTCTTCACGATGGTTTTCAACCAATTTTTTTTTTCAAGTAAGCTTAAAATATTCTTTTTCGAGCTAAGTTAAATCTCTTTATAGTTTATTTTTTGTATTGTTTTTTCTTGAAATGTAATGTATTAATAATCAGCTAATAATAGCAACCCGATGACTGTATGAAGTCTACTCTACCAGCATATTTAAAGAATTGGCTGATCTAACCTTACAACTAACCTTCAAGTAAATTCTAAAACATAGCACAACATTCAAGCTAACAGGCAAAGTAACATGCAACTTTCTATTTAAAAATTCCAATTACCCTGATATAAATATTATCGGAACTCCGTAAACTTTTCAATTAGCCAACCTCTTAATATTTTTAACACAAGATAACTTTCTTTATGGCTTAAGTAATTCCATATATAGTGCTATGACAAATATAAAACCAAAATACATTTATCTTACTTCAAAACTATAGAACATAAAATCCACATCCGCACGGCACCATCCTTATTAAAATGCAAAGCAAGCTAGCAACAAAACATACCTTACTCGTACAAATAATATCCAAACTAAATGCTTATCATGACCATAACCGTACTGTTTACTCATACAAACAATACCTGAACCATATGCTTGTCATGTCGATATCCAAATTATCAATGTAAATGATAGTGTAATGATTAACAGTACACAAAATGTACACATTCCAAATTGTCTTTATATATTTCTATATCCCCACCTTACCCTATTGAATACTAAATGCCCCAACCGCACAATCTAAATAACACAATTAACAAATACCGAAGTTGACTAATGTTCTAATATGCATGGACTTTGAACTCATAACTTGATTTCGTTGCTTAAAGTAATTTTGGATAATTTAAAAATATGCATGTTCACAAGCAAAACAATATTACCCCCAAGGTTTTTGTGAATTGGAGATGAACAGTTACAACGGTTGAGCAGCCTACCACAATGCAACCTGGTAGAAAATGGTGCTAACTATACGATAATAAAAATGAGGAGGTCGGTTTTACAATTTACAGTTGCAAATACTACTGTAAATTACACTTAGCTAATCCCATGCATAGTTGTAAAATGTTGTAAAATTTCATAGATAAATGTGTCGTAAATTACAATATATGATAATAGAAAGTGTTATAAAATATAATTTGTGTAAGAAGTTTTTATTTCCTTTCATACAGTATGTAGCAAGATCAAAAGCAGTGCTCAGTTTCTATATACAATACTTTTGTGAAAATAATAATCTATATCTTGAGTAATATATAGACATAGACACTTAATTATGTTGATTCTCAAAAAAGATCAAGATAAGGAATTCTTTATGTTGATTCAATTAAATAAACAAAAGCCTTTAAGAAAGAATTCAAGTTAGTTTGTAGTGCATGGATTCCCGCTACTCGATCATTTAGCTATTTGGAAGTTCATTAATGACAAGTATCTTACCTTCCCGCTATACCAAGTAGGTTTGAGCTCTTAATATGACCACAATGGCAAAAAATTTAAATGGATACCTAATCAAAGGATTAAAACTATCATGTAAACCGAATAGGTATGCCCACTACACTAAATGACCAAATAGATATATAGTACAGATTCTGGTAAGGAATTCACATACTTCCTTAAAATTGTTACAAAAGCTATTGTGCAATTATTGTTTTTGTTACAAATAACATATTATTTGTTGACCATGCACACAAAATGATCTAGTGGTGCAACAACAAATATATATGTTGTATTATCAAGCCAAAATTTCATAAAAATGGAATGGATATATTAATGAATCAGTAGTTTGAAGCTCATGCTCAGTACCTTTGACCTGGAAATTGATAATATCCACATAATCATTATAGCTTGCAGAGTCGATTGCAAATATACCCACAAAATCCTAACACCTCACCACAAACTCTAACTCACTGCAGACATCTCCCCAACCCTACTACCTTACATGACATCGCCTGAAACACATCACCGCCAAAGACCACCCCCATCTTCAATTCCAAGTTCCTCATTCCTCATCAGTCATCACCCTCCCCTGCCAACCCCAACTTCAAGCTCCTTCATCCACATATCACGAACCAATTCTTCCTTCATCAAAGAACCTAAGAAGACACAACTTGAAATAGATTGAACCATCTCTACCTTCCACCTCACCGCTCCCTTCATTCTTACCAGTATAAGCCTTCTAATGAAATAAGCAACAAAAAGTATTTAGAAAGTCACAAAAGGATTCAAATCCATAAGACCCAACTAAAGCATTGAGATAAACTTATGACATCAAATGTCTAAGCTGGCTGGCTACCAAAAAGGTATAATAATACTAATATGTTGATTACATTTGCTCTGACCGTGTAAGCCATGAGATCATCAAAGGAAAACTTATATAACCAGAAAATTCCTATAGTTTATTACAAAAGGCACAAAATTAAAAATATAAATACAAGTTTTGGGCTTTCATATCATGTCAACCCATGCACAATTGAACACATAACATACTAGTATCTGATCCGAGCTATGCTGCTAAAAATACTGTGGTAGATGAGTATTTTCGGTTTTTCTTTATTTTTCTTCTTTCGGTTTTGAAATCTTCTTGTACTCAATTACCAGAATATTTTGGATACTAACAAAGCTATTAAGTAAGAAAAAGCAAATTACGATAAATAAAAAGAAGCCAGAATCCATTAGCTCACTTGTCACACGTTCTAAAAGGAAATGATAAAATGCACTCAGTTGATAAAATCAAACATCTTAATTAACATAAAATAAAACCAGATGATAATTCATTAAAATATAACACAAATTAAGAATTAGTGGTGATTTCCAATAACCCGAGTGGGAAGAATTCAGGATTCCATGATTTCTCTTCATATTAAAAATGAACTAACGAAACACGGATTGTCTTCATAGTAAAAATATATGCACTGCCTTTAACAGTTTATATTCATAGCTGAAGGTATAACAGTGCACAAATTAACAAGTTAAAGTTGAAAGGAAATTAGGGCAAATTATACAAAAATTAAGTTACAAATGATAGCTCAATAAATATATTAAAATTTGTTACCTCATATGGTTTAGGGAAAAATAAATCAGGGTATTCGAATGGTGGCCTTGAGTCTTCGTGATACCATTGGCAGGTACGATGCAATGGAGACACTAGCAACCTTGAATTCGAGGCAAATCGACAGGTTAGAGTTCGATGGAGATTGACAATAGGATATTGTTGGCTAGCTTTTTGACCAAGCCACCAAGGTTCGCACACAAGAAGAAAGTATGAAACTATGTTCCTTAAATCCATGAAGGATCGGATCGCACCAGAGGGTCGCCTCTCCCGGATCGCCCCCATAGTATCAGCGATCCGACTACCTATACACGACTCGATCTGCATTTACACTGCTACCCTACACAGACCGATCCGATTCCCCGACACACAGCGAAGCCTCTGACCTGTTCAAGCACGAGCTAGTCTTCGGCGATCCGAGATGCACGGATCCAGCGACACGTGTCCCCAACTGTCACTTTGACCAATTCCTCCTCCTTGCTCGATCCAATATTTAAGGGGATCGCGACACCTGTCCACAACGGCTAATTTGACTAATTCTTCATCAAGCTGCGATCCGATCCGATATTCTCGGGATCTGTGCCACGTGTGACCGCGATCCGCCTGACAAAATCAGCTATAAATAGCCCAGAGCTTGGCATTTTTAAGGATCTTTTGGCAGTATTGAGCACTGATTCCACCATTACTGTCATACCACTATTTCTTGTCAGTTTTATTACGAGATTACTGAGAGAAATCACAATTGTAAGAGTGAGTTTGAGAGAAATCATTGATTGTACTAGCATACAAAGTATAATCGATAACATATAAAGTGGACGTAGGCTCGTTAACCCCGAACCACTATAAATTCTATGTGTTTTCTGCTTTTTCTTCATTCTCCAGTTATAATTCTTTACGAATCAGAACAATTTGGGTGTTAGGTCCAAATTTTGATCTAACATTTTGGTGCTTTCACTGAGAATTGAATTCTCAGCCTACCGGATTGCTATTCTACTATTTGGATTTGAAAGTCCAAAGAAAACAGTCCCAAAACTTCATTGTTCAGGTTTTTGAAGATTCTAGCGACATCTGATATCATGGCTGGAAAGAAGTCTAAGGAAGCGCGAACTTCGCATGTGAATGAAGTCGCGAATGAAGTGGTTGGCGAAAGTGCACACAAGCAGGTCGTCGAGGGGGTCACGGATCGCGAGGACAGGGGGCGAACCGAACCAATCAAGGTGCCACGATCCGACTTGAGGGTGGCGCTGCGAACCGCGAAGCTGGAGGGGTTGTTACTCGATCCCGTGATAACGCCCCGAATCCTCCGCATACCGTGACCACGAACCGATCCCAGGGGGGCGCTGCGAGCCACCAACCTCGATCCACCGCGATCCAAATTGATGACCAGACTACAACTCGACCTGGAAAGGAGCCTATGGCTCGCTCCTACCGTCCTGGCCCCTCCGCTCGACCTGGATCGAGCTCTTTGCGCATAAGAGAAAATGATGATGATCAATATGACCCTTCTGCTCCTGTTACTGAGGGGGATCTCTCTCGCTTTTCCAAAATGTGGGAGAGGCTATTTGATGAATTGGCTGCTCAAAGGCAGGAGAGCTCCGTTCTGTGACAAAACTTGACTGCTATGGATAGAAGGATTAATGATCTCACAAGGCAAAGGATGCCCCCAGTTCGTCCGCTCACCCCAGAATACTCTTCTTCGTCAAAGGAATCGCCGAGACCTCCGCGGCGACCATATGAGAGGCCTGAAAACATAGAGCAGCTTCGATTTGGAACCCTGCCATCACGGGAAGAAGAGGCACTAGGTGCAGGGCCCTCAAACTGCAATGTGAATGATCGCGCCGCAACTCCCAGAGCTCGAGGTGTGGACAGCCCTGTTCAGAATAGACTACCTCATCCCCGTCGCCGTACGAATGCTCAGGGTAACAGGGGGCAGCGAAGCCCAATCCGAGCCCCGAATTTCGTGGCCGCTCCTGGAAGAGAGATTAGAGAACCCCACCGAGCAAGAAGCGCTGACCCCGAGCCTTCGCTGACCACTACAAATGTTGCAGCTATGATCCATCAAATTCTGGCAGATAGCCGTGGACAACGGAATGAAGATTGGGGAATTGACCGCAGTCACACCCCTTTCACTGATGACATTTTAGATGCGACGTTCCCGAGGCGCTTCAACATGCCGCAAATGAACCGTTACGCGGATAGATCCGATCCCGTCCAACATCCGATGAGATATTCTTGGTCAATGACCGCTGCCGTAGCTTCTGACGCTGTCAAGTGCAAAGCATTTCCCATATTCCTGGAGGATGTAGCATTATTATGGTTTACTCGCTTACCAGCAAGATCAATTTCCAGCTTCAGGGAGTTGAGTGAAAGGTTTGTGGAACAGTTCCGCATCTATGCACAAAAGACGAAGAGTGTGATTGACTTGTTCCTTGTCAAGCAACGACCAGGCGAGAGTTTGAGGGTGTATCTAGACCGTTTCAACCTAGCCGCTACTGAAGTCAAAGATCCTCATGAGCCAACTGTTGTGGCAGCCCTAATTGATGGGGTAGATAAAGACACCGAATTTGGGAGATATCTGGCCGACAAGCCACCTCATACTAGAGAGTTATTCTACGAAAAAGCTAACGTACACTTACGCCGGGAGGAGGTATATGCTAACCGAAAGGCAAAAACGACCGATAAAGAGGAAATCCAGAGCAATGTCGCCATTAAGCAGACAGGAGACAGCTCGGGGAAGATCGAGGTTAATGTCGAAAATCGGAATCAGGGTGGTCATCAGTCAGGAAACAATGATAATAACAGTAATGGCAACAACCAGAAGAGGAATCGAGGGAACGACTCCCAGAGAAGGACTCGTCCCAGGTCTTTTGAGAGTTATACGCAAATAAACGATACTTTGGAAAATATCTTCATGGATTCGTACAACGTCCTCCAAAATAAAAGGCCTCCTCCCAGAGAGTCGACGGAGAAAGAACGTAAAACGGGGAAGTTTTGTCTCTTCCATCAGATTCATGGCCATTCGACAAATGAATGCCGTCACCTAAGAGATGTGGTCGAGAGACTTCTCCGAGAAGGAAAATTGGATGAATACAGAGTGACACCCAGAGACAGGGGGCAAGCCGTACAGGCCCCAAATCAGAACCAGAATCAACCTGCTGTCAGGCCAACTGCCCAGCAAAAGGGAAAGGACCTTGTTATCAATACCATAATCGGAGGGCTTTATCTCGCCGGGCACGGTTCCAAGGCATTGGATCAGTATGTCAATGCAGCCAAGCAGCACCTCGGGGTAGGGGAGTGTAGCAACCCTGAGGACAACGTCCCGGTAAAGCAACAAAAGATGATGTCCGACGACGTCGTTTTCCGTGAACGAGAAAGCATTAGAGTCCATGCTCCGACTGAAGATCCATTTGTAATCACAGTACCTATTGGCCCGGCCACTGTTCATAAAGTCTTGGTGGATAACGGGAGTTCCATCAAAATTCTTTTCAAAAAGACATTCGACCAGATGAATCTCGAGATAAAAGACTTGAAGCCCTGTGAGGGATGGATCCGTGGATTTAACGGAGCATCCACCACTCCAATGGGATATGTAGAGCTACCAGTTACGCTTGGGGAAGGAGAACACCAGAGAGTGAGAATCCTTCCCTTCGTGATTTTGGATATTGAATCACCCTATAATGCCTTCTTTGGCCGACCGGCCCTCGCAAAGTTTAGAGCCTGTATAGCCCCCTGGTGCTTGTTATTGAAGTTTGCTACGGAAGCTGGTGTTGGTATTGTCAGAGGAGATCAGGTTACCGCACGAGCATGTTATATTGCAGAGCTAAAGCTACTCCGCAATGGAGGAGACATAGAAACCAAGGGCGATTCTCCCCCCGCAAGGGCGGAAACCTTATAGCAATTAAAGAGAATAATCGTAGGAGAGTCGCCCAGAGAGTTGCTCGAGGATATAGATCCCAGAGAGGACAAAGAACCTGGGGGCAGAATGGCGGCTCCCAACGAGACAACTGTGGATGTACCGATCGATGATAGTGACCCAGAGAAGGTCCTTAAGATTGGATCCCAGTTAAATTCGAATTTAGCTAAAGAACTGACGGATTTCTTGAAAGATAATTTGGATGTATTTGCTTGGACCCACGCAGACATGTGCGGGATATCTCCATCAATCATGAGCCATTCATTAAGCATTAACCCTAACCATCCTCCGGTAAAACAAAAAAGGCGAATGCTGGGCCCAGAGAGGTCCGCTGCCTTGAAAGAAGAAGTTGGAAAGCTAAAGAGTAATGGATTTATCAGAGACTCAATCTATCCAGACTGGATTTCAAATCCAGTCCTGGTAAAGAAGGCCAACGGGAAGTGGTGAACGTGTATCGATTTCTCGGATTTGAATAAAGCCTGCCCAAAAGACAGTTTTCCGTTACCCCGGATCGATCAGTTGGTGGACTCAACGGCGGGCCATGAACTTCTCTCCTTTATGGATGCTTATTCAGGATATAACCAGATTTCAATGCACGTTCCAGATCAAGAACACACTAGCTTCATTACGGATCTGGGATTATACTACTATGTGGTAATGCCCTTTGGCTTGAAGAACGCAGGCGCTACATATCAGCGGTTAGTGAACAGAATGTTCTATAACCAGATTGGGAAAACAATGGAAGTATACGTCGACGACATGTTGGTTAAGTCCAGGCAATCCTCCAATCACACTACGGACTTGGCAGAGATGTTTGGCATTCTTCGAAAGTACGGGATGAAACTCAACCCAACAAAATGTTCATTCAGGGTCGCCTCCGGAAAATTCTTGGGATTCATCGTCAGTTCTCGTGGGATTGAGATTAATCCAGACCATATTGCAGCAATTAGAGACATTCAGGAACCTAGGCAAATTAAAGATGTGCAAAGCCTTGCAGGGAAAGTAGCCGCACTAAGCAGATTTATCTCCAGGGCTACGGACAAATGCATCCCATTCTTCGAATTGATAAAGCGAGGAAAACGCCACTTCAAATGGACGCCCGACTGCATAGAAGCGTTTCAGAACTTGCTGAGACACCTGGAGAAACCTCCGATATTATCTAAGCCGGTGGATCACGAGGACTTATTCGTGTACTTGGCAGTGTCGTCCCACGCAATCAGCTCAGCATTGGTGAGAGAAGAAGATAAAGTTCAAAGACCTGTGTATTACATGAGCAAAAAATTGACGGCAGCAGAGCGTAATTATCCAAGGATAGAACAGTTGGCGTATAGTTTGCTGATTGCCTCTAGAAAGCTTCGATATTATTTTCAGGCTCATCCCATTACCGTATACACTGATCATCCACTCAAGCAAGTTCTACAGAGACCAGAAGCGTTTGGAAGACTACTCAAGTGGAACATTGAGTTGAGTCAATTTGATTTGAACTTTCAACCCCAGCGGTCAATATGAGGGCAAGCGATAGCCGACTTCATAGCAGAGTTTACTGTCCCAGAGGAAGATATAACGAACGAAGAAGTTAACCCCTCAAAGTTACTTCTCGACCCCAGTGCTTGGAGGTTGTATACTGATGGCGCTAGGAATGACAAGAGATCCGGCGCTGGAGTAGGGCTTGAAACTCCCGAGAAACGGTTGATATCCTATGCTATCCGGATAGAGTTTCACGCCACTAACAACGACTCCGAATATGAAGCCCTGATAGCCGGGCTAAGGATCGCAAAGGAGTTGGAAATCACAAAGCTGGACATCTTTTGCGACTCCAAGTTAGTTGTAAATCAGGTCATTGGAAAATTCCAAGCCAAAAGTCCAAGATTGATTTTATACTTGGAGAAAGTGAAGGAGTTGCTGAACGGCTTCGATCACTACAGCATATCTCATATTCCGCGGTCAGAGAATCAACAGTCGGATAAGTTGGCGAAGATGGCTAGTTCCGACGATCCTGAAGAGACCGGGCTAGTCCCATTTGAAGTACTACGGTCTCCTAGTATAGATCAGATGGAAATTGATCTGGTACTAGAGACGGAACCAGAAAGGGAGTCATGGATGACCCCTCTAAATAATTTCTTGATGAATGGAACGCTTCCGACCAAGAAAAGCGAGAGGCGTAAAGTAATTCGTAAAGCTGCCCGATACTTTCTGCAAGGCGGAGTTCTTTACAGACAAGGATTTTCGATGCCCCTTCTCCGGTGTATAGCTCATGACGACATCAATCGTGTGCTGCAAGAGGTACATGAAGGTGAATGCGGCGATCACACTGGGGGCAAACATTGGCGAAAAAGCTGTTGCGGCATGGTTATTTCTGGCCTACCATAAACAAAGATGCGGCAAAGTATGCACGACAGTGTGATGCATGCCAAAGATTTTCAAAGATACCTAGGGCACCTCCTAGTCAGTTAAAAACGATGACGAGCCCATGGCCTTTCGCTATGTGGGGAATTGATATCATCGGAAGTCTCCCCATAGCTAAGGGCGGAGCGAAGTTCGCTATTGTAGCCGTAGATTACTTCACTAAGTGGGTCGAGGCTGAGCCACTAACTACAATCACAACCAAACGAGTGATCAATTTTGTCGTTAGAAACATCATCTGTCGATTTGGGATTCCAAAGATTGTTATAACTGACAATGGAACTCAGTTCGATAGCACTGAATTCAGAGACTTCTGCCAGAAATACCACATTGAGAAACGGTACACCTCTGTGGCGCATCCGCAGTCGAACGGACAGGTCGAAGCAGCAAATAAAGTGATTAAGTCCATTCTGAAAAGAAGACTGAAACGGGCCAGAGCCATGTGGGTTGATGAATTACCCTTAGCACTATGGGCCTACAGGACAATGTATAAATCGGCAACAGGACATACCCCCATCTCCCTCGCTTTTGGAGCAGAAGCAGTCATCCCGGTTGAAATAAAAGTACCTTCTCACCGAGTGACTTATTACGATCCGATGACTAATAACGAATTGCTCCTTGAATCCCTGGATATGATCGAAGAAAAGAGGGACGAAGCAGACCTGCGTGCCTTGAGATGCAAGCAACAGGTCGCCCGATACTACAACAAAAATGTTCGAGCCCGAACCTTTGAACCCGGAGACTTGGTTCTGAAGCGTGTCTTTCCAGCCCCAACTCATATGGGCGCGAAGTGGGAAGGACCGTACTCTATTCTGTGCAAGCTTGATAATGGAACTTTCAAGCTAGCGACCGTAGATGGAAAGGAAATCCCCAGAGTGTGGAATGCCCAACATTTACGGCCGTATCTAACGTAAAGATGTCAGATCTGTTCTTTTGCTTTATTAAGGACCATGTACAAGGCACGACTTGCCTAGAATAGTCCGATTTCTTAAGCAAAAATTATAAAGTGGACGTAGGTCATGATTCGACCGAACCACTATAAAAATATTGTGTGTCATTTACCTTTATTGCACTATTTTTTATCTGTCTTTCTATTTTTATGGAAATTGCTGTGTTGCAACGATCACAGAAGCGTATAATTATAGGTGCCTTCCATTAGAATGGAATGCAATCACCAGTCAAAACTCTGAGGGTGCGATAAAGTAAATCATATCATTGATAGCGCTCTAACTCTCCAGAGCCGAGAGAGAGCATAACGGACATGAGGGCAATGTCCGTAAGTCATGACGGTGTACCATGATCGGAACCGCCTTGACGTAACTCTAACCTCGGCGACTGCCAGGAGAGTATAAAAGCGTCTCCGATTGAGCGCTGAGAAAGAGCTCCTTCCCTGCTGAAGGATCGGGGAGCGATTGAACTGCTGAGCTCGAACTCTAACTCTCCAGAGCAGAGAGAGTATAAAAGCATCTCCGATTGAGCGCTGAGAAAGAGCTCCTTCCCCGCTGAAGGATCGGGGAGCGACTGAACTGCTGAGCTCGAACTCTAACTCTCCAGAGCAGAGAGAGAGAGAGTATAAAAGCGTCTCTGATTGAGCGCTGAGAAAGAGCTCCTTCCCCGTTGAAGGATCAGGGAGCGATTGAACTGCTGAGCTCGAATTCTAACTCTCCAGAGCAGAGAGAGAGTATAAAAGTGTCTCTGATTGAGCGCTGAGAAAGAGCTCCTTCCCCGCTGAAGGATCGGGGAGCGACTGAACTGCTGAATTCGAACTCTAACCTCGGCGGCCGCCAGGAGAGTATAAAAGAGTCTATGATTAAGCGCTGAGAAAGGTGCCGGAAACTTAGCACCACAAGGACAGTTATCTTATTAAATTTTCTAAGTCCCCCATATTCAGAAATAGGGGGCAACGTGCAAACAACGCTAATCAATCCTTAATAAGCCCTAGTTAAGCGCTACGTTGACGATTGATTGGGGGCCATATACATATACACATGAACCTTGATGCATCACGGAAATTTTTAAATTTTTCTTTCTGTTGCTTGACTAATTTGTAGTTATAATCAGATGATCTATGACTAAGCATGAAAAGTTTATTAAATGCAGGTACACGATGATGCAAAAGAGATAAACTTTCATTTATAAACTGCAAGCCTACAAAGTGAAAAACAACCTAAAACAAAAGTGAGGGCCAGTCTCACAATTACATTTCATGGCCAGTGGGAAGCCTAAAGACAAAATATAGACAAGCGACAATATCCTATTTACGCTTGGACTTCTTCTCCTGTTTCTGCTTCTTCAGCTTTGCCTTCTCAGTTTCGGATTGATCACCCTTCTTTCTTTTCCTTTTGTGTATAAGAGGAACGTCCGACTCATCAGAAGACTCCTCCTCCACCTCCTTTCTCTTTCTTTTATCAGTCAAGGAAGCTGGGAAATCATCAGGGTTCGCAAAATGAAGCTGTTTGCTAATGGATTTAGGCTGGAGTTTCAGAAGCATCCCAGTTTCGGGATCAAACTCCGTGATAGGGGCCACATTCAAAGGCTCTTGTCCCACCTTCTTTGAAGCCAGCTGCTTTTCCTGCCTAGCCTTTCTTTTAGCCAAAGTTTCGTCGTCATCGCCTTCGACTTCTTTGGCACTAATGATATCCTCCTCATCATCTACATGGCGCCCGTCCATATCTTTCAAGGCATCAATGGTTTCGTCATCCTTGGGAGCGTCAGCACTGGAAGCGAGGACGACCTTCTCCTTCGTGGCATCTTCGGGTTGTTTTGAATCTTTAGCGCTAGCGGTTGGTGGAATGTCACTCTTCTCTGCCTCCGTCTCTTTCTCAGCATCTTTATTGACTGGTCCGCTACCTGTATTACGAGAAACGAAGGTTATTTCAGGAGAGAATGCGGTCAGCTCAGTTGATTGTTCGGCAAGACGGCGACAAGTAATGACAGCCTTGACAAATTGTGGAGAAAATATAGGGATACCTTCCGCTGATCCTCTATCCACGCCAGCGGCAGAAGCTCCGACAACAAGAGGAGTCGGACCCAGAGGAATCAGTGGATCATCAGGGTTGTATTCCTCAACCCCGGAGGCCTTGGGCTCTACAGCTGAGCTCGAACCTTCGTCAATCTTGTTTTTGCCCTTAGCCAACGTCCTCTCTTTCTCCATTTCTTCTTGAATTAGGCGCCGGTCTTCTGCCAGATCCTCGGGCTCGTTATCCCTTAGAATGGTCCTCATTAGCCCCTCTTCGTCAATCTCTTCAACTCCTAATCTCTGCTTCTCACCCTCGACGATGGCGTCCCATATGTTTGCTAAAGTGACGTGGTAGTCCGGGATCCACGAGATGTTACGAGTTTTGAGGACGTGGCCGAGGAAGTCAAAAATCATCTCTTCGAACCCTTCGATATCCTTTTCTCTCTTGAGGAGCTTGTTGTTAGAAGCAGTAGCCATTTCAATGGCACTTTCAACATTCTTTTCGGCGAGAGCCGCGCGCCTCTCCGCATCCGCGACTTGATCATTTAAAATCACCTTCTCCGCTTCAGCCAAAGCTAGACTTTCTCTTAAACTTGCTTTTTCTTCCTCCCAAGCAGCTCTCTCAGCTTCAAAATGGCCCTGTGCCGTCTTCAACTCAATGTTGGCCATTTTAAGATCTTCTACCTCCTTCTTTAAGGCCATTTTCTCTTGACTATTTGAGTCGAGTTCAGAATGAAAGCGTTTCTTAGCATTCTCCAATTCAGTCTTATAATTTTCAGCATCTCTCCGTGCTAAGGCAAGTTGGGATTGAGCGTCTTCCAAATCCTTCTCCATTTTTGTCCTATCCCTTTCATTGTTATCTATCTTCACTTTGGATCTATGCGCCTCCATCTCAAGCGTTCGGATGACCTCTAAAAGATTAACAGCATGTTTCTTCATCACTTCATACTGCCTGGCTACATGGCGAATGTGCCCGATGACTTCAGAATCCCAGTTCCTAGGGACTGGTTCAAAGGCTGGAACAAACATCATCCTTTCGAAGGAGATATTAGGGAATTGTTCTCGCAACTTTTCCAGCTTAGCCTGAGTCTCGGGACCATGAATGTAATCTCGTGACCTGGGGGCAACCAAATCTTGCTGGCTGGAAGGGACAATGTCACTTTTCTCCTTCTCAGAATCCTTGATTGGATCCTTTCTTTTATCCTTGGGCTCGTAGTGTCTTTTTGATGACCTGCTGTGAGAGGGTGCACTCTTCGGAGGAGTTAACTCTTTAGGAAGTTGTTTTCCCCCTGTAGGTGGCACCGAATAACTGGGAAGCTTGCCAGAGGTTGATTTTGGTGGAGACCGGGATTGCGAAGAAGTAGGCATGTGAGAAAGGCCGCGAGAACGCTCGGGATTCGGATGAAGACTGGGTGTGCCTTCACGAAGAGGGCGATAAGAGTAAGACTGCCTGCGAGACATCTTTCCTGCTAAAGAAAAAAGAGCATATTAAAACCTTGAATACTGTTGATATAAAAGTGTGGGGTCAGGCAGTGCGTGTGATTTGTGCATCCCATATAACTCCCCCTAACAGACCAGGGCCCGAAGTCAGGCTCATCTGAGTAGTTTCTTGTCCTCCAACTGGAACAGTTGTTTCCTCAGAAGCAGGGGAAAATGGCTCCCCTTCAAAGTCCCCCTGTGTGTATACATCATCAGGCAAAGGAATTTTGCTCAGCTCTTTAAATAGTTGTTCTTCTGTCAAATCATCGGGAGCAGCAAGTTCGATCGGAAGAGAAGCCCTTGAGGGGAAACCCCCAGGAGAAACTGGGATTTCCTTAGACTTATCACCACGGGCCTCATCTCCTCTATATATGTTTAGGTCCTCGTCGTCCTGAATGATTATCGGGGAAGGACTCTTACGGAATTTAATTGTTTCTACTGCCCGTGATGTTCCTTCTCCCTCCGTTGGGGGCACGTATTTGTAGGGTTTGCCGCCTGCACCAAGTCCAAACCTTATATCCAGAAGGCGATGCTTGTGAAGATTCTCGTCAGTAATGCACTTCTTGATCCTTAGAAAATCGAATCTGCTTT
The DNA here is from genome assembly GCA_030737875.1 of Allium sativum. NCBI lineage: Eukaryota > Viridiplantae > Streptophyta > Magnoliopsida > Asparagales > Amaryllidaceae > Allium > Allium sativum. The sequence goes on from CM060924.1 coordinate 832,692,468, forward strand.
GTAGAAGAAGAGACAGTCGATTATTGTATACCAAGCCTTCCGTCTTGGGAAAGACGTGATCTGCTTAAAAAAAAGGGGGGGGGCATGTTAATGCTTCGATTTCTTAAGCAAGTTATTCAGTCAAAAGATTAAAGTTTACTTGATTTAAGCCATCTTCTTGAGCACCCAGCCTGTCTCTTTATATAGAACCAATCAGCCTTGGGATCCCCTATGTTGCTGTATCCGTCATACAGAACCTTCCTATTCGCTACCAATTCGAAGAAAGAGAAATTTGGGGTTGCCGAAGAGCGATGCTTGAAAAGATAAAAGAATTTTAAATCTTTAAATGTAAGCTCGGTATGCAGGATTTCCGCGTATGCGATATATAGAGTGTATAGAGCCGCGTAGGCATTGGGATGAAGCTGCATCGGAGCGATACCCAATCGTTTTAAGGTCTCAATGACGATTGGAGGAAACAGAGGAATAGCTCCTACCCAGCACATGAGTCGGCTGACTGTCATATACCCTTCCGGAGCTAAGTGAGGTCTATCTTCGCTGTCGGGTGTCCTCACATCATCCCAGGGGATCCCATGTCTCAAGAAAATTCTCTTAAGCTTTATGTCATCGAGTTTGGAAGCTAAAGAATCAGTAAATTTCTCTATCCCAAGTGAGTCAGGAATCTCGTCAGGAGCCCGGCCGTCTACTTCAGACTCCTCATCAAGTGAGGTACTTTCAGATGGATCCGATTCCGTTGCCTCATATTCAGATCCAGAATCCTCGCCCCCTGGGTTAATTGGAGGGACCTCAGGGTTGTGGTGCTCAGACACCTCAAGATCCGTCTCTGTGTCAGATCTTGAAGGGGAGTGATTATCCGACATTACTGTTTAGGCGAGTAAACATGAAAAATAAGAATATAATTGTCCTTCCCCCCCCGGTGTGTGAAAGTGCAAGTGTGTGCCTGTGCATGCATTAAAGAAAAACATAGGATTTAATAGATCATTGAAACATTAGTGGTTGTCTATTGTTAAGTTATGCTGCTGATCAGTCCAGAAATGTTCGTCTAGAGGGCTCTAGCCTAACTGTCCATCGATATATCAGAGTTAGGTCGCATTATTTATGTAACAAGTTCATCAAACTGGATCGCGCAGCAGGAACCGGATCGTGGTATATCTATGGATCGTGAGGCGGGTATGGACTCACGGCAAAAGCACTAACTCATGAAAAAGCATCGGATCGTGAAACCGAAACGGATCGCAAGGACCCCCGCGATCCACTTCTTCCTATTCCCTCGTGAACCAGTGACTTTTCATGACCAAGTCTGACCCGCTCCTGCTACCTCGTTCTGATCCAAGACTGCTCTCCCACTCCTCTCTTTGCTTTCACCATTGCCACGACCCGAGTCGAAGCCCCTACCCACGAACCGACCTGGTCATCCCTTCCTTCTTCTTCCTCAACTCTCCTCTCCACCCTTAAACCCATGGAACCGAACCAGATACGTTCATGTTTAGTATCACCAAATCCTACAAAACTCCGCTGTCTCCACTCTCTAAACCAGTGCGAACACGGTAGAAACTAAAGAGAAGTTGTTTAATTACCTCTTTAAAGTTTGAAATCGGGTGGGAATTTGGAAATCAAAGTTAGGGTTTTTCTCAAGAAAACTGGCGGCGGCTGCGAAAGAAGGAAGAAGAGGAGAAGAATGAGGATGGGGATCAGCTTATATAGACTAAAGGGCGACCGTTAGTCTCCCCCTTTTTGTCTTATTCGATCCGTGAAAATAGACGGGCTACGAATCAAAATCCCTCACGATCCGTGGAGAAGCCCATCAAGTTGCAAGGCCCAGTTGCTCAACGAATCAGATGAATCGCACCACGAGTCGCATCGCGCTTAGGTGAGCCAAATCGACAGGTCGCGAAAAAAAAGAGGAAAAGAGAAAAAGAAAATTTCAAGAGATTTACCTAGTGAACTCGACGACGAAGTCTCTAAAAAATCCTAGAAAAGAATTGTCCAATAAACAGGGAAATTATTGAAGATTTATCCGATATTTATAGCGAGCAAAGGGATACGACTTTCCGTAAATGATACGACCTTTCGAATAGACGCTACCATTGATTTGCATCTCTTTATGAAAAGATATTTCTGCAGTTTCGAAGCATGTTCCATCATCGATAAAACATACTTCGAGGGGGCAAAATGTTGTCTAGCTTTTTGACCAAGCCACCAAGGTTCGCACACAAGAAGAAAGTATGAAACTACGTTCCTTAAATCCATGAAGGATCAGATCTCACCAGAGGGTCGCCTCTCCCGGATCGCCCCCCATCGGATCGCCCTCATAGTATCAGCGATCCGACTACCTATACACGATTCGATCTGCATTTACACTGCTACCCTGCACAGACCGATCCAATTCCCCGACACACAGCGAAGCCTCTGACCTGTTCAAGCACGAGCTAGTCTTCGGCGATCCGAGATGCACGGATCCATCGACACGTGTCCCCAACTGTCACTTTGACCAATTCCTCCTCCTTGCTCGATCCGATATTTAAGGGGATCGCGACACCTGTCCACAACGGCTAATTTGACTAATTCTTCATCAAGCTACGATCCGATCCGATATTCTCGGGATCTGTGCCACGTGTGACCGCGATCCGCCTGACAAAATCAGCTATAAATAGCCCAGAGCTTGGCATTTTTCAGGATCTTTTGGCAATATTGAGCACTGATTCCACCATTACTGTCATACCACTATTTCTTGTCAGTTTTATTACGAGATTACTGAGAGAAATCACAATTGTAAGAGTGAGTTTGAGAGAAATCATTGATTGTACTAGCATTCAAAGTATAATCGATAACATATAAAGCGGACGTAGGCTCGTTAACGCTGAACTACTATAAATTCTGTGTGTTTTCTGCTTTTTCTTCATTCTCCAGTTATAATTCTTTATGAATCAGAACAATTCGGGTGTTAGGTCCAAATTTTGATCTAACAGATATGATGCTTGGTTTGGAGGGAGATGAAAATTTAGGGCCAGGTTTCAAGAACGAGAAAGCAGCGAGAAAAAGCGAATGAAAATTAGATGCACAATGAGAGGGAACGGAGAAATAAATCCCGCCTTCTAACATGTGTATAACTAAAACGCAACAATTTTAGCGGATGAATGAAACAGATGCGGTTAGTATTCAAACGCCGCCGTATAATCTAACTAAAAGCAAAATTTCTTGTAGTGAGTCATCTTGATAGATATGCTATAGATGAGAGAGGTTGGCTACGTAGAGATGGAAGCCTTGGCTACCACATGACGAGAGTTTGAAGAAGGCAATTCTTGAAGACTCACATCGCTCTAAGATGACCATACATCCCGGTGGTGATAAGATGTATAGGGATATGAAGCGAGTTTTCTTTTGGGCCGGAATGAAGAAGGACGTAGCCAAGTTCATTGCTAGATGCTTAGTGTGCCAACAAGTCAAGGCCTAGCAAAAGAAGCCCGGAGGTTTGCTCCATCCCTTATAGATTCTGCTTTGGAAATGGGAAAGCGTTTCTATGGATTTTGTAGATGGGTTACCAAGATCAAGGAAGGGTAATACGGGGATTTGGGTAATTGTAGACCGACTTACGAAAAAATGCCCATTTTATTCCCGTAAAAAGTAAAAGGACCGCCGCATGGCTAGCATCTGTTTACCTTCGAGAGATAGTTCGTTTGCACGACATACCCTCCAGCATTGTGAGCGATAGAGATCCTATTTTCATAAGCGAATTTTGGAAAAGCTTACAAGAGGCGGTTGGGACGTAGTTATGCTTAAGTACCGCTTATCATCCTTAGACGGATGGCCAAACAGAGAGGGTGAATCAGATTCTAGAAGACCTTCTGAGGCTATGCATCCTAGACTTTGGAGGAACACGGGAAGAGCACCTTCCACTAGTAGAGTTTTCCTATAATAATAGTTTTCAGGCTAGCATTGGCATGATACCTTTTGAGGCTCTTTATGGATGACCGTGCCGATCATCTACATGGTGGGAATCCAGGGATAAGGTTTTGCTTGGACCCGACATGATTGGGGAGACTTCGGAGAAAATAGACCTGATTCGACGGCGAATGAAGACAGCACAGGACCGACAAAAGTCATATGCTGATAGGAGACGAACCGATCTTGAGTTCAATGTTGGGAACATGGTCTTCGTTAAGGTGTCACCGTTGAGAAAATTAGTCCGTTTTGGGTCCGTAAGGAAGTTGGCACCAAGGTTCGTAGGACCCTTTCCAATTACAAAGAGGACTGGGCAGATGGCGTATAGAGTAAAGTTACCGGAAAAGCTCAGCGGAGTTCATGACGTGTTTCACGTTTCGCATTTGCGTAAGTGTTTACATGATACAGCAGAAGTGGTAGAGCCGAGCGCGCTCGAAGAAGTGGAAGTAGAGTGCAATGCTACGATCAGACAAGCTCCTACCCGCATTCTCGGATCGGAGGTCAAAAAGCTTCGCAACAAAGAGGTTAAGTTGGTCAAAGTGCAATGGGGAGGTGATCAAAGAGACGCGACTTGGGAGACGGAAGATAAGATGTGTACATTGTACCCTTTCCTTTTTGAGGGTATGTTTTATTTTCTCCTTTTTTACCTCTTTGTTGATACTTGTCCTATCTTTTAGTATTATCTTTGCAATGGCATCTTCGATCTTTAGTTAGGAAGAACCCTATGGTTGCAAACATGTGTTTGAGACATGTTATGTTTGATGGATGCAAATGGATGCAAGTAGTTGCTAGTGGTTGCTTGTGGATGCATGTACACACACCTTAGGCACCAGATCGGCTCAATCACCTTCATGTTGCATATAAATGTGTGTGCATATTTAAATTAATGGATGAATAATGGTTGTGTTATCATATGGATGCTGCATTTTGATGAATGGTTGTGCACATATGTAGAAATAATATGTATCGATGGGATTCTTTCGCATACATAATGGACGCATGGCACTATCATGATTTGCATTAAGGAGGTCAACTGAATCAGTAGACCGCCTGATTTTGCATTAGATAAGGAACATATACACACACTTCTTGCATATGTTCATACAACATTAGAAATCTTGTAAAGACAATGGATCCCTGTGTTTGATGGTTGAGTAGATGGATGATTGGATGTTAGGATATGCATTCTCCTTAACTTGGAGATTTCGGGGGCGAAATCCTTTAAGGAGGGGAGAATGTAACACCCCGTAATTTTAAATATTAAAGTTAACAAATTAAAGAATACTTAATTTCAAATGTGGGAATTAACGGAAACGGGTTGCGCCATTGCGTTCATCTCGGAATTCTGCTTGAGATAGAGTCCGAGTTTGTTTGAATTGGACTTCGTATGAAGAAGTTATGGCCTTCCGAAGTTTCAGAAATTAGTTAAATTAAAAACAGCTTCAGGTTTAGAGAAAAAAAAAACAGGGATCGGGTCGACCAGGGGGTCGACCTCCCCCTATACAGGTTGACCTTAGTGTCGACCTGCCCCCCCCGGGGCAGATCTGAAAGATGACGATTTTGTGGCTCAGTGCTGAGTCATTAGGGCTGAGATGTCATTCTATCTTGACTGGATGGTCTTGATTGATTCTAGGTTAATCTGACGTGAAACACTCCACCTCCGTTAGGGTCACTCTCAAAGGGAATGCCCTAATTTTGGTGGAGGTTTATAAGTATAAGTCACAGATACACAAGACAGATATAAATACACATATTTTTGAACAGCGGAAAACAACAGCAACTTTAATTTCATCAAAATACGTGTTACACAAACCATGCCATAATTGTCTTACAATACTTCCAAAAACATTACATTTTCATAACTGTCTTGATTTCATAACTTAAAGAAGCATAAAAACAGAAGTAAACTGCATAAGTCCCCATAATTGCTATCCAAAGCCTTAGTCCAAAACGAAAGAGATCCAAGCAATACATTCTTTCTCTTCAAGCTGGATGTGAAAACTGGTCAAGCTGCGGTATTCCCTCCCTGTGGACCTGGGGGGGGGGGGGGGGGAACGAAAGAAAAGTAGAGTCAGACATAAAGCCTGAGTAAGTCTAGGACTATTCAGTCTATGAATAAGGAAATGAGCATGATAAGTACAAACTGGAAATGGGAAAGCACCATAAACTGAGTTAAGTTCTCTAGAGTCGAATATACTATCGTACCCCATACTAATCTCTACATCCCTATAAACTAGTTCCCAACAGGCACCCCATGACCAGGGTGAAGTGATCCATCTCTAATGATCGGCTCCTACTCGCATAGTTACATGTGTCTTACGCCACCCGATGTTGTAGCTACCTATGCTGGTCCCACCATGGGGTGTATCAAGTCCCATGGTGGCGGCCCGACACAATTCTAGAATGCACAGGTATACTACTGGTGCCCAGTGCCTAATTTTTCTGCGCCGGAGTGTGTGCACGCCCACACCCCGTTAGAATCTACACTGCTGCACCACTGCCGTCGATTTGACCTCTTACAGTCAGCCCAGTAATCGTGCCCCACCCTGCCTAGTTCAGGGTATCCTGATACACCTTGTAGGGTTACTGCTGAAAAGGGTCCCCCGCTACTAGGTTTTCTATTTCTAGCCAACATGCTAAGTTGGTTAAGTGTTCTGTAAACCTAACCCCCAATGAGTCTGTATAGTTTAGCATGTTCAATTTGATTAAGTATTAATTCAATTTACTTAAACCTATCAATCCTGACTCAGCCTTAATTGTCTTATTAAAGCCTCGACCTCTCACATTAGACAGGTATTGTTATGACTGCCTGTTGTCGGTTGGTTCCGGGCAGTCTTACGTCACAACTCAGTCTAACCTCGGGTCTTTATTGGGCTCAGTGTTTAACTACCCACACTGGATAGGTATTGTTGTGACCACTGGACAGCCGGGCGGGTCCGGGCAGGTTTACGTCACAACTCAATCCAACCTCGGGTTAAACACATCGTATTTTCTAAGTTTACATATTTTGTCTCTTTTCTTTTTATATGTAAATATTTGCAGCCCACTATTCAAATTCATCTTTATTGGGTAAAATATATTTTATACCACTTAAATGTTTTCAAGGTCGTTGGCCTGCGTCAAACATGCCAACACACATGTTTTATATTTTTAACCCAACGTCATTACCCCCGTTTTATACGTTCGCTATATTATGTTGGGCTTAACATTTAAGCCCAACTTAGCCACATGAAAAAGGGGAGGCTTAGAACATGGTGTTTATATATTCTAAGTAACATCAAAAGGGGTGTGTGAACGCATGAACTTGCAACATAACAGTCTAATTAACATAAGTTAGGCACTTGTGAACTTGCATTGTAATAGCATATAATCATGACATAAAACATACCTAAACATGAATCATGGTTTTTAATCTATTCATGTAAACTTGCATTAAAAATGTAAATCTAACTTAATTATGTGTCGCATATATTATCATATGATTTTGATAACGGCATAGGCCTAAAACATATTTTGTTTGGGCATAAAGTCAACACAAGTTCACAAAGGTGCTTACTTTTGTCACTAATACAAAAGTATGGTTTTACACTTGAATCATGATGCCAATTCCAACATAAATTCATATGAATCATAATACTCAAATGGATCCAACTACCCTAAAAATGATCATAAAAATATACATCATGTTGGCATAATAGTGAATCATATACTTGCATGAATCTCAACTTTGTTGAAATAAACATCATGAATCATATACTTGCAAATATCCAATAGGTGTTGTAATAAACTACCACAAACATGTAGTCGTTAACTTTCTACATGAATCATATACTTGCAAATATCCAATAGGTCTAACATCATTATACCACAACATCCCAAATCTATTCATAATTAGAATCATAGCAACATACAATTATGAATTATCATCACCACAAATTAAGTACAATTCCATTTCTCATTTTACACAAATCAGAAACTCAATTATTCATTCACATCGGAATAGCACTCTACTTACGACGTATGACGAATCTTCAATTCAGGATTCTGAATTCTGAATTTGGAGATGCTATCCTTTGTTGTAGGCGTTGTTTTGATTTAATTGTCGTTGCTTTAAGCTTTCAAATCGACTCCTAATCGTCTCTCATTTTTGACGGCTACTCCTAGTCTTTCTTCAGCAGCATGACGGTCTCATTCTCATTTTTATTTGTATGAATTAGGTGGAGTCTTAGGTCCTTTTTATAGAGTTTGTGAATGGATTAGAACCGTCGATGGAGCTTAGATTAATATTAGCCGTTCGTTTGAAAGAGAGACCAATCAGGATCTGACACCTAGCCCTAGTGACAAGACAAAGCTCAGAAATTCGGCCAAGCACAGACCAGGCCAGCCAGGAGGGGCTGGGTTCGACCTGGCTCAGGGGCTAGGTCGACTACCCAGTCGACCCACAGGTCGACTACATAGAAGACCTGGGTGCCCCAGGTCGACTACCCAGTCGACCTGGGTGCCTTGGGCGGGAAAATTTCCGCCCAGCCCAATCTGGGTCCGATTTTTGAATTTTGAACTGTTTTCTGAACTGTTTCTGTCTATTTGAATTTTAAACTGAATTCTAAAACTTCCGGAGGTCATATCTCCCTCATATGGAGTCCATTTTACACAAACTCGGACTCTATCTCAAGCAGAATTCCGAGACGAACGCAATGGCGTATCCCGTTTCCCTTAATTATTTGATTTGAAATTAATTATACTTTAATTTGTGAATTTCACTGTTATAGAATACACGGGGTGTTACATTCTCCCCCACTTAAAAGGATTTCGTCCCCGAAATCTTCAAGTTTAGGAAGAATGTATATCCTAACATCCAAACGTCCATCTACTCATCCATCAAACACGAGCATCCATTATCCTTAAAAGACTTCAAATGCTTCATGATCATATGTGAAGTGTGTGTACATGTACTTATCTAATGCAAAATCAGTCGTCTACTGATTCAGTTGACCTCCTTAATGCAAATTATGTAAGTGTCATGAATCCATTATGTATGCAAATTTTCCTATTCATGATTCTACATGAGTGCACAATCATTCATATTGTTAGCCTACTATGTGAACTAGGCAACACAAAGTCGAGACGTCAAGCGTTGAAGAACATTTCTTCTTAGAAAGCATCGGGTCGGATCGGAGAGCTACTTCCAGTCGGATCGGAGAGCTACTGCCAGTCGGATCGGAGGGCTACTACCAGTTCGGGACGGAACAGAGCAAAATGGACAAGGACTCAGTTTCAGCTCAGGTCGGGTTGGATCAGATGCCCCGATCCGAACACCTTCTGCTTTCTCCTCCGAACCGAACCCAACACACCATATCCCTTCACCCCACAATCTCCTGAATGTTCGGAGCGGTTATGACCATTTCCTACCCATGATGACCACTACTATGATGCGCTGTCAGCACTGGAATCCATCCGAGCCCGAGAACGATGGGATGAAAGACACGCAGCTCCGAACCGAACCAAATCTGAGTGAATTTCCACCTATAAATACCCCGTCAAGAGACAATTAAAGGATCTTTTTTTGGCACTTTGAGAGTTCAGACACTTTCAAAAACCGAATTCCAGCATTCCCAGATAATCCAAATCATCATTCAACATTTATTTTGAGATAATTGAATGAATGTACGTGAATTGTGAGTGAAATTGAGTGAATATCTCATTGTACTTACATCTATATCATCGAGGATAGTGATTACAAAGTGGACGTACGCTTTTCGATGCCGAACCACTATAAATTCTATGTCTCCATTTTACTTTTGATCTTATTTTATTTCGATTTTAGTCAATTTGGGTGTTAGAACCACTTTTTGGTCTAACATTTTGGTGCTTTCACTAAGAATCATTTGAATTCTCTGTTTTTCCGGATTATCGTTCTACTTTTTGGACCGTTGAGTTCAAAGAAGTTAATCCTCAAGTTTCGACGCTTTTGAATATTTGTTGGTTGATTGTTGAAGAACTATGGCCAAAGGAAAAGGCAAGGAAGTTCAAACCAGTCGAGGGAACGGAGTTGGTGAAGATCAGCAAAACGCGGTTGTGACAAGGTCTCGTGGGCAGAGCTCGGGAGTGGATCGGACAGATACAGGAAATCCGAACCGAACTCAAGGAGAGAGCTCCGATCCGATCCGAGTAGGAGAATCTGAAACAGTGCACTCCCCTAACTCGAACCGATCCGAACAAGTTGCTCTGCTCCGATCCGAACAAGTTTCCTAGCTCCGACCCGAACAGATTGCTCAGCTCCGATCCGATCCGTCGCTAGGTGATGCTGGAACCTCTACTCGAGCTCCTCCAAATGCTCTGACTCCAGCCACCAGGATCAATGATCAGATCAATCCCTCTGCGCCTATTACCCAAGGAGATTTTTCGCGCCTTCTTGACATGCTAGAGAGCACTAGGGAGGCTATGAAAATCCACGAGCGCACCAATCTCATGATGCAAGAGAACATGAGAATCATAAGCAGGGAAATTAGCGAACTCCGCAGACAGAGAACCCCATCCCCGGTTCATCACACACCAACGGATCAGTCTTCTTCTTCTGAGGAAGAACGGCCCCGTGAAAGAAGGCCGCTCAAACGACCTCAGAATTTGGAGTAGCTGACGTTCGGATATTTGGGGTCCCGCGAGGACGCTGCACGGGTACTAGGACCCAATGATCCGAGCTTGAGAGAGCCTATGTTGTTACCAATGCGGGGATTCCATGTATTACCTAGAGACCCTAACCTTACCAATCCCACTCAGGGACAAATGCTCCAGCCCCTTCCTTCCGAGATCGACCGGGAACGTAGGGAACAAAGCAGAGCAGAAGCGGCTCGAAGAAGGAGGGTGTCCCCTGATCAGGAGCCCAGAGGAAACCCGAACATCAGAAGGAGGGCGTCCCCTGATCAAGAGCCCAGAAGAAACCCGGATATCAGAGCCAGGGAGCCTGAACGGCCCCTGACCAATGCTGATGTATGGACTATGGTACACCAGATCATGTCTGAAAGTCGGAACTACACCAATGAAGATTATGGCATTGAGCGAAGACATACTCCCTTTACTGATGACATCCTCAACTTTCAGTTTCCCCGACGTTTTAACCTACCGCGGATGGATTACAATGGGATCCGGACAACATTTGATGCGATACGCATGGATCATGAATGCTGCTGCTGCCCCTGACGCAGTGAAGTGTAAAGCCTTCCCGATGTATTTAGAAGACGTGGCGCTGCTATGGTTTACCCGACTTCCCCCTCGGTCGATATCGAATTTTAGGGAATTGAGCGAATGTTTTATGAATCAGTTCCGACTCCATGCCCGAAAGTCTAAGAGTGTTATTGAATTATCAAGAATTAAGCAAGCGCCGGGAGAGTCTTTGAAGTCATATCTTGACTGTTTCAACTTAGCTATGACAGAAGTCAGTGACCCGCACGAGCCCACCATCTTGATGGCTTTGATGGAAGGAGTCGATCCTGACTCCGAGTTTGGAGATTATCTTTCTAGGAAGCCACCTCCCACGAGAGATTTATTCTATGAAAAGACCGATATTCACTTAAGACGAGAGGAGGAAAGGGCTAACAGAAAGAGAAAGTCCGGAGCGGCTTCAAAAGAAACTGTTCAGAGTAATGTCGCCGTGAAGCAGTCTGGAGAAAGTTCCGGGAAAGTTGAGGTGAATGTGGGAAACAAGAGTAGAAAAGACAATAATGGAAACGGGGGCAACAACAACCGTAACGCGAATAGTAACAAGAGAAATAGGAATCGAGGAAGTAATCCTAACAAAAGACCCCGGTTCCAAACCTATGAGAATTATTCACCGCTGAACGACACTCTGGAGAACATTTATTTGGATACATACAATGCTTTGCAATACAAAAGACCGCCGCCTCGAGGCTCAACGGAGAAAGAAATCGCAACTGGAAAATTTTGTTTATTTCATGGAACTCATGGGAATTCAACAAATGAATGTCGATATTTGAAAGACGTGGTTGAGAAGCAGCTGCGCGAAGGAAAATTGGATGAACATAAGGTTGCCCCAAGAGACAGGGGGCAAGGAGAACAGGCTCCAAACCAGAATCAATCTGCTCCCAAGCCTACAGCGCAGCAGAAAGGCAAGGGAATTGTTATTAACACCATAGTAGGTGGACCCCACCCAGCGATCCATAGTTTTAGAGCAATGGACCAATACGTTAATGCAGCTAAGCATGTAGATGTGGATGAATGTGATGATTTGGAAGATATCGCCCCTGTGAAACAACAGAGGACAATGTTTGATGACGTGGTGTTCCGTAGCAGAGACAATACCAGAATCCAGTCACCCACCAAAGATCCGTTGGTCATTACCACTACCATTGGACCGGCATTGGTTCATAAGGTGCTAGTAGACAATGGAAGCTCTGTTAATATTTTATTTAAAAGGTCATTCGATCAGATGAAACTTGAGTCTGAAGATTTGAAGCCATGCGAAGGTTGGATCCGAGGCTTCAATGGAGCGTCGACAGCCCCGATGGGGTATATAGAATTGCCCGTAACATTGGGGCAAGGGGAACGCCGAAGAGTACGAATGCTTCAGTTCGTAGTGTTGGACGTAGATTCGCCCTACAACGCATTTTTGGGAAGGCCTGCCCTTGCAGAGTTCAGGGCTTGCATCGCCCCTTGGTGTTTATTGCTTAAGTTCCCAACTGAAGCCGGAACAGGAGTAGTGAGAGGAGATCAAGTCTCCAGACGGGCTTGCTATGTTGCCGAATTAAAGATGTTGATGAAGGGACTCAACATCGAGAGTAAAGGTGCCTCGCCTCCTCCAAAGGAGGGCTCGGCATAGCAATTAGAGGGATCGACCCCGAAGGAGTTGCCCAAAGGAACGCCTGAAGACTTGGATCCCAGAAAAGATGAGGAACCAGAGGCTAGAAATGCGACTCCTAACGAAGCGACAGTGGACATACCCATTGACGAAGCTGATCCAACAACAGTTTTGAAGATTGGATCCCAGTTGGATCCACATTGAGCCAAAGAACTAACTAACTTCCTGAAGGCAAACCTGGACCCACGCCGACATGTGTGGGATATCGCCATCCGTCATGAGTCATTCACTAAATATAAACCCAAAACACCCGCCTGTAAAGCAAAAGAGACGTGTGCTGGGCCTAGAGAGGTCGGCAGCTCTAAAAGAAAAGTGGAGAAGCTGAAAGAGAACAGATTTATTAGAGATTCGACATATCCCGACTGGATATCGAATCCCGTTTTAGTAAATAAGCCAAACGGAAAGTGGCGGACATGCATTGATTTTTCAGACTTGAACAAAGCTTGCCCGAAAGATAGCTTCCCACTCCCCAGAATTGACCAGCTTGTAGATTCGACAGCAGGACACGAACTTCTTTCTTTCATGGACGCATATTCCGGGTACAACCAGATTCCTATGCACGTGTCAGATCAAGAACACACGAGCTTCATTACAAATTTGGGGTTGTATTGTTATTTGGTCATGCCGTTCGGATTGAAAAACGCTGGAGCCACCTATCAACGCTTGGTGAACAGGATGTTTTATAACCAAATAGGGAAGACTATGGAAGTTTATGTGGATGATATGCTTGTCAAATCGAAACAGTCCTCCAGTCATACACAAGACTTGGCAGAAATGTTTGGTATCCTGCGAAGGTATCGAATGAAATTAAATCCTTTGAAATGCTCATTTGGAGTGACATCGGGAAAGTTTCTAGGCTTCATTGTGAGCTCTCGAGGGATTGAGATCAATCCCATCCAAATAGCAGCGATAAGAGACATTGAAGAACCGAGGAGAATCAAAGATGTCCAAAGTCTTGCAGGGAAAGTAGCCGCGTTGAGTAGATTTATCTCCAAAGCAACGGAAAAATGCGTCCCATTTTTTGATTTGATTAAAAGGGGAAAGAAGAATTTCGAATGGACTCCGGATTGTGTTGAGGCCTTTCGAAATTTATTGGAATTACTAGAGAAACCACCGATTTTGTCAAAGCCAGTGGATCATGAAGAGTTATTTGTTTACCTAGCGGTTTCGGCTCACGCTGTTAGCACAGCCTTGGTCCGAGAAGAAGACAAAGTGCAAAGTCCGGTATATTATGTAAGCAAGAAATTGGCAGCTGCAGAACGCAACTACCCAAGGATTGAGAAGCTTGCTTATAGTCTCCTGATCGCCTCCCGAAAACTTCGTCACTATTTCCAAGCTCACCCAATAACCATATACACTGACCAGCCTCTGAGGCAGGTGTTGCAGAGACCCGAAGCATCGGGACGTTTGATCAAATGGAATATTGAATTAAGTCAGTTTGATTTAAATTTTCAGCCGCGGAGGTCGATCAGGGGGCAAGCTCTGGCTGACTTTATAGCAGAGTTCACAATCCCAGAGGAGGAAATGATCGATGACAAAGTGGTCAAGTCAGAGGACGAGTTAAAATTAGATCCATGGAAGCTGTACACAGACGGAGCCAAGAACGACCGAAGTTTCGGAGCTGGAGTCGTCTTAGTTACTCCTAAGGGACGGTCGTTATATTACGCTCTACGATTAGAATTTTCAGCGACTAATAACGACTCTGAATATGAAGCCCTGCATGCCGGGCTGAAACTTGCTAAAGAACTCGGAGTAAAGACATTGGACATATTCTCCGACTCCAAAATAGTTGTTTGCCAAGTGCGAAAGGAGTTTGCGGCTCGGGGACCTCGACTTATCGCCTATCTCGGGAAAGTGGAAAAGCTGTTGAGCAATTTGGAATGGTGTAACATAACGCATATCCCAAGAGCCGAAAACCAGAAGGCAGACAGGCTAGCAAAGCTAGCTAGTTCCGACAACCCGGGAGAAACCGAAATAATTCCAATTGAAACGTTGGAATCGCCAAGCTTTGAGTCGATGGAAATTGAATTCGCTTTCGAAGCAGAACCGGAGAAGGAGTCGTGGATGACCCCAATTAAGAATTCCCTTAAGAATGGGATACTCCCATCAAAGAAGAGTGAGAGACGGGCTATAGTTCGCAAGGCCACCAGATACATCCTTCAAGATGATACTCTTTATAGACAAGGATTTTCTATGCCCTTGTTACGATGTATAACACACAACGACATCAAACGTGTACTAAGAGAAGTACACGAAGGTGAGTGTGGAGATCATACAGGAGGTCAGACCTTAGCGAAAAAGATATTGCGGTATGGATACTTCTGGCCTACAATTAATAAAGATGCAGCTGATTATTCACGACGCTGCGACAAGTGCCAGAGATTCGCCAAAATCCCCAGAGCACCGCCGACCCAACTCAGATCGATGGTGAGTCCGTGGCCGTTTGCCATGTGGGGAATTGACATTATCGGATTTCTACTAATTGCTAAAGGAGGAGCGAAATATGCAATAGTCGCCGTGGACTATTCTACGAAGTGGGTGGAAGCTGAGCCCCTAACCAAAATCACGGCGAGAAAGGTGATAAGTTTCGTGGTTAGAAATATTATATGCTAATTTGGGATCCCAAGGACCATTATAACTGATAACGGAACCCAGTTCGATGGTGCCGAATTCAGAAATTTCTGCCAGAAATATAAGATCGACAAATGGCACACTACGGTCGCTCATCCACAGTCGAATGGGCAAGTAGAAGCAATAAACAAAGTCATCAAATCCATCCTCAAGAAACGATTAGAACGCGCAAAGGCAAAATGGGTTGACGAATTGCCCTTAGCTTTGTGGGCATATCGGACAACGTTTAAGACAGCTACCGGTCATACCCCTTTCTCTCTCTCATTTGGTTCAGAAGCAGTAATTCTAGTAGAGCTTGAAGTTCCCTCCCACAGGGTGACATATTATGACCCGATGACGAATCGGGCACTCTTACTAGAGTCTCTTGATGAAATCGAAGAAAAAAGGGACGAAGCAGACTTGCGTGCGTCAAGACATCGACGTCAGATGGCACGCTATTATGACAAAAAAGTTTGTCTTAGGACTTTTGAACCGGGAGATTTGGTGCTAAAGCGAGTCTTTCCATCCCTTCCTCACCTCGGTCCAAAGTGGGAAGGACCCTTTGTCATCCAACGGAAACTTGAAGGAGGAACCTTCAAGTTAACAACCGTAGATGGCGAAGAGGTACCTAGGGCATGGAATGCCCAACACTTGATGCGATATTTGAATTAGGAATGTTGTACTCTTTGCTGTTTTCCTTATGAACTCTGTAAAAAAGGCACGACTTGCCTTAGAAAAGTCTGTTGATATGAACAAAGAACTATAAAGTGGATGTAGGCTACGACTTAGCCGAACCACTATAAAAATATCGTGTGTCATTTACTTTCCTGCATTATATATACCTTCAACTACTATTCTGTTGCGATTATGGAATATAAGATGATTTAAAACCTGAAAGGTTGAAAACAGTTTACACGCAGGAACAAGCACAACGACTGTTTGTGCGATAAGACATAAAAGAATGGGAAGACGACATTCTTAACTCTAACTCTCGAGAATTGAGAGAGAGCATAAAGGACGGGAAGATTACGTCCTCTGAGGCGTGAAGGTGCACCCAGATAAGAGACCGCCTCAGTAAGAACTCTAACCTGAGTATAAGACAGGAGAGTATAAAAAATACCAGAAAAAACGACAGGCATCAACGAAACCAAGAATGTGACCTCGTCGGAGAATCGGGGACATTCAGACTATTTGACTAAATCTTGAATAGTTTTTCAAGATTGACTGGGGGCATATACGTATACACATATTTCCCCCCACCATAACTTCATTACACAACTATAGTAGGACATGCATTCTTACATAAGTGCAAAACTAATAACTAACAGACATTGCAGAAAACGAATTATTTTTATTTACAAATGAATGAATTTGTACAGGAAAACAGGCAAAAAGAAGGTGCAAGGGTCACCCTTGCAGCAACAATTATGGATCAATCAAATGCTAAAATAACGCAAGACACTCCATCATTTAGACTTTGAAGCGGGCTTGGACTTCTTAGCAGCCTTCTCCGCATCCCTCGCCTCTTTTTCGGCCTCCGTCAAGATGTGCTTTGACTTTTTCTTCCCTAAAGCTGAAGTGCTGGAATCAGTTGACTTTTTCCCGGAAGGCGGAACGCTGGAATCAAGAGAAGACTTTTTAGCAAATTCCTCTGTAATAGATCTAGTCGAAAGCTTAACAACTAACCTTGATCCCGCATCCACTACTGCGAGGGGCTTAAGGCTTTCAGGGTCTAAGTCTTCAGCTTTAAGCTACATGCGTTTATCTTGTTCGGCTTTCAGTGCAGCTAAGGTAACATCATTGGCGTTTTTCGACTCCCTGACTATAGCCACCTCAGGGTCTTCCTCATGTCCCCCGTTGCCGCCATCATCCTTTAAGGCATCTATCATTTCGTCATCATGAGGAGTGTCAGCCTTAGACGGTTCAATTCCTTCCCTCGAATCTATGGAGGCAGCCTTGTCTTTTCCCCCTTTAGCCTTCTCCGTAGGCTCTGCTCCAGAGGCGGTTCCCTGGGACACATCTGTCTTTTCAGACGGTTCAATACCTATAGAGTGAGAAGCAACAGTTATCAACTCAGGAGAAAATAATGGGTTCTTCATTGATTGCTCAATTACGTGATGAAAGGTAGAGATAGCTTTGACGAATTGAGGTGAAAATGTAGAGATACCTTCCGAAGACTTCTCGGCTGGAGTGACTGTTGTCTCCGATGCCATTTCGGGTTTGGGGATAAAAGAGATGTCCGAGGGATCCCCGGGTTTTCAGGATCATATCCCTCTACTTCAGAAGTTTCAGAGGCAGTAGAGGAAGAACCAGCCTCAGGAATGTTTTTTGCTTAGCCTTCCGCCTCTCTTCGTCCATAACAGCAGCAATGAGGCGGTGTCCTTCGGCTAGGCGTTCTGGTTCATCATCTCGTAAATATTTCTCCATCATCTTGTCCTCGTCAATGGAATCAACCTTGAGCTCCTCTTTCTCCCATTCAACGATTTGACTCCATACTTGGACTAGGGTAGATGGATAATCTTCAATCCAAGAAATGTCCCGACGGCGGATGATATGCGCAAAGAATTCAATCATTAATTCGCCGAAACCATGCACCTCTCCCTCAGCCTCCGACAGTTGTTTGCGGGCCTCTTCAGCGGACTTGATAGCACATTCAACGTTACCCTCCGCTAGGGCAGCCCTGTTATCCGCCTCCGCCAGCTTAGAAGCCAAGTCAGCGTTTTTCTTTTCTAATTCAGCATTCTTCCTCGCTAACTCGGCCTTCTTCCGCTCGAGGTCAGCGTAAGCAAGTCGCGTTTTGGCAGCATCTGACTTGGCATCTTCGGCTTGTTTTTTCAATTCCGAACGCTCTTGGGTATTGGACTCAAGCAAATCATGGTAGCGTTTTTGCAGATCTTCAAATTGTTGCTTGAAGCTAGTAGCATCCCGTTGAGCAACAGCAAGCTGAGCCTGTGTATCCTCCAAGTCTTTTCCTAAATTTTTTAAGGCCCTTGCATCGTCTTCTGCTGTTTTTTGCATCGAGTCAGTATTCGTGATTAAAGTGCGGATGATTCTGGAAAGGCTGCGCAAATACTTGAACATTTCTGAATACTGTTTCTCAACCGCATCTATCTTTGCTTTGGCCTCATCTGCCCATCTCGAAGAAATAGGCTCAAGAGCAGGTAAAAAAGTCAAGTTTTCGAAATAATGTTCAGGAAATTGCTCCTCCAGATACGCCCGCTTAACTGCAGTTTCAGCATCTAGCGGTGGAGGTGCGGGGAATGTCAGCTCAGTATCCCTGTGCATGGAGGGCTCAATGGCCTCGTCATCCTTTCTAGACCGTTTAGGGGAACCTTATGCTTGCTTCGTGATTCGGTATCTTTTGGTGGACTCCTCTCCCTACTGCGCTTTTCTTGAGAAGAGGTTGAGTCTTTTGATTGCGGCCTGTCTTCTTCCCGACGACCTTGGTAACCTTTATACCGCTCTGGGTCTGTCCGGACAGGAGAGCGAGAGCACGAGGACCGCGAACGATAAGGATCATAGGGCCTTCTATCCTCCATACTACGATCTTCGCGACGATCATACTCAGTATCATATGGCGGATTAGACATGCTGCGGCGGAGTTTCCTGATGTCATAATAGGATCGTGACATCGTGCCTGCACAACAAGACAAATGAAATTCAGGATCAATATTTTCACAAAGAGAAAGATGCTATGAGTTGTGGTGCTATTGTGTTAAGTGCGTCCTAAGTGGTGTTTTCCCCCGACAAACCCGAGTCCGAAGCCAGACTAGTACGAGCGGGCTCTTTGGCCTTAGCAGGAGTGGTCTCTTCGGAAGAAGTGAAAACTAAAGGATTCTTCCCAAAATCCTCTGAAGTGTAAATAGTTTCAGGTAAGGGGAGATCCCCCAAACCCTGAAATAGTGGGTCATCGGTACTAGGGACATCTCCCTCAAAACCATCAATCGGCAGTTCTTTGGAAGACATTGACCTTTCCGGAGAAATGGCATCCTCGGGAACAGTATACCCTTCGCGGTGCTTTTCGGCCATGTTAGCCAATTCATCATCTTGAGTAGAAGATGGAGAGGGTGAAGCCTGAAGAGGCACTGTAGGAGCTCTCGAACCTTCACCGGTTTCTGGGATTACGTCCACTGGAGGAATATATACATATGGACCCGTCCCGTGACCAGTGCTACGGGTAATGGACAGCAACCCATGAAGATGAAGATATTCGTCCTTAAGGACCTCATCAATAGTTAAAAACTTCTGATCACCATTATGGAGTCGGTGCATCTGATCAAAGAACGCTTGGTCCGATATTTGTTTCGGGTTATCAACTGTAAACAAAAAGAAAAACGAATTAATGCGGTGGTTTGAATATACAGAGTCGAGATTTAGAAAACCAGTGCTTTACTTGATTTTTTCCATCTCCTAGCACACCCTGGTTGTTGCTTTACATAAAACCATTCCAGCTTGGAGTCATTCGCTTTACTACTAAATGGTGCTGGAATTATTTTCCTCTTAGGGACAGACTCGAAGTAACAGAAAGAAGGAGTTTCTCGAGTCTGGCGCTTGAAGTTATAGAAGAAGTGAACGTCATCAAAAGTGAGCTCTATGCCTAAGATCTCACGGTACGCTACATATAAGGTGTACAAGTAAGCATAGGAATTGGGATGCAGCTGCATGGGGGCAATCCGCATTTGTCTTAGAAAATCGACGACGAAAGGAGAAAATGGAGGGATAGTCCCGACCATGCACATCAACCGAGTGATTGCCATATACCCCTCCGGAGGGTTGTGGGGACGATCAGATTTGGATGGCAACAAGGTATCCCCTTTGGGTATCCCGTACTTTAGTCGTATTCGGATAAGTCTGTCATTGTCGATTGTTGATTCAACGGAATCTTGAGGTGATTCCAATATGATGGCAGACTCAAATTCATCAGGAGCTCGGTCATCGCCAATCCCTCCTTCCTCTTCACAACCCAGGGAAACTCCACCCTCAGAAGACACATTGTCGCTTTCGCGAGTTTCAACCTCGTAGTCTGAGCCCTCATCATCCCATTCTGGATCCGAGGAAGAAGATATGTCTTCAAGGGTAATTTTGTTGGATGTCTCTGGGACCTCCTTCTTCTCTGCTAATCTAGAGGAGCGTCTGGATGTCATGGTCACGAAACTATTGAAGAAGCAATAGCACAAGTTAGAGTAAATTAGCCCGTATCCCCCCGTGTATGTGTATAAACTAAAGTGTGAACATTGTATGCAGAAAATGTAAAGTTAACGTTCGAAAGTGCGACGCAAAATCTTGGCAAAGTAATAAGGTTCAAGGCAGTTCTTGATGTCCATTTATGTTCGCAGGGCACTATCTTAACTGTTCATGAAGTTGGAAGTTATGTCAAGTATTGATTTGGCCAATTAGACAGACTCTTGTGTATTAAGATGGGGCTGCTTCAGATCGGTTCGGGTATAAATGATTGGATGGGATCAGAGGTAAGGCTTTGTTTTGGTCAGAAGTGGTATCTAATCGGATCGGTTCGGGATTATGTGTTCGGAGCGGATCGGATGGACTTGAGTCCCAACACCCCTTCTTTAATCCACATTCCGACCCGATCCGGCTAGGTAGACTTCGCCTTCCCCTTTTCACATTTAACTCCGACCCAATCCGGCTATGTAGGCTCCGCCTTCCCTCTTTCATATTTAACTCCAACCCGATCCGGTACTGAAAACCTCACATCCTTTTCTTCTCCTACATCCCCCATACTTCTATACCCGAACCGATCCTCTATGTTCTGTATCTTCTTCTTCATCCTCAACCACAGTCGAACCCAATTCGATTTCCAAAACTCCATATAGGGATGAGCATATATCCTCTCCAACCTTCCAACGCCTCGAGGTGGTGGCGGAGCCAGCAGCGACGACGGCGAGGAAGGAGACAACCATGGCATCGAAGCCAAGCTATGAATATGCCCAATTTGCTCAAATTAACCACAAAATCCTGATTAAAGACAGTTACAACGATAAGATTCAGGGCTTCGAGACTACCTATATGTTTAATTCAAGAATCAAAGCAAGAATTTTGAGATTATTTGAAGGTTATGGTTTCGGTATGAGAACTAGAAAACGAGAATTATAGAAAGGGAAGAAGAAAGCAAACAAGTGACGGGTTTAAGTATATAATAGCGCTGACCCCTCGTGTTCCTACCCTATCTTCCTGCTCGGACCGGATCAAGAGCCAGCAGCACAACTTGGCCCACTAGCCCAATACGAAACAGAAAAAGAAGAGGAGTCGTTCGAGTCGAAGCCCGAACCGAACAGAATTTCATATGTCAACTTGGCATTTGAATTAAACTAAAATTCGAAGAGGAAGATGAAAGCACAAGGAAAATCAAAAGGAAGATTACCTAGAAGGCACTGTGCAATGACAATCAAAGCATGCTCCGTTTCCAACAGAAGCATCCTTTGAGGGGGGCAAAATGTTAGCCTACTTTGTGAACTAGGCAACACAAAGTCGAGACGTCAAGCGTTGAAGAACATTTCTTCTTAGAAAGCATCGGGTCGGATCGGAGAGCTACTGCCAGTCGGATCGGAGAGCTACTGCCAGTCGGATCGGAGGGCTACTACCAGTTCGGGACGGAACAGAGCAAAATGGACAAGGACTCAGTTTCAGCTCAGGTCGGGTCGGATCGGATGCCCCGATCCGAACCCCTTCTGCTTTCTCCTCCGAACTGAACCCAACACACTATATCCCTTCACCCCACAATCTCCTGAATGTTCGGAGCGGTTATGACCATTTCCTACCCACGATGACCACTACTCTGATGCGCTGTCAGCACTGGAATCCATCCGAGCCCGAGAACGATGGGATGAAAGACACGTAGCTCCGAACCGAACCGAATCTGAGTGAATTTCCACCTATAAATACCCCGTCAAGAGATAATTAAAGGGATCTTTTTTTGGCACTTTGAGAGTTCAGACACTTTCAAAAACAGAATTCCAGCATTCCCAGATAATCCAAATCGTCATTCAACATTTATTTTGAGATAATTGAATGAATGTACGTGAATTGTGAGTGAAATTGAGTGAATATCTCATTGTACTTGCATCTATATCATCGAGGATAGTGATTACAAAGTGGACGTAGGCTTTTCGACGCCGAACCACTATAAATTCTGTGTCTCCATTTTACTTTTGATCTTATTTTATTTCGATTTTAGTCAATTTGGGTGTTAGAACCATTTTTTGTTCTAACACATAAATGCAACATTCATATGTCAACACATTAAACTTCAACCATATACGAATATAAATACATATATGCATATGCAATATGAAGTGACTGAGCCGATCTAAAACCTAGATTGTGTGTGTATATGCAACCACGAGCAACCGCTAGCAATCACTTGCAACCATCGTCCATAACATGTTTCAATTACATGTTTTCATCCAAAGGGTTTCTACCTAAAAGATAAGGTCGAGGAGATATATCCTAAAAAGATAGATAAAAGCGCAACTTAAGGAAAAAGAAAGATCAAAGATGTACCCTCGAAAAGAAAAGGGCAGGCTGCGCGTATTCTAGCCTCAGTTTCCCAAGTCGCGTCTTCCTCGGCGTCGCTCCATTGAACTTTGACGAGCTTGACTTCGCGGTTGCATAGCTTTTTCACTTCAGTTCCTAAGATGCGTGTTGGAACTTTCCTCACGGTTGCTTCATGTTCCACTTCAGCTTCTTCTAGGATGTTTGGCTCTACCACTTCAGCAGATTCATGTAGACATTTTCGGAGGTGCGAAACATGAAAGACGTTGTGAACTCCAGCTAGTTTTTCGGGTAGCTCTAATCTATAGGCCATCTTCCCAACCTTCTCGATGATAGGAAATGGTCCTACAAATCTCGGTGCCAGCTTTCCAGTGGATCCAAAACGAACAACGTTCCTTAGAGGAGATACCTTAAGAAAAACTCTGTCCCCAACCTCAAATTCAAGGTCGGTCCTTCTCTTGTCGGCGTAGGATTTCTGTCTATCTTGGGCCGTCTTCATCCTTCTTCGTATCAAGTCTATTTTCTCCGAAGTCTCTCGGATCATATCTGGTCCAAGTATGAGCTTGTCAGTAGACTCCCACCAACAAGTGGGCGATCGGCACGGTCTTCCATATAAAGCTTCGAAGGGCGCCATTCCGATGGTGGCTTGTTAGTTGTTGTTGTAGGCAAATTCCACCAAAGGGAGATGGTCTTCCCACGTCCCTCCGAAGTCAAGGACGCATAGTCTTAAAAGATCCTCCAAAACTCTGTTCACTCTTTCTGTCTGGCCGTCGGTTTGGGGGTGATAGACTGTACTCAAGCATAACTGTGTGCCTACCGCTTCTTGTAGACTCCGCCAAAACTCACTTGTGAAGATAGGGTCTCGGCCACTAACAATGCTGGAGGGTATTCCATGGAGTCGAACAATTTCCTTGAGATAAAGAGATACTAGGGATGAGGCAGTCCTTTTACTCTTGACAGGTAAAAAGTGGGCGCTTTTAGTAAGCCTATCCACTATTACCCAAATGCTAGTGTTGCCTCTTCTAGACCTAGGCAGCCCATCAATGAAGTCCATTGAAATGCTATCCCACTTCCACTGTGGGACCTCTAGAGGATGGAGCAGACCGCCAGGCTTCTTCTGCTCCGCCTTAACCTATTGGCAAGTCATACACTTAGAAACGAAATCTGCCACGTCCTTCTTCATACCGCTCCAAAAGAAAGTTCTCTTTATGTCCTTGTACATTTTATCTCCGCCTGGATGTATCGTCATCTTGGAGTGATGTGCTTCTTCGAGAACCGTCTTTACTAAATCCCTTGTCCGTGGGACGCATAGTCTTCCGTCTCGCCTTAACCAACCCTTATCGTCGATGGAGTATCTGTTGAGGTGACTTGAAGTCTCACCCCTAATTAGCTTATCAATCGTCTCCACAAGCTGAGGGTCTTCGCGTTGTGCTGTCCCTATTGAGTCCACTAGAGTCGGGCGTACTTCGAGAGATGCTAGCAAGCCCGGTACAAAATCGGAGGAGGGCCTAAAGTCAAAGCTGGATATAAACTCTAGGCTTTGCCTTTCAACAAACAGCGGGCTTAGGGTCAGTTTCTTTCGGCTCAACGCGTCTGCCACTACGTTGCCTTTGCCCGGAGTGTAGGAGATTTCGAAATCGTACGAGGCAAGAAACTCCATCCATCTCTGTTGCCTCAAGTTACGATCTTTCTGCGAGAAAAGATATTTCAACGATTTATGGTCACTGTAAAGTTTGAACTTCTCACCTAGGAGATAGTGGCGCCAAGACTTAAGCGCAAAGACGATGGCGGCTAACTCAAGATCGTGGGTCGGGTAGTTCTTTTCATGAACTTTCAATTTCCTTCCACCATAAGCTACTACCCTCCCTTGTTGCATCAAGACAGTGCCTAGCCCTGTCCTACATGCATCTGTATAAACTGTGAACATCTTGCTTCCATCTGGTAACGTCAGAACTGGGGCTGTTGTAAGAGCCCTTTTTAGTCGTTGGAAAGCAAACTCGCAATCCAAGTCCCAATTGAACACTAGATTCTTCTTTGTCAGCCTTGTGAGTGGAGCTGAGATTTTCGCAAAATCCCTTATGAATTTTCGGTAGAAACCTGCTAGTCCTAGAAAACTTTGGACCTCAGTTGCATTCCTTGGTGTCTTCCAATCCTGTACCGCTACTACCTTAGCAGGGTCCACAGCTAACCCTTCTTTGGATACTATGTGCCCGAGAAACCTTACTTCCTCTCTCCAAAAGTGGCACTTGGAAAATTTGGCTTTTAGTTGATGGACTCGCAGAGTTTCCATGGTTGCCCTTAGGTGCTGAGCATGCTCTTCTTCACTCTTTGAGAAGATCAAGATATCGTCTACGAAGACCACTACGAACTTGTTGAGGAATTCTCTGAACACCTTACTCATCAGGTCCACGAAGTAAGCGGGTGCGTTC
Organism: Allium sativum; assembly: GCA_030737875.1. Lineage (NCBI taxonomy): Eukaryota > Viridiplantae > Streptophyta > Magnoliopsida > Asparagales > Amaryllidaceae > Allium > Allium sativum. Next base: position 832,717,827 of record CM060924.1, read on the forward strand.
GTCAAGCCGAAAGGCATGACAAGCCATTCAAAGAAGCCGTCTGGGGTTCTCAATGCTGTCTTATCGATGCTATCTTCAGCCACCCTTAGCTGATGAAATCCGGTCGCTAGATCGAGTTGGGAGAAAACAGACGCTCCTACAAGCTGATCAAACAGATCATCAATTCTGGGGAGAGGGTGCCTATTCTTTTTCGTCAGCTTGTTGAGCTCCCTATAGTCAACACATAGATGGAGTGAATCATCCGCCTTTGTGGCGAACACCACTGGAGCGCCCCATTCTGAAATACTCCTTCTAATGAACCCCTTCTCTAGAAGCTCTTTAACCTATTTACTGAGCTCTTTCCTTTCCCATGGAGCCATGTGTCTAACGGGCAACGCAATGGGCTTTGCATTATCTACAAGATATATGCGGAAGTCTATCTCCCGCTTCGGAGGTAAGCCCTTCACCTCTTCGAAGACATCCGGATATTCACGGACCACTTTAACCGATTGCAAACTCTCAATAGAAGCATCTAGCGATTCGAGATAACTAAGCATAACCGCATACGAGGGGTTACAAGTAATTTCCAGAGTGTTACCGAGTTGGGTCAGAAGCCTAATCACCCTTTTCTCACAATCAAGGATGGCACCATTACTGGATAGCCAATCCATGCCCAAAATCAAACCATATCCCGAGAAGCCCAAAACAAAGGCACTACATCTAAATTCTACGCTTAGAATAGAAATTTTCAATCCCACACAGATCATAAACAAATGAGCCGGGCCCCCGATTGGATTTGAAACAATTAAGGGGTCCTTTACCATACTAGTTTCTAGGTGCAGAGATTCTACTAAAGCAGATGAAATAAAGGAGTGTGATGCGCCAGAATCAAATAAAGTGCGAACTGGGTGATCATAAAGATAAACTACACTTTCTACGGAAGTATTTATACCTCGCTGTTGCAGAGGTGGCGCTTCTAGTACATGAACCTGTGCCCCTGAGGTGGATCCAGCCCTCTGCCCCTGCCCTCGCTTCTTTGGGCAATCCTTAGCCATGTGGCCTATCTCACCGCAAGAAAAGCACCCACCATTCAACTTGGCCTTCTTTTTCCGGCAAACTTTCACTAAGTGCCCCACTTTGCCACAGAAATTACACTTCCTCTTCTCTTGGGACTTGTTGTCTTTCCCGCCCTTCTTAAAGTCTGTCTTCTTAGGCTATAAACCCTCTTTCTTCCCTTGAGAGCTTTCTGCCTTTGTCTCCTTCTTGCCCTTATCCTCTTCGTTCAGCAATGCCATCTGCACCAACCTTTCATACGTAGCTCCCATGGGTATATGGGTCATGGCCAAGCTGTGTAATGGCTCATTCAATCCTTTGACAAAGCGAAGAGCCTTCTTGTGTGGAGTGTTGACTAGGTCCAGTCCGAACCTAGCCAGCTGATTGAACTGATTAACGTACTCTTTGACTGTCATATTCCCTTGCTTAAGAAATAAGATTTTTTCCAATTGGAGACTCCTTTCAGCTTCTGAGAGAAATTTAGACTCAAACCTCGCCTTAAAGTCCTCCCATGTTTCCACTGGTCTTTCTGCATTGGTAACTTCCCACCAGTAGGAAGCCTCACCTTTAAGTAGCTGATCGTCGCTTTCCTATGAATCAGAAAAGCGCGACATTTAAATTAAATTCTGCAAGCATACAGGTGTGTACCATACAGGTCGAACACAGGGAGGTAAATTAAAATTAATTTATTTATCTAATCTCTTGGGCGAGTTAGACGAAGCCTGGAGATTTTGTTGAAATAAAAACAAATTGAAATTGCGAACTTAGGATTATCGTTGAATCTAATCAACGATTAATCACTAAAGAAAGTAAATTGCAAAACAAGAACAACAAGGCAAAAAATAAAAGTGCAGAATAAGAAGAACAACAAAAAGTAAATTAGGATTGTCGTTGAAACTAATCAAACGACTAATCACTAACAAAAAAATGTAAAATACAATTGGTGTTCTTCCAAAACTAATTGTGAAGACAACACCGATTGCTAAGAAAAAGAAAAATGCAGAAATAATAAAAAGAAGAAGAACTGTTATTAATGGAGAAGAGAATATAGAATAGGATAGGATGGTGGCTACAATGACATTACAAGGGTATTTATAGGGAATAACCAAACCCTAACCCTAATACAATGATAGATGGGCCTTAGGGAATTCACAAAAGAGTTTACAATGAGAGTCTCAAATGGGCCTTAGTTAAATCTATTAAATTTTTGGCCTTTCTTCTTTTCCTCTTGGTTCATTGTCAAGCTTCCCTTGATTTGATATGTGCATGGACTTTTTATCAATCATTTTCTTGTTCAACAGCAACTAGATGTGGGATCTTCATGTACAATTCTTCAAAATGTAAATATATAGCAATCTGATCTCCATTTCTCTACTTTTCTGGTTGCATGCGGGCTGGGTTGGAATATCTGTAAAAGTAACAAAACAATACCCAAGTAATATTTATTTATATACAAAAGATAAGATATAAGAGCATAAAATAAACACATTTCTATGTCAATCAAATACCCCCACACTTATCTTTTACTCGTCCTCGAGTAAAACAAGAAATGAAAAACCAAACTAGATAGGTCACACTTTCGTAGGAAACACGATTGCATTGAGCGTATGCAACAAGCCGTTAAACCCCTAGGTGTCCCTAGTAGGACGAGTGGTGTCTCGTGAGGGTTTTCAGCGGATACTACCCACAAAATCCAAATGCAGCATGATATGGTTCTAATGAAACTACATGAATGCAGAGGACTTATGCAATTGAAAACAAAAAATGAAAACACGACTTGTTCGGGAAGTGGTACAACAATTTAAGTTAACAATTTCTAATCAGTTGATTTTATTTTAGATACCTCAACTTGTCACAAATTTTCAATATAATTCAAGTTTACAATGTTAAACTCTAGTTTGGCCAGTTGGTTTGGTCGATAACATAGTGCAGCCATGAAATAGATTCTTAGTTTGCTTGGCATAGTTTGTAAAGTGGTATTCTAATTTCCTTGTGTATGGCTAGTCAAATCAATAAGGTCAAGAAGTGTTTGGGCATCATCGCTTATTCTCCATCTCTATAAAAATTGAAATTTACGATTAATTACATACACCTAACTAAAAAGACCAAGGTATACCACCCATACACTGCCTTGCGGACTGACGGAGAGTTGGGACAGAGCTTGGCGGATTGTGCAGACCGACGCTGACTTTGTCAACAACATGTCGGTAATCCTTAGGTGTCCAATCTCATAAAATGAGACCAAGATATTCCAACGCTGACGTTGTCAACAACATGTCGGATAGAGCTTGGCGGGTTTGCACACCAACGCTAGGTATACAAGCAATGTTGGATACCCTTGGATTACTATTATTATTATTGAAAATTTAAGCACAAAAGAGAGTTACGCGAATTCAACTTAACACAACTTAGTTTTAAAGATTCGAAAAGCCAATATAAGTATTTTAAGTCCTCCACTTATTTAAACAAAGTCTACAATATAGAATAGATTTCATGGCCATCACCTAAGAATCTCCCTATGTACCGGTTACACTATTATCCCTCAAAATTAAACTTTTCATTATATTTCTTATTCGATCTAAGTTGAGAGAGAAAAATACTATCAACTGACTAATAATTGTTAACTTATTTTGTTGCATCAAACTAAAATGAGTCATGTTTCAAAAAAAAGGGCATGTTAGTACAGTCTAAAATGCATGATGGTCCTATTTAAATGGCTGAAAATGAAAAGAAAGAAAAATGAAAAATGAATGAAATGCAGACTCCCCCCACACTAGAACTATACAGTGTCCACACTGTAAACGTTTCCTAAATTTGAAAGATCGTACCCAAAGGTGAATGAGATGCAAAATTATTTGTAGAATGAAATGCAATCTAACTATATGTAAGAATGGATCATATGTACAATGATATATGTGTTTGCAGTGCACGCGATACAAAGAATACCACCATCTTTTTCCCCCACACTTGGTTCTAGCCCTATGAGTCCCATTCCCACTGTGTCTAGACATGTTTTCTAACAAGCAAGAGCTTTTGAAAACCATCTCATCTTTAAACCTAGATTTGTACTCCAGCAGATAAATGTCCAGGGTCGTCCTAACACGAAGTTTTCCAACAAAGCTAACATTCCAAAAATAATTCACGTGCTCAACAAATTTATCAGTGTAATTGTCCAAAAATTTGTGATCGTATATAAATTCAGTGAAATTTGAATTCTGAGTGTTGTTCAAGAGTATGTGATCACCTTTCTCTATTGACAAGGTATTTTCGATACCGACAATGTCAAGTTCGTTTGAAATTTCCTCAAAGTTAAAATTTTCGAACTCGTGACGTGAATCCACTTCTTCCTCATTTGGCAACTCATCCTCATACAATCCAAAGAATTCATGTTCGTTAAAATCCTTTTCCAATTTTGAGTTTTTGAAAAATTCAACATTTCTATTCTGTTCAATTTCTAGAATTTCAAGTTTCTCATAGCCCAAAAGAGGAAGATCAAAATCCAAGCTTAAATCTTTTTGAAAAGAATCAAAATCCAAATCATTTATTGAATTTTGAACAACTTCATTTAGATCATCATTCACAATTTCGAAAGTTGTTGTTTGAAAATTTTCACTATCAGTAAAGAATGGACTATTTTCTGATTCATTGCTTGTTTGAATTTGATTCTGTTGCTCTCGTTGTTCTTTCAAAGATGTCAATATACAAAGAAGTTCATCGGCCTTTTTGTTTAGTCTTTCTTCCCTCTCTCTAAGAATGTTAAGACGATTGTTGATTTGAGAGCTCTCGTTTTGGATTTCTTGATTCTCAAAATTATAGTCCACATTAATTTCACAATCAATATTATTTCCAATGTGGTAGTTGTTTGAATTTTCAGAAAACTGACAATGATATTGGAAATCATTTTGATCATAGAAATTTTGTTCATAACCAAAACTGTTAAAATTTGAGAGAGAATTGCAATTTTGGTTATTTTCAAGATGTTGATATGGGCTATAATTTTGAAAATTTTGGTTTTCAACGCCATAATGATGTGGATCAAAGCCATATTGAGATTCAAAGTTATTTTCATGTGGATGTGGCCCATAATCGAAATTGTTGAAATTTGAATTGAAGTCGTCATTTCGATCTTAACTTTGAAAATGTTGGTCATTTTGAAAATTTTGAAAATTGTTGACATTTGGCTCGAGAAATTTTGGAAAATCTTGCCTTATGAGTTGTAATTCGTATTCATACTCTTTAAGAGGACGTCTACTCCGATTATTATCCCACATATCTCTCAATGATTTTTTTGAATCAGACATTTTAAAGAAGTCACGGCAAAACAAAAATTATCCTCACTTCAAAAGAGTATAAAATACTCAGTTGCGCTCTATTAATTAACTGACTCAATTGGAAGGGGGAAGAGGGTCTTATGGCCGTTCACGTATAGTATACATACTAAGGGATACGACCAATGTTTTACGGGTAGTATGCAACCTCTTTTGCTAAAAGTTCAATAAATTGAACTAATATATATCCGCGATCCAATTATACGAGACAGTCAACTTCACAAAACACCACTTTTCAATTATATTATTTTGAAAAATCAAAATTTTATTGTTGAAAAACGATGAGATTGATGATAGTAGCAATGGAAATTCGTTCCTCACCAAATATATTCAGAAAATTCAGTCACAGAACAGCACAGAATAAATTGCAGAAAATTAAAAATTGTACATAGCAAGCTGCTGCCCCTACAGAATTTTTTTACAACAATTGTCTATATTTTTTCTTTGCAGTAGAGCACCTATAGAGTTAAAAGAAATTTACAGTGGGGTATGGCTGTCCATCCAGAAAAAATGAGTAGCGTCAATGATTGAAATCTCACTATTTGCAATTTCTTTTGATTTCTGAAATCTTGATTTATTGCTTGAACTCCAGTCACCTTGTCCTTAGTTCGAAATCTCTTTTTTTTTTGTTTTTTTTTTGAATGAATTGAATAACAAAAAAAAGCACAAGAAAAAGAAACAAAGGAATTAACAAAAAAAAAACTAACTTTTTGAAGAAGATGGTGCTGAAGTGTGGATTGAAAAAAAAAACTGTGGTGAAATGAGATTATGTGAGAGGAAAGAGTATTTGATTTGAGGGAATAAATGAAGCAGGGAAAAATAATTGAAAAAAAAAGAATGAATCTTTTTATGACCTTCCCTTTTTTTTTATTGTTGAAAAAGTGGACAAATAGGAAAGAAACAAATGACAAAAAAAAAAAAAGGAAGAGAGATTTCAGGAAAGAAAGAGAATTGTAAAGGAAGGAAGGAAAGTGTTTGGAAAAGAAATTGAGAAGGGAAAGCAATAAAAGAGAAGACAAAAACAGAAAGAATTTTTTTTCTTTTGTTTATTGTTGTAAAATTAGAAGAGGATTTTTTTTTTTGAAAAGAAAGGGAATTTTTAAGAGAAGAAAAGAAATCAAATGTATTGAGAACAAGAAAGACAAAAGAAGAAAGAAAAAAAAATTGCAAAAGAGGAATCTTTTTTTTTTTTGAAATTTGTAAAAAGAAAAGGAATGTAGATGATTGGAAAGAAAGTGGAAAGATGGAAAGAATAAAGGAAAATTGAAAGCTGATTTTTTTTTAATGAAGGAGAGAGCCGGAAAGAAATAAATGAAAAAAAATGGAAAGAGATATTGTAGGAGGTGAATGAGAAATGCAATTGGAAAGAAATAAAAAAAATGCAAGTTTTTTTTATGAAAATTTGAACAAGAAGAAAGGGAAAGAAATGAATGGTAAAAACCCAAACAAAAAAGGAAAAAAATTAAAAGAGGAAGGAAATAAGAGAAAAAAGCAAGGTTTTTTGAGTAGAGAGGAAGGGTAGAAGAAATTGAGGAAAGAAATAAAAGCAAACAAAAACAAGAAAGAAATCAAAGTAGACAGAGAAGAAATAGCAAAAGTTTTTTTTTTAGAAAGTTGTAGACAAAAGATGGAAACAAATAAAAAGAAAACTAAAGGGAAAAGAAAAATGTGAAAATCAGCAAGGTGGTAGAAAGATGGAAAGAAATTGAAGAAAAATTAGCAACTTTCTTTTTTTGTATATTTTTTTTCTTCTTGAAGGAATTAGATTGGAAGAAATACAAAATAAAAAAAAGGAAAGAAATAAATGAAAAAAAGAAGGAAAATTAAAAGAAAAAGTGGCAAGATTTTTTTCCTTGTCTTAGAGATTATGATATCAGTATGTGATACACAATCAACTAATCAAGATTTTTATCTATATATATCTACAAGAAAACAATAGGAAAATAAAAGAAAATTTGGCAAGATTTTTTTTTACAAAATCAAACAAAAAGAAAAAAAACTAACACGAATCAGAAATTAAATAAATAATAAAATTCAATTGTTACCTCCCCGGCAACGGCGCCAAAAACTTGATCGTCGCTTTCCTATGAATCAGAAAAGCGCGACATTTAAATTAAATTCTGCAAGCATACAGGTGTGTAGCATACAGGTCGAACACAGGGAGGTAAATTAAAATAAAATTATTTATCTAATCTCTTGGGCGAGTTAGACGAAGCCTGGAGATTTTGTTGAAATAAAAACAAATTGAAATTGCGAACTTAGGATTATCGTTGAATCTAATCAACGATTAATCACTAAAGAAAGTAAATTGTAAAACAAGAACAACAAGGCAAAAAATAAAAGTGCAGAATAAGAAGAACAACAAAAAGTAAATTAGGATTGTCGTTGAAACTAATCAAACGACTAATCACTAACAAAAAAATGTAAAATACAATTGGTGTTCTTCCAAAACTAATTGTGAAGACAACACCGATTGCTAAGAAAAAGAAAAATGCAGAAATATTAAAAAAAAAAAGAACTGTTATTAATGGAGAAGAGAATATAGAATAGGATAGGATGGTGGCTACAATGACATTACAAGGGTATTTATAGGGAATAACCAAACCCTAACCCTAACCCTAATACAATGATAGATGGGCCTTAGGGAATTCACAAAAGAGTTTACAATGAGAGTCTCAAATGGGCCTTAGTTAAATCTATTAAATTTTTGGCCTTTCTTCTTTTCCTCTTGGTTCATTGTCAAGCTTCCCTTGATTTGATATGTGCATGGCCTTTTTATCAATCATTTTCTTGTTCAACAGCAACTAGATGTGGGATCTTCATCTACAATTCTTCAAAATGTAAATATATAGCAATCTGATCTCCATTTCTCTACTTTTCTGGTTGCATGCGGGCTGGGTTGGAATATCTGTAAAAGTAACAAAACAATACCCAAGTAATATTTATTTATATACAAAAGATAAGATATAAGAGCATAAAATAAACACATTTCTATGTCAATCAGTAGCCACACTGCCAGTTGTACCTTCTGCCTATCTTCTACAAAGATGACGAATAGGTCCTCTGTTTCCTTCAGCCAATTCCTGGCTGCTACGAAGGACTCGGTTCCATGAAAGTCCTTCCTTCCCATAGCTTTGAAATCTTTACATATCTTAGCAAAAGCATTACCACGCGGAGGAGGTGGAGGAGGAGGTGCTGCTGCAGCTGGGTGAATTCCTGCAGCTGGGGGAGGAGGAACAGTGGGACCTAGCTGATTGGTCCTTGCTTCTAAAAATCGTCTGAACCAACCAGGTATTGGTACACCCTCTGGCAGGTTAAGTTCTTCGGACATGCTGAAACAAAAAGGATAGATTCAAAACGAAGGATAAAAGATAGTACCTATGGCTTTGGGGGGACTATGCCTTTTTAAAATAAAATAACATTTTACCTTTAAAAATGCTTCTTTAAATTTCTTTTGAAAATAAATTTTCAAATTTTTTTATCTTATCTGGTAAACCATGCTCTGATACCAAGTGAAACACCCCACCTCTGTTAGGGTCACTCTCAAAGGGAATGCCCTAATTTTGGTGGAGGTTTATAAGTATAAGTCACGGATACACAAGACAGATATAAATACACATATTTTTGAACAGCGGAAAACAACAGCAACTTTTATTTCATCAAAATACGTGTTACACAAACCATGCCATAATTGTCTTACAATACTTCCAAAAACATTACATTTTCATAACTGTCTTGATTTCATAACTTAAAGAAGCATAAAAACAGAAGTAAACTGCATAAGTCCCCATAATTGCTATCCAAAGCCATAGTCCAAAACGAAAGAGATCCAAGCAATACATTCTTTCTCTTCAAGTTGGATGTGAAAACTGGTCAAGCTGCGGTATTCCCTCCCTGTGGACCTGGGGGGGAAACGAAAGAAAAGAAGACGAAAGAAAAGTAGAGTCAGACATAAAGCCTGAGTAAGTCTAGGACTATTCAGTTTATGAATAAGGAAATGAGCATGATAAGTACAAACTGGAAATGGGAAAGCACCATAAACTGAGTTAAGTTGTCTAGAGTCGAATATACTATCGTACGCCATACTAATCTCTGCACCCCTATAAACTAGTTCCCAACAGGCACCCCATGACCAGGGTGAAGTGATCCATCTCTAATGATCGGCTCCTACTCGCATAGTTACATGTGTCTTACGGCCCCCGATGTTGTAGCTACCTATGCTGGTCCCACCATGGGGTGTATCAAGTCCCATGGTGGCAGCCCGACACAATTCTAGAATGCACAGGTATACTACTGGTGCCCAGTGCCTAATTTTTCTGTGCCGGAGTGTGTGCACGCCCGCACCCCGTTAGAACCTACACTGCTGCACCACCGCCGTCGATTTGACCTCTTACAGTCAGCCCAGTAATCGTGCCCCACCCTGCCTAGTTCAGGGTATCCTGATACACCTTGTAGGGTTACTGCTGAAACGGGTCCCCCGCTACTAGGTTTTCTATTTCTAGCCAACATGCTAAGTTGGTTAAGTGTTCTGTAAACCTAACCCCAATCAGTCTGTATAGTTTAGCATGTTCAATTTGATTAAGTATTAATTCAATTTACTTAATCCTATCAATCCTGACTCAGCCTTAATTGTCTTATTAAAGCCTCGACCTCTCACATTAGACAAGTATTGTTGTGACTGCCTGTTGCCGGTTGGTTCCGGGTAGTCTTACATCACAACTCAGTCTATTCTCGGGTCTTTATTGGGCTCAGTGTTTAACCACCCACATTGGACAGGTATTGTTGTGACCACTGGACAGCCGGGCGGGTCCGGGCAGGTTTACGTCACAACTCAATCCAACCTCGGGTTAAACACATCGTATTTTCTAAGTTTACATATTTTGTCTCTTTTCTTTTTATATGTAAATATTTGCAGCCCACTATTCTAATTCATCTTTATTGGGTAAAATATATTTTATACCACTTAAATGTTTTCAAGGTCGTTGCCCTGCGTCAAACATGCCAACACACATGTTTTATATTTTTAACCCAACGTCATTACCCCCGTTTTATATGTTCGCTATATTATGTTGGGCTTAACATTTAAGCCCAACTTAGCCACATGAAAAAGGGGAGGCTTAGAACATGGTGTTTATATATTCTAAGTAACATCAAAAGGGGTGTGTGAACGCATGAACTTGCAACATAACGGTCTAATTAACATAAGTTAGGCACTTGTGAACTTGCATTGTAATAGCGCATAATCATGACATAAAACATACCTAAACATGAATCATGGTTTTTAATCTATTCATATAAACTTGCATTAAAAATGTAAATCTAACTTAATTATGTGTCGCATATATTATCATATGATTTTGATAACGGCATAGGCCTAAAACATATTTTGTTTGGGCATAAAGTCAAACATAAACTAGCCATGTTCATAAAGTCAACACAAGTTCACAAAGGTGCTTACTTTTGTCACTAATACAAAAGTTTGGTTTTACACTTGAATCGTGATGCCAATTCCAACATTAATTCATATGAATCATAATACTCAAATGGATCCAACTGCCCTAAAAATGATCATAAAAATATACATCATGTAGGCATAATAGTGAATCATATACTTGCATGTATCTCAACTTTGTTGAAATAAACATCTTGAATCATATACTTGCAAATATCCAATAGGTGTTGTAATAAACTACCACAAACATATAGTCGTTAACATTCAACATGAATCATATACTTGCAAATATCCAATAGGTCTAACATCATTATACCACTACACCCCAAATCTATTCATAATTAGAATCATAGCAACATACAATTATGAATTATCATCACCACAAATTAAGTACAATTCCATTTCTCATTTTACACAAATCAGAAACTCAATTATTCATTCACATCGGAATAGCACTCTACTTACGACGTATGACGAATCTTCAGTTCAGGATTCTGAATTTGGAGATGCTATCCTTTGTTGTAGGCGTTGTTTTGATTTAATTGTCGTTGCTTTAAGCTTTCAAATCGACTCCTAATCATCTCTCAATTTTGACGGCTACTCCTAGTCTTTCTTCAGCAGCATGACGGTCTCATTCTCATTTTTATTTGTATGAATTAGGTGGAGTCTTAGGTCCTTTTTATAGAGTTTGTGAATGGATTAGAACCGTCGATGGAGCTTAGATTAATATTAGCCGTTCGTTTGAAAGAGAGACCAATCAGGAGCTGACACCTAGCCCTAGTGACAAGACAAAGCTCAGAAATTCGGCCAAGCACAGACCAGGCTAGCCAGGAGGGGCTGGGTTCGACCTGGCTCAGGGGCCAGGTCGACTACCCAGTCGACCCCCAGGTCGACTACCCAGTCGACCTGGGTGCCCCAGGTCGACTACCCAGTCGACCTGGGTGCCTTGGGCGGGAAAATTCCTGCCCAGCCCAATCTGGGTCCGATTTTTGAACTTTGAACTGTTTTCTGAAATGATTCTGTCTATTTGAATTTTAAACTGAATTCTAAAACTTCCGGAGGTCATATTTCCCTCATACGGAGTCCGTTTTACGCAAACTCGGACTCTATCTCAAGCAAAATTCCGAGACGAACGCAATGGCGTATCCCGTTTCCCTTAATTCTTTGATTTGAAATTAATTATACTTTAATTTGTGAATTTCACTGTTATAGAATACACGGGGTGTTACATGACGACTCTTAATTAACTAATCTTCTATAAAAACACCCTAGAACCCCTAACCCTAATCACACAAATTCATAACAAGAGCCGCCATGCCGTCAATGGAGGACCTAGAGTAGCCGCCATATACTTTCAACCCTAAAGCAAGATGGAGGCTTGAATCAAAAATCAAATCAAATCTAAATAACAACTAAGTCTACATCAAAGGCGAGCAATCCAATTTCAGAATACAGATCCCAGAAAGACAAGACTATTCTTTTTAATTGTGAGTATGATAGCTTTCACAAAATAATTCATTAATTTAATTATGATAAGATATAATTGGGATTGTGAGAATATGATTTTGAAACATGTGATGTAAATTGTATGTATGTTTGTGGTGTTGGATCATATGTTAGTTCTTATGTGAATTTTATGCAAGTTGAATCATATATCTTATGCAAGTTGAATCATATATCTTATGCAAGTTGAATCATATATCTTATGCAAGTTTGTGATGATTGGATCATATATGCATCTATGAACCTTACGCAAGTTTGGGTTGTTGAAATATGTGTGAAATATGTATATGCATATGCTAGTTTATGTGACATTAATCTACATGTTTAGATCTATATGCAAGATTACACTTTTATGATTAGATCTATATGAAAGTTTACATCTTTATGATTAGATCTATATGCAAGATTACACCTTTATGATTAGATCTATATACAAGTTTACATCTTTATGTTTAGATCTATATGAAAGATTACATCTTTATGTTTAGATCCATATGCAAGTCCACACCTTTATGTTTGGATCTATAGCATATGCAAGTTTACGCCCATCACTTATGCTAGTTTTGTATCATATGCTAGTTTGAATAAAGTTCATATGCAAGTTATTGGCTATGTAATCTTATGTCATGATCCTTAGATCTATTTTATGTGTTATGTGATGTTGTTTTTCTTTTTATGAGTTAGACTATTTGCGTGTCTAACATATGTCATATGAGAATGTACGAATAGCATGGGGATGATGGGATAATATTGAATATACATAAAATTGTGAATTGGTAATAAAATGGCCCTAAAAAGGCATATAATTTATTTGAGACATTAATTGGCATAATTGGTATTTATGGACATAATTTTAAGAGACAATTATGGACATAAATAAATTTGGAATTTATTGACAAATTTGAATAGGGATATTAATCCAATTTGGGGTTAAATAAAGATGTGTAATAATAAACCTCCTAAGGCACGAGGTTAGACTCTTTTGTTGTGTAAGACTGCCCGGACCCGCCCGGCAAATCCAGCAGCCACAAATGTCAGTCTAATGTGAGAGGTCAAAGGCACGAATTAAATGCGTAACAATTGTAAAGACACGAGGTTAGGCTTGTTTGCAGTATAAGACTGCCCGGACCCGCCCGGCAAATCCAGCAACCACAAATGTCAGTCTAATGTGGGAGGTCTTTACAAGGTTACTGTTCTAATAAATTAACACTTAACCAGATAAACATGTGGTAGGACATGAGGGGGTTAAGTGTGTGCCTTGGGTGGCATGTGAAATACGATCAGGTGCCTTAATAATTAATTAATGCTGATTAAAGACAAATATGACTGACAAACAGAAGTTTGGTTGAGTGAGTGATTCTCTGAGTAACAATCTGATGTTGATTTCGGTCTTCGGGGTTGGTACTTAGGGAGTTATTCTCTTAACCTATGTATCTGTGAACTAAGATGTACTTAATCATAAACTAAGTAAAACATGGTAAGTGGATAGGGTTAAGACCAGCTTAACCAATAATATATAAGTGGGTAGGGTTAAGACCATCTTAACCAATAATTTGTTAAGTGGATAGGGTTAAGACAAACTTAACCAATAATAATATATTGATCGGATAAGCGGATAGGGTTAAGACCAACTTAACCAATAAGATATAAGTGGATGGGGTTAAGACCAGCTTAACCAATAATATATCGATCTGATAAGCGGGTAGGGTTAAGACAAGCTTAACCAATAACACATGTTGATTTGTTAGGTGGATAACATGGGGGATATGTGGGATATAATTATGAACACTTAACCAAGTTGAAAACATGTAAGAAGACATGAATAAGAAGGGGTTAAGTGGGGACCAAGCATAGGTGGAAAGCTTGTGTGGGGACCCTTTTCAAACCAGTAACCCATTTAGTATCTTTGTGTGCTCGACCCAAGTCGAGGACGGGACACGCTTACTGGGTTTGATTGTAAAAGGTCAAAATGGGTTAGCGGTGGCAACGCAAGTCCAACGGGGTCATGTGCGTGTGTGGGCCCAGGCTGGTAGGTAAGACATTGTTGCATCATGTGGATATAAGTCGTGCATCTTTAGTGGTATCGGGTTGCCACTTTGGGGAGTAATACACCCCACTGTGGGACCAGCACGGGTATCTACGAGTTAGGGAGTCGATCGAATGGGGAAGGTAGTGGGTACGACTAGCAGAGATAGGAGCAGACGGCACCTATGAAGACAACTAGGAGTATAACTACCATATTATGAATAAACATTATAATTAGAATGAGGAGGGTAGGGGGTACGACTAGCAGATATAGGGGCAGACGGCACCTATGAAGATAGCTAGGAGTACACGAAACTACCATAAATATTATTTTGTTCGGTGGGTAGGATCAACTTTTAGGGTGACTAGTAATGGTGCGGTGTAATTAGCATTGGTGTAGTATAGTAATTATCCTATAGTGATTAGGAACGAGATTAACGCCAGAATATTCCTCTTATTTGCTTCGTCATGCCCACTTGTTTCATGGTCATATCTTATCTTACCAAGTTTATGCCTTATCCTAGTTACTTTAATAATTATATTGTTAAAGTTATTATACTCGCCAGACTTTATGTCTGACCCCCCTTGTTTTCGCCTCTTTTCTTCCTTTTCCCCCCAGGTTCTCACGGTGGGACTAGTACTAGTAGAGCTTGAACTTGGATCTCTTTCTCCCTCTTTTGGAAGTGCTTGGATTACTGAAAGTAAAGTTCAGCTCATCTCTTTTATGGCTACTTGTGTTGGGGTTTTTGCTTTTTATTTTATGTACTCTGAAACAATTTATCAAGATGGATATTAAGTGTACTTGGTTTATGAAGTTGTTGTAATCAAACTATTTCTCCTCTACAATAAAAGTTGTTCTAAAATTTTCAAGTACCATTATTTATATCTTCTTGTTATATTCTGTTCTATACACTAAATACGCTCCATGGAAGTTAATGCATTCCCTTTGTGAGTGACAATAATGGATGTGGGGTGTTACAAGTATTAACCATACTCGGCTTATGGAGTTGGCGAGTATTAACCATACTCGGCTTATGGAGTTGGCGAGTATTAACCATACTTGGCTTATGGAGGTGGCGAGTATTAACCATACTCTACTTATAGAGTTGGCGATACTCAGCTTATGGAATTGGTTTGGATATGGTGGCAAGTATCGATTGTAGCTTAGAAACGGTGGCTAGTACTAACCATATTTGGGTCGACGAGCGTCAATCATGCTCGACTTAATTCGTTCAAACATAATCCATGTTCGAAAAAGAAAGTTTATTGCAGCTAAAGAGCTACAGAAAGAAAAATGAATTCTAAGTGGGGAGATAGCTGAATCCAGAGCACGCCTAGGAGCTAAATCCTAACTCCGTACGTGTGTAATGTTATTGAAATAATAAATGTATATTTCTTATATCTTAAGAAATGGGGAAAAAATCTAAATCTTATTAATTGATGACGATGCCACGATTGTTGGGCTCATGGTCCTTTCCGTTTCTAGGAGCTCGAGGATCGGTCCGAGGAGCTTGGGAAGAAGATTGTGGTGGCATGGCCTGTGTGGTTTTCTTGACAAACTCGGGTAGTTCTCCACGCCTAACCCTATCCTCGATGAGATCGCGTAAGTTCATGCATTCAGTGCTGTTATGACCTGCCATGTTGTGGTACATGCAGTGCTTCCCAAAGTCGAGTTCCTTATGGGTCGGCTCCCTTTGAGGAGTTTTTGGGAAGGGTAGAGATCCTCGCACATTAAGATACATATCGAGCAGGGAGGAGTTGAGCTCGGTGTATTGATCATACTTATTCTCTCTCCGGAGTCATACGTAGCGATCATTCTTTCTGAGACTTTTCCCTTTCCTTTGTTCTGGCCATTGGTGTTGGATGGACCTCCGTCCTTGGTGATGATCACCTCGAGGCTTTCCATCTCAATGCTGTCATCTTCTTGTCGGAGGAATCTATCGGCTTCGGCATAGAAGTTTTCAATGTGTTTAGGAGGATCTCTGGTTAAAAAGATCCTGAATTCTGATCGATTCCGAACACCTGTAATAGCGGCCATAAGCACCATCGATGGCACGGGTAGATCGACTGATGCTACAGGCGCGTTGAATCTTTCAAAGAAGGATCCGAGGTTCTTGCCGGACCACTGCTTGATAGAGATTAGGAACATGACGCTCTTTGGTCGAGCGATGTGGACTCTGAATTGCTCGATGAAGCGAGTGACCAACATATTCCAGCTGTTGATTGACTCGGTTGTTAACTGCCGGAACCACATGCCAGCTATGTCTGTAAGGAAGAGGGGAAGCACTTGGCCATGACGTTGGTCGATGCCGAGAGTACTTCCATGTGGTGCATGTATAGCATGGGATGAATTGTCGGTCCGGCCGTTGTTGGGCTTCAGGACCGGAAGCTTGAAGTCTGGAGGATTTCGGGAGTTTCTAATTTCCTTGGTGAATGGACTGCGATCGATATCATCCGCATCCTGCTAAGAAGAAGTTCCCCGGATGAAGCGTCTGATGATACTTGCAAGTTGGCTTCCATCTCCAAGGAGTCATTGCCACGAATCCAATTCTGCACTGGAGACATTGTGAGAATCCCAGGATTGGGGTTCGCCGAAAGCATGCTCTGAAGAGGAATGGTTGGTTGGGTTCGACCTCCGAGAGTTGAGTGAAGGTGAGGATGTAACCTAGCCTCTGGACCTGGTTCAGCTGCTGCTGCAGTCGCTCGGTCGTTATTGGACTGAACCATACCCGTTCTTGTTGGGAGTAATGGACTCCGGCGAGTGTTACCCATCTGGGGCTCGACGTTGCCCTCGCTATGTTAGAAGGATTTACGGTGGTGCTCCCCTCCGTCACGTTGGGGGCCGGTATGGTAGAGCGGTCTTAGTGACTCGGAGGGTTGCCATCACCAACTCTTCATTGGAGGGGAGGCGGCATAAGACGGGTTTGTAGTAAGATGTTGGGTCGAACTGGGTGTAAAAACGTTCCTGGTTCTGGTCGACCCATCAGTTGGACTTGTTCTAGAGCTAGTTGTCCATGGGGTTGCGTTGTTTCCTGAACTGGAGGAATGTCGGTCGACTTGTTCTGAACTTTCCCCGGGTCGACCAGTGTGTCTGTAGCTACCAAAGCTCCACTTGAAGTTGGAAGTGAGGACCCTGGCTGTGACCGACCAGGAAGTGAAGTTGAGACAGGAGGAAGCGAAGGTGTGGACCGATCTGGGGCTTGGATTTCCACAGACCGAAGATCAGTTGTTGCCCAAGCCTCGCGTGGTGGAGTAAATGATACTCAATGTTTGAGAAATTCACCCTGAGATGCCATTTGATTTCTGAACTCATACAAGATTTTATCTATGTCGTTCCTAGTGAGGTATTGGGACGTGTCATCGTGGGAGGAAGCCTCATGGCTTGCCCCCATTGTTGTTGTTCCTGCTACCTCGGCAGGTAAAGGATGGGAAGATGAAGCATCCTTCTTCCGCTTGTTTTCCATTGCTTGGCTTAGAAATTGTTGAAGGCAGTCGAAGGTCGTAGGGTATGGCAACACGTTCCCCTCCCTGGCTCACCAAAGTGTTGTCGTCAAAAGTTAGTCACTAGTGACGGTCAACCCCCAATCGTGCGTAGAACACGCGAATAACAATCACAGAGTACAGAAAAGTAAGTAAAAACAGGAACACGCAAGGTTTTCATAGTGGTTCGGCAAAATCGGTGCCTACGTCCACTTTATATTTATTGATTTTTGATGGATTACAAATTACAATTTATTTTTTTAGTAGAACATAAGTAGAGATTACGATATCATTGCAATATTGGAAGTGCACGATTGGAAGTTTTTCAGTATACCGAGTATTGTTTGATAGTGAAAAATTCAGCATACGAACTCAAAATTCCTTTCCATATTTAGAAATCGGGTATTTATAGTTGAAGGAGTGGGATGAGCCACGTGTTGCGTGGCTTGCCTCTTTTTCAGAGCTTGGACACGTGGAGCTCAATCCGGCTGAATAGTTGCGGCGGTGGGACCCGGTCTATTGCTGAGTAATAGTTCTCTCAAGAATTGTGGCTTGCGTGGCACTTGAACTATGGTGTATCAAAAGCAGAGTTTTGGCCGGAAGCGTTTGGCCGCTTTAAATGCCTTGAGAACCGGACTTCATTGGAGATTGGATGACTCATCTGGATATTTCCAAGTAAATCCGATCGATCCGAATTTTAAGGAGTGAGTTGACTCGGTCGGCCAGGAAAACGATTATGCAGGGAAGTTGTATTCTGTCATTGTTGGAAGGGAACCGGACCGGGCCGAACTTTATTTGGACTTTGAATTAGAGGGTCATCCATTAGGATTGGTTGGTACTGGATGACGAGCCTTTCGATGTTGGGCTATGATCCGTTGAGTCGTGACAGCTTTTGCCAAAAAGTTGGTCAACATATATATATATATATATATATATATATATATTTCAAAAAAAATATATGTATATATATAGGTGAGCATGCGATAGCACCTGAAACAATGCAGCACCCTAAAATGCCCTCTGATTTCCACCACATATGATGTTTCTCTCTCCCTCCACTCATTCTCTCACCTCCCACAAACTTGAACTAATATAAATGTTTGGTTTCTATAGGGGGGCTTTTGGGGTGCCATTGAATGCTCCTTATATATATACATATGTATATATATAGGAGTATTCTGGAACACCCCTATTTTGCAGCAACCATTTAGCACCTCTACTTTACCGTGAGCTACACTAATCCAAATCCAATAAGATTTTGTAGATGGTCAATCCACATATATTTTACCATCTATCCAAAATTTGAGTTCGTTCCGACATTCGTAACATCATCAAAATCTTAGCTCAATTATTCACCGTTCAGACATTTATTCGAACCGTTAAATTTAAACGTCAAATATATTATTCTATGAATGTCGGAATGGGCTCAAATTTTGGATAGATAATAATATATATGTGGATTGAACATCTACAAAATCTTGTTGGATTTGGATTATTGTATCTCACGGTAGGTTAAGGGTGCTGCAAAATAGAGGTGACTCGGAACGCTTCTCATACATACATGCGTACATATACATACATACATACATATATATATATATATATATATATATATATATATATATATATATATATATATCACCCCAATATCCTTATTTATGATTTTTATGCATTCTAAAAGTAATTTTTACATGTGGATAACTAAACTAACATAAAATATAATAGCTAAGTTGATAATTTTTAAAACGTGATGAAAGTTAGGTTAACTTGGTCAACCGATATCCGAACTAAATGTTTTTTTAGGAATAGTTATAAATTAATCTAATTTCGAAACCAAACCACATGAATAAATTGATTTGGTTGGTATAACCAAATGATGCTTGCTTTTAGTTATATATTGGCCTAACGAATAACGAATATAGAGGCATGTTCAGGTGGCCTGCTTTTGATCATTAAGCCATATTTGTATAGCATCAATTAAAAACAAAGGGCTTAAAATTAATGCAGTGATCAGCCGCCATATCAACATAATCAAACAAGCTAGTACCATCTGAATTGCCTCAAAAGACCCGACAAAGGGATTGCTGTCAATTAATAAACTTTGGCCTTTCCCCAATACTCAGACATAAAATATAGCTAGAATCGATGTTTCGATCGATTGGCCTCAGTTTGCTATATCGATTTTCTGAATTTCTCATGTGTGACTTGTTATATGTCTAGAAGTTGATTTCAAGGGCTATAAGTAAGATTAGTGAATGATTACTAAAGGATCATAGCCTACGCTTCATGAGATATATGATCAGAGGGCCCAAGATTGAATGGATAGTGTTTCATTTCCTAATGTTTTTACTGCTTTCCCGCAGACCAATTTTTAGATGATCTGACCTGCAACAACCAAACAGATATGGTCTATATACCTGGTGGGCTATTTTATTGGATGCGTGTTTGAGTGTTAGTTTGTGCCTTGACATGCTTGTTCGTGTACTCCCTACCACCATTGTCAATTATTCGGATTCAATGGTGCCAGGTCATGTATGCGTGGGTGATCTTGGCTTTAGGTCTTGGCATTGTTGGTGTTTTGCGATTTCTTTGCATGGTGGTTTTAGTGTGGCGTGGTTTGCTACCTATTCTTCGATTGGCTGTTATCTTTTCGACAATCTCTTTGATCTTGTGTTTTGGATATGTTCGTTGCCCTTGCACGGATTGTGGGTGGCAATCAGTCATAGATCTATGTGGATTGTGATCTGAATTGGCTGGCTACAGCCCATTCTTGGGTTGGTAGTTTTTGTTTTGTTTTGGCGGTCGTTATTGCTCCTAGGTTACTTTTGGCACACGACAACTTTTATAGTGGCTTGTTTGTGTTAGATTTGGTTCCTTTTATGTCTTTTCGGACAGTCGGTCGGGGTTAGTCTGTCTCAGAGAGTGGGATTAGGTTTGGCGTGTGTACTCACCATATTGTTAGCACTAGTGTTGCTAGCTATATGGGGACTACATGTACCCCTAGTCCTCAATTAGCGATGTCGGTTGGATATTTGATCTAATCTTCGGTAGAACTCATATAGAGAAGTCCTTACTTGGTTTTTGGTGCCTCATTTCCAGAACTTTATGTAACAACCCGGAATTTTGGAACCAATTTAAAATTTTTTTTAATTGATTTTAATGGAAATTAATTATTTTAAATGATTTATTTCGGAAATTAACAACTTAGAATCTATTTAAAAACAAAGTTTGAACGTATAAATTTAAAATTTAATTAAAAAGAACGTGTAACATCGCGGTAGTTTTGAATTTCAATTGAATATACTTAATTCAATTTAAGTCGGATTTCTATAAAACAAGAAACGTTAGGATCTAATTAATAACATATTTCTAATGAATGTGAAAATTTTAGATTTCATATTATAAAATGTAAATTATGCCCAATTCAAAATTTAAAATAGTCGTATTGGAATTTATTAATATTCTAATATTACATAGCCCTTAAAAATGAATATTTTGCAAATGAAAAGAATTCGACGAAACTAATTTTGTTGGATTCGAAATATTAAATTATTGCTGGATTTCAAATTTTGCTCCAAATGGACTCAATATGTGGCTGGGCGCGATAAAACCGTTCGTTCGAATAATTTGACTGGTTTTATAAAGGAACATTATTGAGACGACCTCAGAATTTGAGAAACTTTTTTTATTGAATCCGTATTATCGAATAATAGTAGGATTCCACATTTCGTGATTTTTGGAGTTAGTATGTGACCGTGCATGATTTTAATGTGAAAAACAGTCAATATTTTGACTTTAAAAATTCGCTTTTGTGCAAACGGACTCGGAATTCGACGAAACAAGTTTCATTGGGTCCGTAATGCTAGAGAGTAGCTGCTTGTCAATTTTCATTGAAAACGGGATCCATAGGTGATCACACGAATTTTTAAACGATGAAAATAAGCGACATTTGAGTATTATTAAATATAAAATCATTGAAAATAATAATTAGGCTCCACTATAAATTGGTTAAAACACTTTTTAACCTAATCTAAACCTAAAAAATCAAGCAGCCTCATATACCGTACATCTTAAGACCTATTCCTAGGTGGATCCCTCGACCCAAGCCACTAAAAACCCAAGGAAGCTGTAACGCCCCACACTTTTCTGAGCCTAAATTTCGAAAAAAATCGAAACTCGAACACATGCAAGCATGTAGCATGTAAATCTGGTACCTGCAAATAAAAGATCATGGGCATAATCAAAGTACGATAAGATAACTCACAACGGAAACAAAGTAGGATAGACTAGTACTAACTCAAGTAACTACCTTTTTAAAAGTAAGTCACTTTGCTAATACCGAGCATGAGAGAGAACGAGAACCGAAAACTAAACTAAGTCATCTTTGAGAACCCGACCTTCTCTAGAGAACCTGGGAGTTGTAATAAGGAGGGGGTCAGAACAACAAGATTCTGGTGAACAAGAAATGGACAACACAGATTATAATACACAGATGTATCCCATTTAGTTCAACCCAATATGTATGTCTACGAAGGTTAGTAATTCTAGCCTAACCTTGTAAAAAATTATGCCCGACTTTGACTACCCTTCCCAAGATAACATTCACAATTAAATACGATGTCGAGATAGAACGTTTACGCATATGTTTATGAAGCCTTTATACCAGAACATGTATGGTTATTAAATCGAAAGTGAACTCCTAATTACAGAGTTTATATATTCACACGCATATCCTTCATTATTTAACGCCTCACTATCGGATGGTGGATAGGGTGGATTCTCCTGATCACTTAAGACCCTAAGAAGATCTATTGGTCACTCAATACTTCTTGATAATTTATTCAATGTTAATATAAACTAGAGGGCACTAGCTACGGGACCCTACTAGTTAAGGCTTCCGTCATTCACACATATAACCCATACCCCGTGTAAGGTGAGAGAGGGTGTTTCGCTTTACCATCCAGCTGACCTTATTGGATAATCTCCTTAGTCGCTTACTACTTCCCGTAGGAAAGGTAGCCCTATGGAATGACCATACCAGACACTTTTAAATTTATAGGTTTGGGTAGGCCTCACCCACACACCATTTAAAACCTCTAGACTGCAAAACCTACTCCCAGGTGGGCTACTCGACCAAGCCACTTAAGACCCAAGGAAGCGGACTATATGCGAAGATTATTAAGTTCATACCCAATTAGCCTTTAATGTTCCTCCTAATGGGAATAAAAAGCTATGTTAATTGAGTTATTTCCGTTTAGCTTCTTTTCATGGAAATATCATACGTACATGATTAATTATTGTCACTGATTCTTATGGTTAATATTGTTTCATATCATTAACCTACCAAGTCCAATTCTAGCTTTTAATTATACGCTCTATATTAACTTGTATAACTAAGGAAAACTATATTATCCTTAAGATATATGATTAATTATTTTTCCTTATTGGACTTAGTAATTTTTAACGACAATCAATACCCATAAATCCCCATTTTGTTTCATTTATTTCTGTTCATATGTGTATTTCCATTAATAACCATAACGGTTATCTTTTCCTAAGGAAACCGACAAATCTTTAATTTCCTTTTGTTCCCATTGATTATAATTAATGCCATTTATGGCCATAATCTTCCTAAGACATTAATAAGCAATGGATTATTCTTATCTTATCAGTCCCGAATACCTATTCATTGTACCCTAACAGACATCACTAATTTTATTTGTTCATTACCTATTATATATATATAAAATAAATAAAAATTTGTGCACCAGACCTCTCACATTAAGCTGACCACTTGTGGACGCTGGATTTGTCGATCGGCTCCGGACAGACTTCTACCACAAGTTTCACTTAACCTCGTGTCTTAGTGCGGTTATAAATTAAATTTCCTAATTGGGGTTTACATCATTAGTCCTAACCAATTTTATAAATTGTAACCATTAGGCTTAATTGCCTAATTGAATTTGCTTTCCTTCAAATCAACGTTGGTTACAATAGCTATTTATTTATTCATGGCCCTATTTATAGAAATCAATTACATTAATTGCTGCAGTGGTCACCGCAAATATATTCATTTAATATGGGTTACATTTACATGTATATTTCTATACAATGAATATTGTTCAAACATTCAAACATCCATTATAATGTATATTTTGTTATTTACGTAGATTCGAGTGGATAATATATGTATATTTATATTTATATTTTTGCAAGGTTAGCGTAGTTAATTTCTTTTATTCTTATTATCGTTAATTTTAATAATTTGGTTCAACTACTAACCGAACATTCCTTTTTGTATTCAATCTTGCAATAAGGTTCTAAATCTTACATAAAAGACAGTCAACTGTAGTTATTGTCAATTATGCCTGAATATTGCAATGAACATAATTTCAAACCACAAGAAATGTACCTTATGTATATTTTGGAATAGCGAATGCAAACTACGCACAAGTATGTATATTTGTATTTCTACGTGAATTTACACAACTTTTCCCTTTTCAGTTTTTCGCATATTTCTTGTTGGTTCCGAATAATGTCCTTTTTATTTTAAAAGAGGAAAAAGCATAATTCACAACAATTAAGTGAAAATCCCAACAAAATTGAACATAAATAGGTTTATATTTTTTTAATCAAAATTACATAATTTATTATTTAACACTGAAACTAGAGATCTGGAATATAACTACATCTAAACAGTGTTTAATGGGACTGATTTCAAGATCTACAGTGTTTTGTAATAACCACAATATATTTTCAAGCATAATTGTATGTAATTTGTATAAACAATTAAGTAAGCCTACAAATAATATTATTTATAACCACAAATCTATACTCTCAGGTTTTTATCAACATTCATAAGTAGATCTGATAGGTGTCATTTCAAATTCAATAATATTATAAACAGATTTGATAATATTATGCATATATTTTAAGATCTAATTCAAACGAGATAAATAGGCTATTATAACTTTGTATGTAAATTTCCCACTCGCCTGAAAGCATCCAAATCGGAAATTTGAATAACCTTTTAGGCCTACAATTTCCAAATTCTAACAGATCTACAATTATTCTGAAAAGGGGATACCTTCAGATTTGAGATTTTCAAGAAAATAGGAAAAGAGAAGAGAAACTGATGAAAAATAGCTTAGACGTCAATTCATACCCTTTTCCATTTAAATCTAATAATCCCTTTCAAATCAGAACTATTTATACATGATTGATTGTATATGAATATATTTTTAATTAAGAAATTGATTTGAAGAGAAAGGGAAATAACAGAGCTTCGCTGCTGCCTACAAATTTATGTGGAAAAGAATGAGATCTTACCCATTTATTTAAAGGAGTGGAATTGGCCATGAACCATTAGATTTACTTTAATTAATATCCGTCCATCTGTTTAATAATATAATATAAACTAACTCATTAATCCTAGCCGTCATTGGGCGTTCTGGCACCCAGTAGGTCGATCGCTTGTGTTGTCAATCGCCCATTGAAGGCGGTTAAATATAGCATAAAATACGTATATTATAGTTTAATTATTTTCCGTCCATTATCGTATTTCGTCCGTAATTTTTTCATACGGACTCCGTTCGCGAAACTCCAAGCATGAAAGTTGACAAGAATTCCGAGACAAACGCAATGGTTAAAGCTTCGTGGTCAAATTCCATTGTTAGAAATCCCTATTTTTGAGATCTAATTAAATAACTAATTTATTGTCAAAATTCCGGGTTGTTACAGAAGCGGACTATTCGTGAAGATTATCAAGCTCATACCCAATTAGCCTTTAATACTATCATTTATGTGAGGTGGGCTACGTGATTGCCTAGAAGCTTTTTATAGGTGGATCTAACCACTTAAGACCTTAATCCCAAAGCAAGCCATGTTATTGAGTTATTCCCATTTAGTTTCTCTTTATGGAAATACTTCCACGTAAGCAAACTAGCTATCATTACGGGTTTCTATGGTTAATGACATTTCATATCAGTTGGACATATATGCGACTGCTGGAAAGTGGATACTTATGTCGAATAAGGCAACTGACCTCGCGTCATTAACCTACTAAGTCCAATTCTAACTTTTAATTATTAGTTCTAGATTAACTAGTACAAAATAAGGAAAGTTACATCCTTCCTATCCTAGGATATTTATTTAATTGTTTCCTTATTGGACCTAGTATTTAAAACGATAACCATTACCCGTTAATCCCCTTTTTATTTCATTTATTTCTATTAAATAGGGTTATTGCCATTTATGACCATAACAACCATATTTTCCTAAAGCGTTAATTAATCCCTAAAATGCCATTATTTCCATTAATTGTAATCAATGTCACTTATGAACCTAAGAGTCATAATTTCCTAAGACATTAATTAACAATAAAATATGCTTATTATATCAGTCCCTTTTTATTTCTAATTTAATTACTATAACTCTTTAGCCATTCCTAATTTGCTTTGATTTGATTTGTTTTGCACGTATATATGTATATACATGTATAATGAGAAATATTTACTTACTTAATTGGAGTTACAATTCTTATTCCTAGTCATTATTTTCAAATTGTAACCATTTAAGCCTAACTACCTAATTTAATTTGTTTCCCCTCAAACAACAATGGTTACAATAGTTATTATTACATTATTAGTATTTTTTGCCCGCTTTGCTGGGCATTAAAAATTATTTTATTAAAAAAACACTGTAATGATTAAATATCAAAAATAAAAGAAAAAAAAGTATTGTAATTAATATTAGATAGTTATATATATATATATGGCATTCTAAACAATGTATGAGTAGTTGTTGCTCAATGTATGATTTGTTATTAAGTTTTAAATATATTTTTTATGTATAAGAGGCATTCTAACTTAAAAAATAATCAAATTACAACATAAAAATAAACATCCATATCAGAAAAATACATTAACCAATGGTAGTTTTCAGAGCAAAATAAATATAAGATCATGAGTAAATTAAAATACAATTCTTTTAGTATAAATTATCTCCCATCTAAGTATGTTCTAATCACATTTACTATTTTCTTCTCCCCAGATTATCGAACCAAAAGATCCCTATTATAATATCGAACCAAAAGATCTCTATTATAAGGAACCACCCACTGGTTATCTAAATATGTATTTCTAACTCTGACAGTATGTTTGGTTTTTCTTCTCCTGTCCGCAATCATCAAACATTGTACTTGAACAAAACCTGAAAAAGAAAAAGAAAAATTAGAGTTAAATACAAAAAAATTAATTTATATTTTAGAGTTGAATAAAGTTTTTGATCATAATTTTTTGGGAATTTCCTTGTACATTTAGAACCCTTTATGCAAGGTGATTGAAATCCAGCTCTGCAAGGACCATGTATCATAAATTGTTTAACAGCCGCATATCCATATGAATCTTTCTCTTCATCAGGGATCTCTGCACATACATACTTATCAATATTACTCTACAAATCCTTCTTACCACTTTCTTCCAACCATATTAACATATGTGCATGGGGGAGTCCTCTTTTTTGATACTCAACAACATACATAACTAAAAATTAAAATTTTGCCAAAACATTATTAATATGAACTGAAAGGAAATAATAGCCAGCATGATAAATAATTTTAAATTATGAAATATGTGACATTATATTTAGGGGAGAAAACAAACTTGTTGCACATGGTCCAAATTAGCATTTGAAATATTTGAAGGTTTTGATGAACATTGTGGGCAATACAAAACCATTTAGGAATACAAAATCACACAATGTTCACATGTGAACCTTTTCAGATAATATGACTTAGCAATACAAAAGATCACACATGACAACCATTTAAGAATTAAAGGCTAAAACCAGCAGCACTCTTTATCACAACAATTTGGAGTTGGCACAGTAATACATTTGAAAAAACAGTGAAAGGAACTACAGCTCTTGCGATAGCACTCGTTGCACTTTCCAAAGTCTGCAATACTCCTACCAACCAAACAAAAGAGCAGTATAGCAAATAACATGATGAAGTTCAATTTTCCTTTGCTAGTCGCCATGTATTTTGATATTGTAACAACCCCTGTTTTTATAACCTGTTAAAACAAGAAATCAAGGCAGAATTAAATTTTAAAATTAGAATCAGGGGAAACGGGTTATGTCATTGCGTTCGCCTCAAAATTTTACATGAAATAGAGTCCGAGTTTTCGAAAATCGGAGTCTGTATGAGGGAGATATGAGCCTCCGAAGTTTCAGGAATTTTCAGAATCAAAAACAGCTCGAAATTCGAAATCGAAATTTGAATTCAAACCCCAGAACAGGCAGGGCAGGAAAACTCCCGCCCATAGACCAGGTCGACCTGGGGTTCGACCATAGTGTCGACCTCCCAGGGGCCAGGTCGACCATAGTGTCGACCTGGGGGTCGACCTGCCTCCCGAACCCCTTTTCTGAACCTGATGCATTCTGATGTATTTAGACTCGTTTTCTATCCAGATTCGTCTGCCTAATCCTATTTAAAACAGCCCCTAGCCTCATTCTCTCTACACCATCTCATTCTGTCCTTATGCCACCTCTGTGAAAACCAAAATGATAATATTTAAATTAAAAGAGACCACTTCTTCTTCGTCAAGACAACATCTAGGAATTGCGAATTGGGGGTTTTCAACTAGAACAAGACTAAACAAATAGAGATTCAACAACTGCAATAACTATTTCTAGAATCAAATCTCTGCACTCTAATTCTCGATCCGCGCTCTGTAAGTTCTAGTTACTTTGAGATTGAAACTTGTTAATTTTGATATGGACATGGAATAAAATGAAATTGGACCTAAGCTGATTTTCTCTTCAGATCTGTTCTTGTCTCTTCCTGAATCTATGATTTTGGGTTATTTCTTATCGATTGAATCATGCCTATTCATGTTGTTGGACCTAGTTTATTATTCAAACGCTAGATTGTAACATAAATTCTTGGATCTTGACTATGGGGAATATTGTCTACGACGTTGAAACTATTGTTAATGACATAAGACTATGACTATGCCTATGACTGTGGACATAAGATTTTGCCTATGCCTATGACTATGATGATGAACATAAGACTATGCCTATGCCTACGACTATGATTGTGAACATAAGACTTTGCCTATGCCTATGACAGTGAACATAAGGCTATTGCCTATGCCTATGACAAGGACAATTGTGGCTAATCACCTATGACTCTTGACTATGAGAATTATTACCTATGATTATGAACATAAGGCCATTATCTATGACCGTGACTTTGAAACTATTACTGTTAATTGCCCATGACTATTTGCCTAGAACTATTTTTGATAATTATCCAGGACTATTGTGATTAATCGCTTATGATTCACAACTATGAGATTTTTATTACCTATGACCATGACTATGACTACTGGGGTTAATTGCCTAAGACTATTATAGTTGATTGTTCATGCCCATAAAACTATAGTTGAAAACCATGTTGTACACCGAATTGGCATTTTTGTTGGATCGAATACTTAGGGTGTGACTTGCTTAGTTTATTCGCAATTATGTACACCAAAACCACTGGATCCATTATCCTTGTATTTGGCTTGCTTTTGCATGCCTATTCTTTTATGTCAGCGTTTATCATGACCATCGCCTTATCTTGCTAGATTTGAAATCCTATATGCCAGTGATGTTGTAACCAATTATCTCAAGTTATATCATACTAGTCTTGTAACCCCTTTTATCGCTTTATGCTAGTCCCTTTTTGCCTATCATAGTTTTGATGTTATTCCCTCTATTTCAAGATTTGGATTTATTTGTAGTATAGATCGATTCGCGTTCACGTGCGATGGGAATACGATTTGGGTAGATTAGGAAAAACATGAATTGGTTATGAACATGAATTATGAACTCAATAATAGGCAAAACTTGAAACATGAACATTGTTGTAACTTGAATCTGGATGTGGGCATGAAACTTATCCTTGAAGCTTGACACGAACTCGACATGAAACTTGAACATGGACATGACATTAGAATAAACATGAAAATGACCAACTCGAGGTTGGGTTGAGTTTGCAGTGTAAATCTGCCTGGAACCGCCCGGCAAATCCAGTTACTGCAAACAATAGGATCCAATGTGGGTAGTTGGTCATATCGTGCTTGAAACCCGAGGTCAGACTGAGTTGTGGTGTAAATCTGCCCGGAACCGCCCGACATATCCAGTGACCACAACAACAGGTCTGATGTGAGAAGTTGGGGTGCATTAATGAATTAATGCCACATGATAGGGTTAAGTCATGTACCGCTTGAATATACTTAACCAATTTGACATGATGATTTGATAGGGTTAAGTCATGATCCGCTTGAATATACTTAACCAATTGGACACGATGATTTGATAGGGTTAAGTCATGAACCACTTGAATATACTTAACCAATTGGACACGATGATTTGATAGGGTTAAGTCATGAACCGATTGAATATACTTAACTAACTTGACAGATGATTCGTAGGGCCAAGTCATGAACCTTGAACGACAACACTTAGCCAATTTGACATGACACGTAGGAGGGTTAAGTCACGAACTTGAATGACAACACTTAACCAACTTGACATGCTAGACTGATGGGGTTAAGTCTCGAATTTAAATGACAACACTTAACCTACTGGACGGAAACCCTAGTTGCGCGGTCCTTTTCAGCAGTAACCCACTAGATGTATCACGGTACCCTAGAACTAGGCAGGGTAGGGCACGATTACTGGGTTGATTGTAAGCGAACAGAACGACGGCTGAGTTGGTGCGCCATTGTAGGTTCAGACAGACTATGGTCGTGCATGTAGTCCGGAGTTGAAAAAGTAGGCATTGGGCACCAGTAGGTTTACACTGTGCGTGCTTGATTCGTGTTGGTGGTTGGCACCCTAGGGCTTGATACACCCTATGGTGGACCTAGCACAGGTGACTACATTTCGTGATTGGGTTGTATGACATAGACACATGAACGAGCTAGGACTTGTAGGGAGCCGATCGATTAATAGATCATTACGTGGAATTCGTTAGGTAGCATAATCCCTAGTGGTCCTAGGTTGCATAAACCCTAATCGAATCTAAAAAACGTTCAATAGGTAGCATAATCCCTAGTGGTCCTAGGTGGCATAAATCCTAGTTGAACACGCGATAGTTCATGATAAGGAAACCTAGCCAGAACATGGGTGGCAGTCCAAACGATTTCAAGAATGGTGGCACTACGTTGAAGTAGTATAGAAATACGTAATGAAACTCGTACGATATACGGCAAGGGACTGTACATATACATGGAAAGGATGATACGGGTTGGGGTACTAGTACAGTTGGTGCAGAGAATATAGGAAATCAGAGAAAATAGTGGAACGGTGAAGCTTAGAAATCTTGCGATGTTATACTTAGTAGAAACCTTGCAATGTGATACTTGGTAGGAACCTTGTGATGATACTCTTGATAGGAAGAATGAGATGTTATACTTGATTCATCGTGCCTGTAGCTTACCTTGTCATCATGCTTATGTTTACTTTCAGTTTATTCATGCCATATTATCTTCACCTGTTTTTATGCTGAAAGCCACTAGGACTTACTCAGTCTTTATGACTGACCCAGTTTGTTTCGCCTCTTTTTCTTTCGTTTCCCTTCCAGGTTCGCAGGGTGGAAATACAGTTTAGTTCGGATCTTACCAAGCTCCAAGGCTCTTTCATGTACTGCTTGGATTTCTCTTGGCTATGGCTTGCTTTGCTGCTTAATTGGGGAATGATTTATGACTATGGTTTTATGCTTCTTTACTATTGCAAGACAGATTTTGATGTAATGGATTTAATAGCATTTTGATGTAAAAGGCTTTAGATCTTTCTAGATTTTAAAGCAATGAAATTTGGTTCTTCTTCCGCTGTTTTATATGTTCTGTCTTGTAATATTTCTGTGTATGTTTACCTAGATAATGCTCCACCAAAGTTAGTGCATTCCCTTTGTGAGTGACCCTAGCGGAGGTGGAGTGTTACAGATATTTTTATGGATCGTTTCCTTCTCTTGATGTTATGATGTTTGCTACACTTATTTATAGGGCAGAGGAATACAGTGCAAGGCCTTTAGAAGGAAGGAAATAAATCCTTTTATATAAATCTCCTATAAAAAAAAAGAATTTGTTTCTAATTAATGTCTATATGATATGCTTTCATTGTAATAAATGTCATTAACTTTCTATCCTTTCATTTATAATTTTTCATTCATGTTTTCTATTTTATGTTTTCTAGGTTGTGTCTCCACTGTATGGTAATATTTAAATATAGGTGTAACAACCCGGATTTTTGGTCAATTTATTTTATTTATTTAGTATGGTTTTAAATATTGAATTTTATAATATAAATGGTATTTTATTGGGTTATCGATTAAATAATCGAAATACAATTTATTTTGATAGTCATCGTAATACGAGAATTTAAAATAATTCAATTCGAAGTTAGAATTAAATCAGAACAATTCAGACGATCAATATTAATTGTATTTGAATATAGATGATAATAAAAATATTTTATTATCAGAGATTTTATTTGTTTTTGAATTTAAAGTATATTATATCGATTTAATATGGTTATTTTATATATACACATTCGAAATAAAATTCAGAAAATATTCTATTGAGTTCAGTATAACGCTATAACATTGGAACGACGGTTGGTGTGCTAAAATAGCGGTTCACGATTTTTAACTGTGAACCCCGAGATATTTACAATGGATAAGATCGAAATCGAATCGAAAATCAAATCGATATCTGTTTAAAAAGAATAAAAGATCTCTTTATATCGAAATCAAATCAAATCAAATTAATCAGAAAATCTTTTAAAAATAAATTCAAAGATTTGTTGTGTACTTCCTGTTCCCCTCCTTCTTCTATAAAATCGCGACTTCCCCCATGATCAAATTCCATTTTTCCCTTCAGAACTGAAATTGAAAGTTTACCAAATCAATTCAAAGCCAGAGAGTTTTTATTTCTTTTCTCCCTCTTCTGTGTAAATCGCGTTTCACCATTATGTACCCAAAATCCAAATCGAGTTCCAGGCATCGCGAGAATGACGCTCAATGTCAATTCGAGGCGCGACAGTACTTCGTAGCGTTCGACTTCATCCCAGCGCATCTAGATTCGAACTCGATTTCGAATTTCGGTATGAATTTGAGTCCAAGCTCATAGTTTTGGGGGTGCGACGATGTGGGATAGTGATGCTCAGAGTTCGATTTAGGGTGACTGAAAGGTCACGAGTGGTGGAGTTGATTGCGATAGGATGCGATAGGGTGCGATACTGTGTAGTTGGGGTTCAGAGCCGCGATGAGTTCAGAGATGGTGGCAAGTGGTGAAGTTTTTTGGATGTGGCGGCATTCGGGATTAGTTGTCTTGTGGGAATGGAGTTGGGTTCTGTAGCAGTTGCATTGAAGACCTAGTTTGTAGTTTTGAAAGGAGCATTGTTAACCAGTGAAGCAAGTGAATTGCTGGACATGGCAGTGGTGCCAGGTCGCCATTCAGTGGTGGAACGGAAAGGGGAAATCATTGGTTCTTTGTCTGTAGACATGGAAAGGAGATTAAGGTAATTTCAATTAAATACCTTAATTAGTTTAAAGTTTAAACAAAATATCCTAATTAGTTAATGTTTAAAAATACATGGGTTTGTTTAAATTGGTTAAGTTAGAATTAATTTAGTAACCATTAGAAGAAGAGAAAAATATAGGAAAGTTATTTATTTATTTAAGTAGTTAATTTAAATAAATAAACATTTAATCGGTAAATTTAAATAAAATTATCGCAGGTGCGAATTCATTCGAGAAGATTAGTAGCCGCTAATTTGGAATATAAATAGGATATTTGACAACTGCAATCACGGTGAGTAAATCTCACTCACCTCTTTATTTAGAATTATTTTTATCCGTTAAAAATAATTGTTGTTGCTTGTTGGATGCTTTCTAATTGTTTGAAATATATTAGTTATTTAGGGTTGACTGTTATATATATATATATAGGGTTGATGGTTGGATTGATTCCCGCAGTCTCATTAACGGATGCCCGCAGTTTAATAGCGGATGATTTCCCTATGCGCCCCACAAATATATATTAGTGGATGACCTTCATACCGCGATGTCCTGTGTAATAACCCGAAATTCTGGGCCAGTTTAAAATTTTTATTTTGGCAATTTTAGCGACTTTTGAATATTTAAAATGGATTATTTTAAATAATATCGGCGGGAAAATTTATTTTGAATAGATTTCGAACGTATATATTATACGAGTCGTCGTTAGAATATAAATATTTATATATAATTATAAATAGAATTGGAAATGGCGCAGTAGTTCGATAATTCGATTTCAAACTTCCATTGATTGTACCGGGTGCAAAACAATCCAGATTTTAGTGAAATCAAAAACATTAGGATCTAATTGATAATATCTTTCCAACGAATCTGAAAAATCAAAATTTCATAGCGGGAATCAAAAGATATGTCCAATTGAAAATTCTGAATAGTCGCTATGGAATTCAGGCCCTTAAAAATAGAAATTTTGCAAACGACCTCGGATTTCGACGAAACCACTTTTGTTGGGTCCGTGATGTCAAATTATTGCTAGATTTCAAATTTCATAATTTTTCGAATCAATATGTGAGCGTGGCAAAGGAAAACGCGTTTGACCATTTCAGTTGATTTTAATCGACTGAAAAATGGCCATTTTTCCAATGGTCTCAGAATTCGATGAAACTAGTTTTGTTAGGACCGCATCGTCAATACGAAGCCAGAAAATATTTTTCTGGAATTTTTCAAGTTAGTATGTGACCCTAGTAAATTGAAATGCGCGTTCAAATTCAATATATAGAGTTATATGTGATTTTGATGAAAACAGATCGAAACGATCGAGTCAACCTACGATACATATCCCATTGTGTTCGGAATGGGGGTAATACGCTATGGACGACAGGCGGTGGACCACGTTTAGAGGTCATATGTAAAAGTCAACTTTTTGAAAATAAAATAATAAAAAATTAAATAGTTAAATCTCCCTCCTCCCCTTATCTTCTTCAGGTTGGCCCCCCCTTTATTCATTCGTTCGATTCAGAAAGAAAAAAAAACAACAGTCGCTCCTCAAATCACCGCCGCCCTACCTCGCGGAGCGCCACCCGCCGCCGCCCACGTCGCCAGGGTCGCCGCCTGACCGTGCCCCTCCGTTCTTCCTCCTTCTCCTCCCTCCAGTGCTAGGTCGCGAGCCCCAGCCTTGATTTCCACACCCCTCCACCGCCTGAAGCAATCACCGCCGCCACCTCGAGTGTTGCGCCACCCACACGACCCCGCCGACCCCTCCAACCTCCGGCAACAGTGAAAACCGCCTCCCCCCTCTGCAGTCGAACACTGTGAGCCCCCTTTTTCCTTTTTATTTTTATTTTGTTTTGTTTAATTAATTTTAGCAATTAAAAATCTGAAATTTTATATTGTAGGAGGATAAAAATATAATCTTTTATATTGTAGGAGGATAAAAATATAATCTTTCATATAGTAGAAACTGTAAAAATGTAATCTTTTTTTTACGATAGAAAAGATGAGATTTTTACAATAGAAAAGATTAGATTTTTAAAGGAAGAAAGACGATATTTTTAAATGGAGAAAGGCGTGATTTTTTACTTATGTAGTGGATTAAAAATATGGTTTTTAGAAGGGAGAAAAAATAAAAATTTATATTTTTATAAAGGCGAAATTTATATTTTTATAAAGGCGAAATCTATATTTTTATAAAGGCGAAATCTATATTTTTATAAAGGCGAAATCTATATTTTTGAAATGGAATTTTTATCTATATAACATAGTAAAAATTCGATTTTTATATATTGGATAGCAAAGTAAAAATTCGATTTTTATATATTGAATAGCGAAGTAAAAATCCGATTTTTACATATGTAGTGACTACGGGCAACGAAGGTGATAAAAAGGCGTGAAAGATGAAGATTTCTATAAAAGAAGTGTCGTGAAGTTGGATAGCTATTGGTGAGAACTTCTCACTCTAAATTCTCTTTTTCTACTTATATATATATACTAGGATGTAGACGGTGTTTAGTAGCACCCGACACCCGTCATCCACAGACCATGGATGGCTTGTTTGTTAAATTGTTTGGTTGTGTAGTTGGTTAGATTATTTGGTTTGAATTGAATTGTTTGGTGAAATGGAATGGATTTGATTGATGTGTGAATGGCGTGGGCCTTCACTAGACCGGGGATAAGGCTAGGCCTCGTCCCGTTTCTAGTATCGTGCCGTTATGCCGCCGAAATTTTCTAAAATAAATTAGAAATATAAAAATATCATTTTATTTGATAAATGAACTGAATAGAAATTCATGTGTTAAAATAAAATATTTTATCGTTAAAAATATAATTTTTAACGTGGAAGTGAATAAAATAAAATATTCATTTACAAACCGGACGGTTTGTTTATGTACACTTATTTGAAGGACATTGATTGGGACGATAAATTTTACACATCGCCCAACTGCACAACTAAAATCTGTGTTTGATTGTTTGAAACCCCACACGGGTGTTGGGATGAAATTTGAAGTTCACTCATCCTGATTGATTAAATATGTCGATCGATTGATTGACAGGCTGTTATAAGCGTTAGATATCTACATTTGATGCTTATACAGTGTAGTGCACTTTGGTTGATGGTTGATTATTTTTCAATGCTATTATATACCTGTGTTGTATGGAATCCATATAATTAACATTATATGGTGATTGATTGGGCCCATTCCAACCGGGAAAATAATGAATATTATAAAAGAAGATTCATGTGTTGAATATAAAAATAGTCATGTGTTGACGATGTTCCTGAGTTGAAAATATTTTACATAACAAAAATAGTCGTGTGTTGGAAGAAATATAGATTCATGTGTTGAATAGAATAAATATTCATTTGTTGAACAGAATAAAGAAGTTTTTTAAAAATATATAGCCGTGTTGATTAGAGATGCGCTATTTTGTCGTGAACGATATTTATATCGATTTTATTCGTTTTATAATGAATATTGAAAAGTGATTTCAAAATTTAATGTTTTGAAATGGAATTCAAATTGGATTAGACTAAAAATTCAAATTGAAATAAAATTGAATCAATTTGAAATGAGTTCGAATCGAATAGGAAGTGAATTTGAATTCGAATTGAATAGAAAGTGAATTTGAATTCGAATTGAATAGAAAGTGAATTTGAATTCGAATTGAATAGAAATGAATTCAAATTGAATTAAATTGAATTAAAAACGAATTGAAATCGTTTTGAATGAAATTTAGAACGAACTGGAATTGAATTGAAACAAATTTGAATTCAAATTAAATAAAATTGAAATGAATTCGAGTTGAATTGAAATCAAATCGATTTGAAATTGAATATAGTGTTGAAATGGTTTTGAAAACGAATTTAAAACGATTTATAAAATATGTTTTAAAAGGAAATCGACGAAATATATATAATATATATATATTATATATATCATGGCCTGAATAGAACGCGCCGCTCCGCGGCAGTTCGTGAATTTCGACCATTGACTTCGAATTGACGTTGCGGGAGATCCGACCGTCGGATTCTCCTAAAACCGGAACCGTTGGGTTCGTATCGAAAAGAGCTTTCCAATGAATATTAGAAATTTAAAATCTAATGGTTGGATTTGGAGTTATGTCCAAATCAAATTTGAAAAAGGTCGCTGTAAGTGCAGTTCGATGGCCGTTGTTGGAAATCGACTGTACGGGCCTTGATAAAATTATTAAAAATATCTATAATTTGTGTAAAATCATAATATATGGATTGGAAAGAATTGAGCTGGAGAATTCCACATTTGAAAAGATAAAAATAGATTTTTATCGAAATGAACTAGTTTTGAACTAGAATTAAAATCAATTTATTTTTGAAATAAATAAATTGAATTTGAAAGTGAATTTAAAAATAATCAATATTCCCAATACGTGGATTGGACTGGAGTTGAATCGAAATTATCTTCGGGATATTTCGATGTTGGATTTCGTGACTATACAAATATTGTTATGGGGATTTGAAAGATATATTTTATATCGTTATTTCCAATACGATATTTGTTGGTTTCAGAATTTGATATTGAATATAAGCCGATATATTTTCTATTCAGAGCCTTGTATTTAATATCAAATGTGATTTGAGTTTATCGTGAATCGTGTTTTAGAAGACATTGGTTCTTTAACCCAGTTAAAGGCAAGGTATCGATTTGTGAGAAGATTAAAACTAAGTGGAGTTTTAATGAATCTTTAATTAGATTAAAATTTGAATTGATAATTTAAATTATCAAATCTGAAAAGTGATCGAGAGTGGAGTATCACCAGTTTTTCTCCAAAGCGATAGTTAAATCTTTAATTAGATTTGAACGTGAAATGGTAATTAATTTTACCGATAACACCGTGGTGTTAGATGTGGAGTATTACCAGTTTTCTCCATGGGATATATAGGTTGGGATTGGGAAATAAACTAAATAATTACTTCGGTGTGGTTCGTTAATCCCGACTAGTTAGAAATGATATCCAAAGGAAGATTAAAGATTAAATTTAGAAGAATTTATCTTGGATAAAATTAATGGGAACCTTTCCCTAAGAATGTGATTTTGTGAATAAAAGGATATTCTGAATTGGAATGAGGCGTTCATTGTGTTTGTGTAACATTTGTTTATTATATACGTGGGTTATTCAGAAAGGCCGGGTTATACCCATTCTGAATAACCGATTCGACGAGATGTCGAAGATGAAGACGGTGGTTGAAGACCGGAAGTCTTCACATCGTTTGGGTGATTACTGATGATCTTGATTGGGCTGTACACCCAAGATGAGGGAAACAGTTGGTGATCGTCCAGACGTACCTGGAGATGGATGGATATGCGAGGAAAGTGCCTCCGGTTTCGTTCAGACCCAGAACGAACTTGTAAATGGATTGTGTGTCTGACATTGGATTTTATTCTATGTTGATTGATCTTTATTAAATATACATCTGTTTGGCGGCGGAGAATTTATTCTCTTGCTTAACGCCCTTCTCTGAGACATACGAGCTCAGAGGTTGTATATCGATGGACATCAGTCGCATGGAGTGAATTGCCTGTGTGGCACGCGTAAGTGGCAATTGATCAGGGCTTCTGTTGAAAAGCAAAGCCTTGTGGTTGATGATCAAAGCACGGCCTGTGTGGCGTAGCTTTGTGTATAACGTGAATTCGCGAGCCTCACACCTCGGTATGAGTCAAAAACGGGATAGTGACTGCAGGGAGAGCACGACGTTTCTTTCTAGCAAGGGTGGTGTCAGTGACCTACCAGCCCTGACATTTATATACTTTTCACCTGTGTGGTTGTTGGAATGCGAGGCGCCTCGGATATAGGTCTGTAAGGACCGGGAAACGTGTGTTCAGGAATAACTAATCCTCAAAAGTAAGAGAGGACCGACCCTGAAGATCTAAGGATCATAGTGGGGTCCTGGGACAATTGCTAGAGTGTCTCGAACGCGGAGAGGAGCTTGCCCCTTGCCTCGGCTCATGACGGAAATCCAATTTCCAATACGTGTTATTGCGGTTTTAATTGAAGAACTAGTATGGCGACATGATAGATGGTACCCATGCCGCCTATGATTGATATTTATGATTGAAATTGTTTTGACACTATACACTTATAATAGTATCAAATGATTTGTTTTAAACGTACCAAGCATGTTTGGCTATTATAAGGGAAAACCCTATCCTCCGGCTTGCGTTGCATTGTGTGATGGGACCTAGGTCTTATAATAGCTTCATTTTTCCAAAAAGCATTGCGTTGTTTTGTTATATGCACTAGTATTCTTAGGAGGAAACCCGTTCCGTGTTATACGGTGTGGTCCCTTGAATTACTCTCTTTTAAAGTAAAGTTTTAAATAACTGTTTTAGTTCTCACACCAGTCCCATGACTGACCTGGAGTTTATTGTTTTAACCTAAACTCTGGGTGCCCCTATTTTCCACACGGGCAGCTAGTAGTTTTGGTTTTGCAGATTTATATTCACAGGGTCCTGATTTACAGCTGGAACGATGCTCGGAAAGCTCTGTATCCGTGTATTACTTTCAGTTGTGTTTTGTATATTTTTCCGCTGCTATGTAATTTATTGTAATCTCTGATATTTGTCGAATGTAATTTAATCATTTATACTATGTATATTCTTGTATCTGATGGAATTGTTGTAATAACAATGAAATGTTCTTCCGTATGCGCTCATTTGTGTGTTGTTCTCAAAGTATTCGTGCTTTCCTTCACGGGGAAGTTACGGGTCCTTACATCCTGCCACGAAGCAGGATGGGTATTATTTCTGTTAACTAACGTCTGTGGATGTAGGAGAATAGGTTGGAGGGATCCAACTGGATTCCTCAAAATTTTACTAATTGTCTGTTTTCACATATTATCATATATATAATGTGTTGATTGAAAATTGGGTTGTTTGAATGTTTAAAATCACTGGGGCCAAATTGTTGATATATAAAAATATAGTGAAAATGATATTTGAGATTTTAAAAAGGGAATTCTATTTTTATAAATAGAATTTGAATAAGAGAATTGAAATAGACTTTGAATATACAATTCAAAATAGAGTTAAAATAGGAATTTCAAGCAGAATTCAAATGGAGTTTGAATATTTGAAATTCCAAATAGAATAAAAAAAGAGTTTGAATATTTGAAATTTC
This sequence comes from Allium sativum, assembly GCA_030737875.1. Lineage (NCBI taxonomy): Eukaryota > Viridiplantae > Streptophyta > Magnoliopsida > Asparagales > Amaryllidaceae > Allium > Allium sativum. The sequence goes on from CM060924.1 coordinate 832,758,370, forward strand.
AGATAGAATAAAAATGTAGTTTGAATATTAGAAATTGAAATAGAACTTAAAAATGGAATTAGAAATTCAAATAGAAATTGAATATAGAAATTCAAATGGAGTTTAAATATAGAATTTGAAAATAGAAGTGAAATGGAGTTTAAATATAGAATTTGAAAATAGAAGTGAAATGGAGTTTAAATATAGGAATTCAAATAGAAGTGAAATGGAGTTAAAATATAGAATTCAAATAGAGTTGAATTGGAATTTGAATACATGATTCAAGTAGGAATTTAAAAATAGAAATTTAAAATAGAAATTGAATATAGAAATTTAAACGAAATGTGAGAATAAAATTTGAATAAGAGGAATTCAAATAGAATTTGAATAAGAAATTTGAAATGGAATTTGAATATAGGAAATTCAATTTGAATTGAAATAGAATTTGAATATAGAAAATTGAAGTATAAATAAATTTATTTTCGAGTTGGGGAAAATCAACAAATTTTAGAAGATCGAAAATATTATGTTGAATTGTAAAATTGGATTTGATATATCAGAATGGAGTTGAATTTATTATAAACGAAGTTCAAACGTTTATATATATAAATATAATTAAAACGAACTCGCCGCAGAGCTATAGTTCATAAAATTGGCGATTCGAACTTTAATTGAGTATACAGGACTCAATTGAAGTCGGAATTCTTTGAAACAAGAAACGCCAGGACCGATTTGATAATAGTTTTCTAATGAAAGAGAAAATTCTGAATTTCGTCGTATATATTTTGAGTTATGTCAAAATCAAATTTTCAGAAAAACAGCGCCAGAACCATTTTAAAACCATAACGGTTTATTTAAATAAATAAAAGGATTTTTATAAATAAAAATATGAACTTCCATTAGAAAAATCCAGACTGGAGATATAAAATAAATATGAACTCTAGTAAAGTAAGTGAAATGATTTTTGAAACAAAAATCAGATTTTTAACTACTGGATAGAACTAACTAATCTGGAGTATATTTAGTTAAATGAGATTTTGAATCGAATTTGGGTTTTGGTTAAGTAAATTGAACTGGTGAATATATATTTGAAATCGAATTTGGAACTTGAGTTGGGAACGAAATTAAATTAATTTATAAGCAAGATCAAAGGATATTTGAACATGCTATTTTCAAATATAAAGTAAAATAGGCAAAAGAAGCTAATAAGAGGATAAATTAGTGAATTGAGTTAAAATGACCAGATTGAGTTGGAACAAATTAGAAACAGGTGAGCATGTGTTAGACAGGTTTGGAATGAAGAGGACGAAGATTTTAATTTATGTGCCCGACAAAAGGGTACATGTTTAAATTTATATATGAGATTTTATGCGCCGTATTGGCAAGTCGCTTGGCTTTTTCTTTTTCTTTTGGATTGGTGAGGGCCATGGGAGGCTATTTGAAATATCCCGATGCTCCCGGTACAAGGGAGGTTATGCGAATTTTTCTGGGAATTTAAGGAGTTAGAATATTTTTAAGAAAAATTTGATTGTTAGAAATCAATGTATCGATATATATAGAATTCGATAGGAAACAAAATAAAAAAATAGAATATTGTAAACAAAAAGGGAAATCTATAAATTAGAAATAGAAAGCGAACCATATACATGTTTAAAAAAATGAATAATTGGGTTTTATAGTGTGTTTATTCGAGGTAAGTGGTTTTGCCGTTTTGAAGTTGAGAATGTTTTCAGTCAAGGTCTGAGAGGTAATTTTACCCTAACTTGATTTATTTCATTTTTAATTGATAAATAGCAAGATCTAATCTCGAAGAGAAGTGTTGAATAATAGTTAATTGAATAAAATATTTTGGGTTGTTGTAATGATGTTTACACAGCATTCGTTTTAACCCAAGTGATGGAATTTTGGAAATATAAAAGTAAATATTTCCTGAGTATAATTAAAGTGGTCGGGAAAGAGATAAGTGATTGAAATTGTTTCAATTTCAAATAGAATATATTTTCTAAGTGTAGAAAATAAAAGAAGGCGAGATACAAAAATGTTTTCAAAAGAATGTAAGAGACTGAGATGATGATTAAAAATATTTGTTTAACAAATGTTCATAAGGAAATGGAAAGAGTGATTTAATTAATGAATAGTAATCAAGGGGCCCAGTGATTGTTTGATTGTTTTGAATGGATGTTTGTTTTTCTTCGATAGTTAAATAACTGACTATCGAAGTATTTGCCAATATCGTTGTCAAAATGGAGAGACCGGTTGGATTATTATCCGTGAACCACTCTGTATTGGCAGTAGCGTTGCGAATCAGATTATATGAAGATAATCAAAGACGGAGTAAAGTGCAAGGGCTTTTTCTATTTAATAGAGATTGTGCCTTCTGTTTCGTTCAAATCCCATAACAAACGTATATGGACAGATGTCTGACAAAGTATTTCTAATGATCGAATATGTTGATCTGTACAAATATATATGGTGGCAACGGATTTATTCCCTTAGCATAATATCCAGAATATTCGTGCAATCAACTAGTGATTAACGGATCTGACAATGTGGCATTCAAAGTGATTGTGCTATCAATGAATAGAAAGTAATCGTAGCCTCAGGCCTCAACAACCGGAAAATGACAAAAAAATCGGGCAGGCAGCATGGCTATGTGGGTCGCTCCCATTAGGGTTTATTATCACCTATCTAGAGATTCATTTAATTCCTTATTTTATTCAATGCTGTCCGATTCGGGAAACGGTTGGTGATCCCAACCGTTGGTGATATACATTCGATACACTCAAGCAAAATGAGTGGTCGGTCATGTGTGGGCCGGGTTGCAAGATGTTCTTATTGAACCCAGTGTATTCCTCTCTAGAGATACACTAGTGGAAGGTTGTTCCATACCTTGTTATGTTGGAAATCCAAATCTCCAATAAGCGCCCTGCGGTATTGATTTTATATTATATATGGAGCGTGAGATGCAAGCGTTCCGCTAGATTCTATTTATTTGATGTAGACATTATTATAATATCACTGGATTTTTGAATCAAAATGTTTTGGGTTTTAGTAAGGTAAAAACCGTCCATGTTTATGTGTGGTTGGTCTTACTATTATCTTTTCTTTCAAAAGGATTTTTGAAGTTAAACAAGTGGTTGGTGTTTACTTACACCAGTCCCATGACTGACCCAGAGTTTATTTTGTTTGTTTTCCCTAAACTCTTGGGTGCCCAAATTTGTACGGGCAGTCAAGTAGTCGGGATTGTGCAGATTCATTTGGAGGAGCTAGAAGCAAGAGGCTTCACTAGTTAGCTATAGACTATCATATATTCCGCTGTGAACCATGTTTCTATCTGGAAACAAGTGTTTATAACTGTTCCAGGAATAACTATTGTGCTCTGATGATGGTATTATATAAAGTTACTGAATTGTATTTCAAAAGTTATGTTATATAATATATTTTATTCGTTCCGCTGTGAGATTTGTCTTCTTTGTTTCCTTCTATTCTAATATTTCTTTCTTTCTATTCCTCGTCCTCTAACTTTTTTCTAATAATGATTCGTATTTCTGTGCAATTTGGGTTGGACGTATGGTGCTATTAGTCAACTCAGATAGTACGGATTTGCGGGTCGTTACAGTTGGTATCAGAGCTTAGGTTGAGCGAATACCTAGGCTTATGTGGTATGTACTCATTAGAGATAGGGTCAGTAGCACCCTAGAATGAGTTGAGTGTATATATACGAGAGTGCGTATTTGTAAATTGATATAAAGTATTTTATATTGTGTTGGCTAGTCTTTTGAGTGATTTATGAATTCTGGTCGAATCGTGGGACGCCACGACGTCGATAAGAGTTTGTAAATACTTGAACAGAAGATTGAACATGTTATTGTTTTAAAGTGGGTAAATGAAATAATTTTGCCCAAAATTGTATTTTGATAGAAAAGGAATAATTTTCTGAAATTATTATATATGGATGTGTTGGTTGTTATTATAATCCGTTAAGATTATAAAATTGGAATGGTTATAGATAACTAAATATAATTTGTATATGAATAAGATATACAAATGAGATGAATTAAAATTGGGTTCAGAATTTGAATTAAGAATTTAAATCCTGGGTGTTTGGAAAAATATTTTCGAAGTGTATTAAAATAATATAGTTTTATTTTGAAAGGGTTTTTGAATGAAAATCATTTTGAATTGATTTTTAAAATGATAAAGCACTAAACTTACTTCAGTGGCTGGGAAATAATTCTGATGAGGTCGCGACATCATCAGTGTTCATTTTCGAGTTTCTAAGTGATGGATTGCTACCTTAGAAAAAATTTGATGGGAATTTGTTCGAAAGAAAACAAGTTTAGTTGAAAAATTCAAATATTTTGAATTTGAAAAGATTATAAATATATGTACATGTTTAAGTGATTTCAAAAGGATTTGAAATGAAAACCCTGGTATTTGGATTCTGGAAGTGGAATTTAACTTAAGCTAGTTAAATGGATTGAAGTGAATCAATTAACTAGAATCAATTTGAATGGATTTAAATACGTCTGAATGAAATATGAATTGGTGATAAATCATTCAGAATAAATGAATGTGAGTATAGGTGATGTGTTATGTGAATGGAAACCAAAAGTTTTGGTAGAATTAAAAATGTTGAAAAATGAAGAGTTGGGTTTCAAAATAAATGAATTTTGAAAGGTTAATGGGTTTGTAGCACTTTTCCTACCTTAGCAATTTCGAGGACGAAATTATTTTAAGGGGGGAAGAATGTAACGACCCGGATTTTTGGTCGATTTATTTTAAATATTTAGTATGGTTTTAAATATTGAATTTTATAATATAAATGGTATTTTATTGGGTTATCGATTAAATAATCGAAATACGATTTATTTTGATAGTCATCGTAATACGAGAATTTAAAATAATTCAATTCAAAGTTAGAATTAAATCAGAACTATTCAGATGATCAGTATTAATTGTATTTGAATATAGATGATAATAAAAATATTTTATTATCAGAGAATTTATTTATTTTTGAATTTAAAGTATATTATATCGATTTAATATGGTTATTTTATATATACACATTCGAAATAAAATTCAGAAAATATTTTGTTGAGTTCAGTATAACGCTATAACATTGGAGCGACGGTTGATATGCTAAAATAGCGGTTCATGATTTTTAACTGTGAACCCCAAGATATTTACAATGGAGAAGATCGAAATCGAATCGAAAATCAAATCGATATCTGTTTAAAAAGAATAAAAGATCTCTTTATATCGAAATCAAATCAAATCAAATTAATTAGAAAATCTTTTCAAAATAAATTCAAAGATCTGCTGTGTACTTCATGTTCCCCTCCTTCTTCTATAAAATCGCGACTTCCCCATGATTTTATTCCATTTTTCCCTTCAGAAATGAAATCGAAAGTTTCTCAAATTAATTCAAAGCCATAGAGTTTTTTTTCTTTTCTCCCTCTTCTGTGTAAATCGCGTTTCACCATTATGTACCCAAAATCCAAATCGAGTTCCAGGCATCGCGAGAACGACGCTCAATGTCAATTCGAGGCACGACAGTACTTCGTAGGGTTCAACTTCATCCCAGCGCATCTAGATTCGAACTCGATTTCGAATTTCGGTCTGAACTTGAGTCCAAGCTCGTAGTTTTGGAGGTGCGACGATGTGGGATAGTGATGCTCAGATTTCGATTTAGGGTACTGAAAGGTCACGGGTGGTGGAGTTGATTGCGATAGGGTGCGATACTGTGTAGTTGGGGTTCAGAGCCGCGATGAGTTCAGAGATGGTGGCAAGTGGTGAAGTCGTTTGGATGTGGCGGCATTCGGGATTGGCTGCCTTGGTGGGAATGGAGTTGGGTTCTGTAGCAGCTGTGTTGAAGACCTAGTTTGTAGTTTTGAAAGGAGCATTGTTAACCAGTGAAGCAAGTGAATGGCTGGACATGGCAGTGGTGCCAGGTCGCCATTCAGTTGTGGAACGGAAAGGAGAAATCATTGGTTCTTTGTCTGTAGACATGGAAATGAGATTAAGGTAATTTCAATTAAATGCCTTAATTAGCTTAAAGTTTAAAGAAAATTTCCTAATTAGTTAATGTTTAAAAATACATGGGTTTGTTTAAATTGGTTAAGTTAGAATTAATTTAGTAACCATTAGAAGAAGAGAAAAATATAGGAAAGTTATTTATTTATTTAAGTAGTTAATTTAAATAAATAAACATTTAATCGATAAATTTAAATAAAATTATCGCAGGTGCGAATTCATTCGAGAAGATTAGTAGCCGCTAATTTGGAATATAAATAGGATATTTGACAACTGCAATCACGGTGAGTAAATCTCACTCACCTCTTTATTTAGAATTATTTTTATCTGTTAAAAATAATTGTTGTTGCTTGTTGGATGCTTTTTGATTGTTTGAAATATATTAGTTATTTAGGGTTGACTATTATATATATATATATATATATATATATATATATTGGGTTGATGGTTGGATTGATTCCCGCACTCTCATTAGCAGATGCCCGCAGTTTCATAGGAGATGATTTCCCTATGCGCCCCACAAATATATATTAGTGGATGACCTTCATACCGCAATGTCCTGCCACGAAGCATGATGGGTATTATTTCTGTTAGCTAACGTCTGTGGATGTAGGAGAACAGGTTGGAGGGATCCAACTGGATTCCTCAAAATTTTACTAGTTGTCTGTTTTCACATAGTATCATATATATAATGTGTTGATTGAAAATTGGGTTGTTTGAATGTTTAAAATCACTGGGGCTAAATTGTTGATATATAAAAATATAGTGAAAATGATATTTGGGATTTTAAAAAGGGAATTCTATTTTTATAAATAGAATTTGAATAAGAGAATTGAAATAGACTTTGAATATAGAATTCAAATAGAGTTAAAATAGGAATTTCAAGCAGAATTCAAATGGATTTTGAATATTTGAAATTCCAAATAGAATAAAAAAAAGAGTTTGAATATTTGAAATTTCAAATAGAATAAAAATGTAGTTTGAATATTAGAAATTGAAATAGAACTTCAAAATGGAATTAGAAATTCAAATAGAAATTGAATATAGAAATTCAAATGGAGTTTAAATATAGAATTTGTAAATAGAAGTGAAATGGAGTTTAAATATAGAATTCAAATAGAGTTGAATTGGAATTTGAATACAGGATTCAAGTAGGAATTTAAAAAATAGAATTTTCAAACAGAAATTGAATATAGAAATTTAAACGAAATGTGAGTATAAAATTTGAATAAGAGGAATTCAAATAGAATTTGAATAAGAGATTTGAAATGGAATTTGAATATAGGAAATTCAATTTGAATTGAAATAGAATTTGAATTTAGAAAATTGAAGTATAAATAAATTTATTTCCGAGTTAGGGAAAATCGACAAATTTTAGAAGATCGAAAATGTTATGTTGAATCGGAAAATTGGATTTGATATATCAGAATGGAGTTGAATTTATTATAAACGAAGTTCAAACGTATATATATATATAATTAAAACAAACTCACCGCAGCGCTGCAGTTCATAAAATTGGCGATTCGGACTTTAATTGAGTATATAGGACTCAATTGAAGTCAGAATTCTTTGAAATAAGAAAGCCAGGGCAAATTTGATAATAGTTTTCTAATGAAATAGAAAATTCTGAATTTCGTCATATATATTTTGAGTTATGTCAAAATCAAAATTTCAGAAAAACGGCGCCAGAACCATTTTGAAACCATAACGGTTTACTTAAATAAATAAAAGGATTTTTATAAATAAAAATCTGAACTTCCATTAGAAAAATCCAGACTGGAGATATAAAATAAATATGAACTCCAGTAAAGTAAGTGAAATGATTTCCGAAACAAAAACCAGATTTTTAACTACTGGATATAACTAACTAATCTGGAGTATATTTAGTTAAATGAGATTTTGAATCGAACTTGGGTTTTGGTTAAGTAAATTGAACTGGTGAATATATATTCGAAATCGAATATGGAACTTGAGCTGGGAACGGAATTAAATTAATTTATAAGCAAGATCAAAGGATATTTGAACATGCTATTTTCAAATATAAAGTAAAATAGGCAAAAGAAGCTAATAAGAGGATAAATTAGTGAATTGAGTTAAAATGACCAGATTGAGTTGGAACAAATTAGAAACAGGTGAGCATGTGTTAGACAGGTATGGAATGAAGAGGACGAAGATTTTAATCTATGTGCCCGACAAAAAGGTACATGTTTAAATTCATATATGAGATTTTATGCGCCGTATCGGCAAGCCGCTTGTCTTTTTCTTTTTATTTTGGATTGGTGAGGGCCATGAGAGGCTATTTGAAATTTTCCGATGCTCCCAGTACAAGGGAGGTTATGGCGAATTTTTCCATGAAGTTAACGAGTTAGAATATTTTTAAGAAAAATTTGATAGTTAGAAATCAATGTATCGATATATATAGAATTCGATAGGAAACGAAATAAAAAAATAGAATATTGTAAACAAAAAGGGAAATCTATAAATTAGAAATAGAAAGCGAACCATATACATGTTTAAAAAAATGAATAATTGGGTTTTATAGTGTGTTTATTCGAGGTAAGTGATTTTGCCGTTTTGAAGTTGAGGATGTTTTCAGTCAAGGCCTGAGAGGTAATTTTACCCCAACTTGATTGATTTCATTTTTAATTGATAAATAGCAAGATCCAATCTAGAAGAGAAGTGTTCAATATCAGTTAGTTGAATAAAATATTTTGGGTTGTTGTAACGATGTTTACACAACATTCGTTTTAACCTAAGTGATGGAATTTTGGAAATATAAAAGTAAATATTTCCTGAGTATAATTAAAGTGGTCGGGAAAGAGATAAGTGATTGAAATTGTTTCAGTTTCAAATAGAATATATTTTCTAAGTGTAGAAAATAAAAGAAGGTGAGATACATAAATGTTTTCCAAAGAATGTAAGAGACTGAGATGATAATTGAAAATATTTGTTTAACCAATATTGATAAGGAAATGGAAAGAGTGATTTAATTAATGAATACTAATCAAGGGGCCAAGTGATTGTTTTGAATGGATGTTTGTTTTTCTTCGATAGTTAAATAACCGACTATCGAAGTATTTGCCAATATCGTTGTCAATATGGAGAGACCGGTTGGATTATTATCCGTGAACCACTCTGTATTGGCAGTAGCGTTGCGAATCAGATTATATGAAGATAATCAAAGACGGAGTAAAGTCCAAGGGCTTTTTCTATTTAATAGAAATTGTGCCTTCGGTATCGTTCAAATCCCAAAACGAACGTATATGGATGCATTTAATTATGCATTTCAGATCTAATACAAATGAAATAATCAGGTTATTGTATAATTTATATATAAATTTCACACTCAATTGAAAGCATCCAAATCTGAATAGTCATTTAGGCCTACAATTCCTAAATTCCTACAGATCTACATTTTTTCTGAAAAGGGGATATTTTCAGATTTGTGGATTTGCAAGAAAATAAGAAAAGATGGGAGAAATCCGATGAAGAACAACCTATATGCCAATCCATATTCTTTTCCAATTGAATCTGATTAACCCCTTCAAATCTATATTGTTATTTTGATTGTATATGAATATATTTTTGTTTTAGAATTTATCAGAGGAGAAAGGGAAATGGGAGAGCTTCGCTGCTGCCCTCAGAAATACGTGGAAAAGAATGGGGCTAACCCTTGATTTATAGGTGTTAGAATAACCCTAGACTGTTATATTTATTCTATTTTATATCTTTATTAATAACCCTCTTGGAAGCGCAAAGTTTTGGTCCGACCATGAACTTCCCAAAATGCCCTTATGTATGAATTTTAAAATATATTAAATTGTTATTTAACCTAATCTCCCCAATAAATTAGACATTTAATGTCATTTATATTAGGATGTAACAAACTTTTTCAACATATTCAAATTACCCCACTAATATCGCTCAAAAAGAGGATTTGTAAATTGGATTTCATTACAAATTTTAACCGCTTCCCTATATGTATTATCAAAACTTAATAATAGATAGAATATTTGAAAAAATTAAAATCCTAAAAGTTTGTTCATTTGAAATTTTCAACCATAAATTGTAGTAGCAAAACAATTAATTATTTGATTGATTGATTAATTAATATGAAATTAGTAACTTAAATTAATTATAATTAAAATTGAAAATAAAGTTTATTGGAAATAAAGTGTGTGTCTATACATATAATATATATTTATATACGAGCGCATACATAGAAAAGAAGAAAAAATAATGAAATATTTAATAATAATTAATGTACGTTGCAATTTTAATTAATGTTTGTTAACAAAGAACTTAATGCACATTAATTAGTAAATATTGTATGGTTAGTCATTTATTTTTAGTTATTTCTTATTGTTTAGTTGTTAAACTTTGGGAATATTTCAAAGCTTCAGGCTCCTCAGTTTTAATTTTCTTGGTGGTTTATAATTTGCGAGTTTCGATGACACCTAGGGTTTGTAAATAGGAATAGGAAACATTATGATTTGAAGTTCTTCTCCACTTCGACCTTTCCATGCATATTTACCAGTTTATACAATGTTATATATGAACCACCTCTACCACATCTATAAATTGTAAGTTTATTCTTTACTCTCTGCAATGTTGTTTTTTAGCATATCTTTACTCTAAAAAATTGTTTTTTTAACATACTAGAAAGAACATATCGTGCCATAGTCACGCGCGAAGCGCGTGCCTATACGTCTCGTATGTTATAATTCCCACTAATCTTTAATGATTACTAATTGGTCCAACCGTAAAATACCCAAATTGCCCATATTTATCAAGGTCATTTAATTATTCTAACCTTTGGTCCGACCTTGAATTATTCTCAATACTCTTTAATTATTCTAACTAATCTAATTACTCCAACCATTGGTCTGACCAACAAATGTAATTAATAATTTTTTTATTGCTCTTTACTTGATTTTTTATCACATATATAATTAATAATTTTGTTTATTCAAATATTTCTAGCAATGCATTATTTACATAATATTCGTAAACTATTATTTCCAAAATGACGTAAATTACAATAAATATTTCAGGAAATATTATGTAAAAATATCATACATAATAACGTTTTCAATAATATACTTGATATGACGAAATGCTTTTTATTTCTTTTTACAAATGTATATTATACGTAATATACATATATGTACAAATGTATATTATTTGTAAAAATAACATACATAATAACGTTTTCAATAATATTTCTGGAAATGCTTTACATAATATGACGAAAAACTTTATTAATATATGGAAATGCTTTACATAATATACGTAAATTAAAGATTTCTTGCTAAATATGATGATGTATTCGAAATCCACTTATTATATATATATATATATATATATATTACATCCAAAATTGAGCATCTATTTAAGGCATGTATAATGCCTTCACTGTTTTGTTCATTGTAATGCTAATTTAGCATATCATGAATTTTTTCCATGCAAAAAACAAGTGATTGACATCTATTCTAGGAATATATAATGCCTTTACTACTTTTTTCATAGTTATTTTTGGGAGTTGTTATTGACACTCCAAATATTGTTAAGGGGAGGTCAATTTTTTTTTTTAAATAAAATTTGTTAAGGGGAGTACCAACGGAGAGAGCACCCCCTTAACAAGTAAAGTTTATTTTACCAAATTAGCTTTCTTTAAAATAATCTCTTTTTTATAATCAAAATTTTTTATACGGTATATTAGTCGAACTGCATCAGATTTTTATATCAAATTATTAATAATTTCATTTGTCATATTAGATGAAAAAATATCATTGATAGGAAATCGATATATATATATATCGAATAATTATTTTTTTAATACGTTAGTACATTCTTTGTTCATACCAGTATTTCTCCTCTAACAATCGCTTTTTTCTGTTTTCTAATAATTTAGGGATTAGTTTTTTTGCATTTGAAATTAATTTGGATTTGGGATGGTAACTGATGTTATTACCAGACGTTACTATGAGGGTAAAAGGGAACGTAAAAAATTAAGTACGTGACCCCCCTTAACATTATTTTTATGATTGGAGTGTTTTTAAAATTTGACCTCCCCTTAACATTTTTTGGAGTGTCAGTAACAATGCCCTTATTTTTAGAGTAATATACTTTTTCCCAATGTACTAGGTTGCTTATTTTGCATTCTTTGAATTATTGTTTGCCATAGCTCTCATATAATTCTAGATCATGTTTTAAGAGCAGTCTATGTTGCATATTTATTAATTCCATATTGAAATCTTCCTAATAATTAACGGATTTTCAAAAGATATATTATTATCTAAAATTCTCATTATCCAATTTTAGAAAGACAATAGATTATCTAGGATCCATGTATAACATAATTACTTTTCCTTTTAATGTATGAATATTGTACTGATATTTTTGTTGTCGATTTTGTATTTATTGCCTTAATGCCATGTTGGATAGAACTTAAGTGTATTTATATTATTTGACTACAATGGTAATAGATTTAAATACATGTAAAAATGTTATTCATTAATGGGTTAAAAATAGCAGGTACAAAATCAAAATAGATATAATATAATATAAGAAAACGAGGAATTTAAATTGTATCGACTGTATAATATACATGAAATGTTTATGGACTATTGTATTTGAGCTAAGAATAACTATATATTTAATAATAAATATTTATAGTATTGTGTTATCAAAATAAGGGGATTGTTAAAGGGACTCCAATTTTTGTTAAGGGAGGGACAATTTTCTTATTTTTGATAAATTGTTAAGGGAGGGACAAAATAAGTTAGCCCCCCCTTAACCATATAATTAAAAATTCCAGTACTGTCCCTATAATCTTCTTATACCTGCACATATACATACACAGGAACTCACACCAGCATTACTCATATACATACAAATACATAACATATAATCCCCCCTAACAGAGCAAAACTAATGCATACATGCACATAACTATATAAATTTAAACACTTAAGCATAAGTTAGACTACACTTGTATGAATTCAAACACTTAAGCATAAGTCAAACCATCACTTACTAACACTTCTTAGTCTAATAAGATACATGAATAATTAACTCTGCAAATTGCAAAATAAATTTAGAAACAATATACAGTGACCTTATATAATTCAACTTAAAAGGAAAATACAAAGAAATAACAATCAGACGAAGATCCACCTCTTTCAACTCCTCCTAATTCAAACAAAGTTCATATAATCTCAGTAATCCAATTTAAATCATGCATTTATCACTCATATATATAAATAAATAGTAAAAAAAATAATGATAATTACAGTTGCATGCGCCTTCTATTTGGTGATGATATTAATAGCGTAGATGATTCCAAGAAAGTATCCAAAAAAAGTCAATATCAAGCATATCCAAAACTGAGCCTGGAATTATGAGAAGTAATTAACAAAGGCAATTTTATTTAAACACCAAAAATTGCTAAACATATACCAAAAATTATAATAAACTACTATACACCATTTATTACTTTACATAACCGTTTCTTTTACTAAATTATCCATGTTCTCATCTTTTTTTTTTCCTCTTTCAAACTTAAAACACAATTACCCAAATTTAGAAACTCTTTGCATCATATTGCATAAAATTTAACAAACTGAAATTTAATTCTTTTACTAATATTGTAACTTCTATAAAAATTTTGAAAAAAAAATTTAATTTCTACAAAATTACTATAATTTTACAAAATAAATCAACACTTCTAAATTAAGCCATTGTTTCTTAATGTTTTCTTAATTGAAATTTTAAATTTCATGATTAAATAATTCATTAACATATTAATTAACATATATAGTTTGTTTCAAGTTTTAATACTTTTAAAAATAATTTGACTTTTTATATGCAAAAGTTTTAAAAAAGCAAATATGAGAAAAGAGTAATTTAGTAGTAGAATTTTATAGAAAAACAATGGTGTATGTTAAGTGATTTTCGGTGTATATGTAGAATTTGCCATTAACAAATTAAAATATAGTCAATCACTGCATGTCTAAATAATTAAGGTTACGAGGGGCATTTTAGTCCATGCTTATTTTAAAATAAAACAAACCAATCCCTCCCTTAACAATTTTTCTTTAAGGTGGAGTCCCCTTAAAAATGTCCTCCCCTTAACCAAAAGTGGAGTCCCTTTAACAATCCCCCAAAATAAAACTTGATTTTTATACTTTTGGCAACTCTTCATGAAATTTTCTCCCTAAAGAATTAGATATGTTACTTTGGGAAGGATTTAGTACATGTCATTTTGCCGAAGCAGCAACGAAAACCATTGAAGTCATGAAATTTTGAATGGCAAGTTATTTGAGCGCTATACCATACTATATACCGTACCAATCTACTATATAGGAAAGTTCCAACTATTCCCTTAATAGTTGGGTAAATGGAAAGAAATATTATGCACCCAACATGGTGTAGTGCTGCTAAAGAAACACTAATTTCATGGTTAAGTCTGAAAATAAATTATAGGTAAATAATAAGAAATATTTTGCACCCAACATGTTTTGAAACTGCTAAAAAAGTACAAATTTTATAACTTAAATTGAATAAGAGTTATTGCTTTGTTTCCTTTTGAAATATGGATATGTTTTGCATGAGCCATATATACAATAGATAAATTTCTTCTACCATTAGTCTATGAATGTCAAAGTTCATAGTTAACTAAAGATTTATTTCTTTCCTACCAAGTTTGATGCAAGTTATAAATGCCAGTTTAATTGATTTCAAAGAATATTGGCTCATATCAACAAATTTCTACCATTGAAATTACTGAATTGTGAACTCCATTTGTTGAGATAATTGGTGCTAAGTCAAATGTGCATGTTAGCATGTCGAGTTCCCGTAAATCATATGAAGGTTAGAATTCAGGGGTGTCTAGAATTGTAAGATTATTCTCATCACAATTACAAGTATTTTATTTTATAATATTCTTTTTTATTTAGATACTTATACATATATATATATATATATATATCATAATAAATGGTATATGTCTCCATTCCATGTAGATTGATAGTCATAAAGAGTTACATTTGTCCTGTAGATTGATAATCAGCAAGAGTTATGTTTTTCTGTAGGCATTAAAGAGCTACAGATTAAATTATATTTGAGATAAACAAATTCCATATATGCTTCCTACATTTCATGGGAAAAGTTTGCAGGTTTAAACAATTATGCTATCCAATACATTCGATTAATATAGTCCAAAACAATACTGTTGGTCTAATCTCTACCTATGGAATGAAACAATTATGCACGTCTAATCTCTACCTATGGAATGAAAAATATGAAACAATACTATTGGTGCAGGTTAAGAGGACTGATGTAGGATCTGAAATCCATCACTTCACAATCCATTAAGTTTCATGTTCTATTTTCGCTTAATTATTGTCTCTTTTTATCTTGCTTATGTATTCTTAGATTCATACAACGTATTGTGATGTAAAGTTAATTTGTTTCATTTTACAGTGAAAGTAGAAATTTCGCTCCATTATAGGAAAGATTGAAGTGGCATGTTGAGAATGGAATGCACTTCACATAGAAATGCATGTTTTTGGTAAGTTAGACATCTTTGTGTCTTCTTTTCAAAATTTCTTTCGTATATTCTTGGTAGATTTTTTCTGTAAATGTTATTTGGATTGCCCCCCTCCCCCCTCAATTTTTATCAGGATTTGCCTAATTTCTATACATGAGTCAATGATAAATGAGGTAAAATCACGACATATATCCATGGCAAACATTCCATTATTGACATCAAATGCACATGCTGTTTAACCATATATTTGTTGGTCTTTTATTTGAATATCATTTAGGCAATAATAGGAAAATTTTGATTTTATTACCATACTCTTAGCTTGGGTTTGTCTCTCAGTACTTTTATATCAAAGCAAACTAAATTGAGTACCATTTAAATTTATAAACATCATAGTATCTTTTTCTCAATGGGATTATATTGATTATCAAAATTTTATATTTCCTTAATTATGATAGTTTACGTTTTGTTTTTGATGGTGTATCTCTAGCTTTAGGATGTTTTTTCCCTTTGCAATTACATCACTCCTATTTTCTATTGTAAAGTAATATCTTCATTAGAAAAAAAAAATCCAAATTTGCGATTTTGATGACTATCATTTTTTTTTACTTTCAGTGAAATCACATATATGGGAAAATTGGAGCCTATGGCTAGCTATTTTTGGGTTGAAAATGTGTGCATCACAAATTTATGTTTCCCTTCATGCAACAACCATATGTATGCGAGTAGTTTTCAATTTTAGCTTTTTGGATAGGCATTCGCTGTTTACCATAGATTTAAGTTGATAAAATTATTGATTTGCACATTCAGTATGAGATTAATTGAAAGATGTGCAACTTGCTTATTGTTGATGTCCTCTTCCAACTAATGCATTTTAGACTCTACCAAGGAATCTAATTGTGTGAATCTCTTTTGGTATTAAAGGAATACTTGGTTATCTGTACATATTACTTTGCACATGTAAAACACCAGCTATTCCTTCTATTTGCACGGATTATCGTGCTATGTCTTTATTTTCATTTGTTGAAGTTCCTTGCACGTAAACCAGCTCCATGCATGTACACCTTAATTGCAATTTCAGGTTTATCGTGTCATGCCTTATACATTTTATTGCTTTAACCTTTTGATTTTGCAACAATTTGATAGTGACCTGTAACATACCGTCTTTCGTCCACTTCAAGCTGGTAATTAAACCAACTTGAACCGTTCGAATGACAGAATGTTATTAGCTTCTGAGGTAAATAGAATAAATCACATAATCACGGACACAGAAAAACAGAATATCTTGCAGCGGAATAAATAAATTATACAATAGTAGTTCATGAAGCTACTAAATAGAAATCAAAATTTATACATAATATCAGAGTTACAAAATTAAATACAGCGGAAGTCTAAATACAAGAATTTCTAATACAAAGGAGAAAAGACAGAATCAACAGGTAGAGGTGATATCTTCAACAGTCTCCAGCTTCAAAAGGTGAAATCTCAACACTGCAATACTCGATCTGACCCGAGCAATAATGCAAAACAAAACCACTCGGATCAGGACTAACATTCTCATGGAAGAAAATCAACTTAAATGAAATATTCAATGAAATGCACCAGTAACTTAGAGTATGTTTGGGATCACCATCCTCTAAGGATCCGTTAAACTAATATCATATAATATAATACGCTATTATATTAGTGTCTATGTTTAAATATACTATTGAAAATAGTGTAAGCGGGATTACCATTATTACCCTTACACCGTTTATACCGTTATCGTACAGTTTGCATATAACACACCAGTACGTCGGCGGATAGGGATGCGCCGTGATACGACAACGCTAAATCAAAATCGTAGTGGGCTCGATCAGGATAATATGACAAGGCACACGAGGAATACCCACGGTAGGATTCTACCGATGCACGCCCGGACCGGTGGTAACGCATAGCCGCAACTACCGCCCACCTCGAACAACACTCCCATAATCAAGGGTGGCCACCAATCAAATCACAAAGTAATAGATATAGTTCGAAGAAGTGTGTCCGATGGAGGTGCGACCTCACTTAATCACGGTATAGCACCTGTTTTAGTCATTTTAATTATGACCCGAAGGTCAAGGCTATCCATCAACGTTCTCTTTCTTCAATCCAGTAATCGCCACCAAACCATCCTACTTCATTCTGGAACTCCACCGCGTACACAATTGTTAAAGTGGTTTTCGGTATTGGCAGAGAGTATGACAATATCCGATCCCGGTCTCTTTAACAACCAAACGTTTACATTTTTCACACCGTGGCCATTTTAATAAAATCATATTCTGAAATAAAATTGATTTAAGAAATTTCTTTATTTCAAACCAAACAGTTTATGAATCAATTCCATATATAATATTATTTCAAATCATATTCAGTCAATTTATAATCGAATTCAATAATAAATTCAAATTACAATTAATTATGCAGTTCACGTTCATTTCCTATACAGTTCAATATTTAAGTCATTTCAAAATTCGCATTTAGTTGATTTAAAATCAAATTCATTGAATCAAGCATCGTTGTATAAACTTAAATCTTTAAACCTCGCATTTAAATCGCAAAATCAAAACTTATCCACCTTTTGAGTTTATTATTAAAGTTTATAAAATATATATAAAATAAGCATTGAAAATATTGTTTATGAGTTATAAATTTATATAGAAAATAACTTTATAAACATATATAGGTTTAAATTAATTCAGAAATAGGTTTAAAAAGAATAATTTATTATAATATATTAATTTAAAGTTAAAAGTACATATATGATAAAATTATATGGATCTTAAATTAATATTATTACAATCAAACTTTACAAATCATTTTAATTCGAAAACATGACCAACAGTGTCCATATATAGTTTTCTACCCTATGGTCAAGTGGTACGGATATTTATCATTTCAACCCGCAATTTATAAAATTTATACGGGTTTATCATTTCAACCCGCAATCCCAAATTCAGTAAAAATCGTTCAGGTCTATCATTTCAACCCATAACGATTTTTCCCTAATCTAATGTCTGTTCGGGTATATATTATTTCAACCCTTAGTGATTTTCCTAAAGTAGGGGTATATACAACATAAAAAACCATCACATATAGTCAATCACATCATAGTCATATATATTCAGTGTACATACATGTCATATGAATATCGTGTCACATATAAAAGTGTATATTTAAACAAACAATTTCTACTGACAATCCTATACATTTCATAACAGTTCATTTAGTTGATCTAACATCTATGAAGTAATGTGAGTCAGGTGTGAGATAAACTCACCTTTCGCGGCCCAAAATGAAATGACGACTTGTAGGCACGATTCAGAACATATTTATATCTTGATAACCGCTGGTGATATATTTTATTCTCATAAGAGGATGCTAGGGAGTTTCAAAGGATTGGTACAGTTGTTGGGTTTAGGAATGGGTTTTGGAACTCAACACTACATTCGACTCAAAAATAAACACAACACTAGCCCAATTAAACCAAAATAAAAACATAATAATTCTTTACACAAAAAAAATATTTATATATATATACGTGCATATAAAAAAAAATCATAACATATATATGTATATATTTAAAATTCAACGCACACCGCAAACACACAACGTAAATTGTAACGTATATATTATAAATTATATAAAACACACCCAAAGCTTTATATATATATATATATATAACTTTTAATTAACAAATATATATATATTTAAAATTCGATGCACAAAAATATATTTTATAAATTATACATTTAAATAAAACACAACGCTAACGCATACTAAATCATATACCCTTATATATAATATATAATTTGAAACACACACATAAACTCATACACACACATACCATACACACAACACAAATTATAACAGTATATATATTATAAATTATACATAAACACACAACAAATCCTTTTTCAAAATAGTATATATATATATATTTAATATAAACGTAAACAAAGTAAAATTTATATATACCTATATATTTAAAATTCGACACATTACAAATCACTTATATAAATATATATATTAAATTATATTGCTCAAACCATATATATGTTTAAATAACATACAACGCAAAAACACCCAAATAAAACCATAAAACTATATATATATGTATAAATATTTAAACAATTATGTATATATGTACATATATTTTAAAACAAATAAATTTTCAAAGAAACTCAACGGTACGCAATACACCCATAAACGCACTCAACACAACACACACATATAAAATTATATACTCCCTCTTTTCCTGCATATAAGATGTTTTAAGAAGTTTGTTGTGTTGCCAAATATAAGACGTTTAAGGTTTTAATACCCTCTTTATGCATGATTCATAATAGATGATGAGACTTTTTATGTATTTATTCATGCTTCAACCAATAGCTATGCATGAAAATTAGCAAATTTAAGAGAGAAACTTAACTTAAGTATGAATTAAAACATCATTAATTGATTCCTTAATTCTTTTGCAAACAAGTAAACATCTTATATTCAGAAACGGAGGAAGTATAATATTTACATATGTACATAAAATTTTCAACACATATAAATATATAAAACCCAAGATATATGTTTGTTTTTTTAAATAAACGTAGATTTATGCACCCTTTTACTCAACCCATATTCACACACGAACACATCACCACACAGGAAATATACCACACATACTAATTAAAACTCACACACAAACAAAAGAACAAAACTCACGCAAACATTCTCACACACAAAACAATACACAAAATCAATTAAATATATATATACCTTCGCAACTATATATTATATATAGACAATCGTTAAAAATATATATACATACATATTAATAATAAAATAAAAATTCAACAAATATATATATATTCATATATATATATATACACACTGAAAATATATATATATATATATATATATATATATATATATATTTAAAAATCAACACACACGCATGAACAAAACACAAATGTAAAACCCCCCCACACACTTATAATGACACAAACTACTCCTTGTCACATAAAAGAAATCACACTAGAAACAACGCGTGTTTAGAAGTTTAATAATTTACATATTTGTCTTTTGACAGTTTCTACTTCAAATCGTAAGTGCATACATCAGAAGAAATGACTTAACTCAGCCTAAAGACCAATGTTTTATAAAGGAATACGATATTTTCAAAATAAAATATGACAAATGAAAATTTAATAAAGATCAAAATGTTACTTAAGCTACAGATAACTCAAAATTGTTTGAACTACTGAAGAAAACCTCAAGAAAATTCAATTTGTTAACAGCTTTTGCTGAATAATTGAGAAGTAAAATGAGTTTTGCCCCTAACAATCTCATAGTATGCATGATGCCATCATTTTACAACGCAAACCAGAACAAAAAAAAAGAATAATATGATTTTTGTCCATGAAAAAAAACATGTTTTTTCCTTTTAGTAATAACACAAATATACATCAATATAAAAAAATATAAAATCACGCATACTGGACTGGGGTTTGGTTGGATCTGGTAGGCGGCAGGAGGCTCAGTAGGGAAGGCGTGGGCAACTGGAGTCAAGGCGAGGGGAAGAAGTTGGACATGGAGGGAAGACCTTGGGCTTGGAGAAGATGGCGAGGTCACCTGCGGCTTCGGGTTCGGGTCGGGCGATCTATGGATGGAGCAGGCGGGGTTGGTTGTCGGAGACTTGGAGAAAAGGTCGGTGAAGCAGCTGTTGCGATGGGAAACTGATGAGAAAAGGGCGTTGACATGAGCGAGAGAAACATGAGGGATGGTTTGAGAATGAGCAGATCAAAAGAGAAAGGAGTAAAATTGGTAAGACGTACAGGTAGCTTAAATAAAGGAAGAAATCAAGGAGCGGATGGCTTTTCATTTATTTGTGGTGTTTATTTATTTTATACTAGCAAAGTAGTGAATTTTAAAATAGAGAGAGAAGATAGTGGGTGGGTAAAATCCTCAAAACTTGCTCCACATTAATGTTGGCGTTTAACAATTCAAATTAGACCGTTTCCAATTCATATAGAAGGAACGTTTGGTTTGAATTTCAGAAATAAATGAGTGCGGTTCAATGGATCAAGAAAGAAACAATAGAAGGTGCAACCTATGCAAATATAAAAAGAAAAGGAGGACGCATGGCTTGTAAAAGAATGGTATGTGAAAGGGAACAAAAAAAAAATAAAATAACGCATGGCATTTAATTTGGAAATAAAAGCAACATGAATGCATGCATTAGTTTTAGAACATAATTACAAAGTGTGAACGCATGCATTGGAAATGAACACATTAATGCTTACTAAATTAATGGTTCAAAAGTAAAAAGGAAATCAAACGTGCATGGCATTAGGAATGGAAAAGGAAACCAACGCATGGATTAGAAATAGAAAACATAAAGTAACGCATGCTTTTGGGAATGCATGGCTTTTGGAACCAAAATGAATGAATATAGGGAAATAAATGGAAGGAAAACGAATGTTTGATTTTTTTTTTTGAAATTAACAACCATGTAAGGAAAGGAATAATATCAAGGAATAGATGTTTAACTTTAAAAATGTAAATGGTGTTGGCAAATAAAGGAATGATATAAATATTTTTTTTTTCAAATAAAATAAATAATAGACGAAATAAAAAAAATCCAAACAAATAAAATAAATAAAACAAAATTTAAATTAAATCAAAAAATAAAATATACTCTAAAAATTGAGGTTGTTACAATCTCCCCTACTCAAACCTTTTCGTCCCCGAAAAGGAACGAGGTAGAGAAATAGTAATTAAATAATTAATATATTTAAACCAAAGGTTCATATTTATATTCACACCTATACACACACACACACACATATATATATATATATATATATATCACAAATTAAAATCTTTACAATCTATTTAAATTAATAAATTTCGATATATGCATAACTTTATAAACTATATCGTTATAGATTTCAACTAAGATAATATCATTTTCTTACAAAATCTACATCTTTACCTCTTATTCAAAATGTATAGTTTATAAAATATAAAGTCTTAAAGTATAAACATCAAATCCTTTCAAAATATTGGTATTAACAAAACATAATATTATTTACGAATATATATATCAAAATTTCAAATCAATATTAAATAAGAATACTCTTCTTCAACTTCTTACCTTGTTATATACAAGGATAAGTTATAGAATTCGAGGTAAAAGCTGAACGAATGAAGAATCTAATCAAAGAGGATCTACGAAGGAAGATAGATTCAATGGAAAGGAAATTTCATAAAAGAATATAAATATATAAATAAAAAATTATATCCGAAAATATTTGTTTAAAACATTTAAAACCATTTTAAAAACCATTTATACTTTAAAAATACGCTCTCTCGCAAGGAAGATTCAGCGACTGATTCCACTCATTCTAGGGTATCACTACCCTATCTCTAATGAGCTTTTACCTCATAGGCTAAAGGTTTGATAAACCAAAGCTCTGATACCAAATGTAACATACCGTCTTTCGTCCACTTCAAGCTGGTAATTAAACCAACTTGAACCGTTCGAATGACAGAATGTTATTAGCTTCTGAGGTAAATAGAATAAATCACATAATCACAGACACAGAAAAACAGAATATCTTGCAGCGGAATAAATAAATTATACAATAGTAGTTCATGAAGCTACTAAATAGAAATCAAAATTTATACATAATATCAGAGTTACAAAATTAAATACAGCGGAAGTCTAAATACAAGAATTTCTAATACAAAGGAGAAAAGACAGAATCAACAGGTAGAGGTGATATCTTCAACAGTCTCCAGCTTCAAAAGGTGAAATCTCAACACTGCAATACTCGATCTGACCCGAGCAATAATGCAAAACAAAACCACTCGGATCAGGACTAACATTCTCATGCAAGAAAATCAACTTAAATGAAATATTCAATGAAATGCACTAGTAACTTAGAGTATGTTTGGGATCACCATCCTCTAAGGACCCGTTAAACTAATATCATATAATATAATACGCTATTATATTAGTGTCTATGTTTAAATATACTATTGAAAATAGTGTAAGCGGGATTACCATTATTACCCTTACACCGTTTATACCGTTATTGTACAGTTTGCATATAACACACCAGTACGTCGGCGGATAGGGATGCGCCGTGATACGACAACGCTAAATCAAAATCGTAGTGGGCTCGATCAGGATAATATGACAAGGCACACGAGGAATACCCACGGTAGGATTCTACCGATGCACGCCCGGACCGGTGGTAACGCATAGCCGCAACTACCGCCCACCTCGAACAACACTCCCATAATCAAGGGTGGCCACCAATCAAATCACAAAGTAATAGATATAGTTCGAAGAAGTGTGTCCGATGGAGGTGCGACCTCACTTAATCACGGTATAGCACCTGTTTTAGTCATTTTAATTATGACCCGAAGGTCAAGGCTATCCATCAACGTTCTCTTTCTTCAATCCAGTAATCACCACCAAACCATCCTACTTCATTCTGGAACTCCACCGCGTACACAATTGTTAAAGTGGTTTTCGGTATTGGCAGAGAGTATGACAATATCCGATCCCGGTCTCTTTAACAACCAAACGTTTACATTTTTCACACCGTGGCCATTTTAATAAAATCATATTCTGAAATAAAATTGATTTAAGAAATTTCTTTATTTCAAACCAAACAGTTTATGAATCAATTCCATATATAATATTATTTCAAATCATATTCAGTCAATTTATAATCGAATTCAATAATAAATTCAAATTACAATTAATTATGCAGTTCACGTTCATTTCCTATACAGTTCAATATTTAAGTCATTTCAAAATTCGCATTTAGTTGATTTAAAATCAAATTCATTGAATCAAGCATCGTTGTATAAACTTAAATCTTTAAACCTCGCATTTAAATCGCAAAATCAAAACTTATCCACCTTTTGAGTTTATTATTAAAGTTTATAAAATATATATAAAATAAGCATTGAAAATATTGTTTATGAGTTATAAATTTATATAGAAAATAACTTTATAAACATGTATAGGTTTAAATTAATTCAGAAATAGGTTTAAAAAGAATAATTTATTATAATATATTAATTTAAAGTTAAAAGTACATATATGATAAAATTATATGGATCTTAAATTAATATTATTACAATCAAACTTTACAAATCATTTTAATTCGAAAACATGACCAACAGTGTCCATATATAGTTTTCTACCCTATGGTCAAGTGGTACGGATATTTATCATTTCAACCCGCAATTTATAAAATTTATACGGGTTTATCATTTCAACCCGCAATCCCAAATTCAGTAAAAATCGTTCAGGTCTATCATTTCAACCCATAACGATTTTTCCCTAATCTAATGTCTGTTCGGGTATATATTATTTCAACCCTTAGTGATTTTCCTAAAGTAGGGGTATATACAACATAACAAACCATCACATATAGTCAATCACATCATAGTCATATATATTCAGTGTACATACATGTCATATGAATATCGTGTCACATATAAAAGTGTATATTTAAACAAACAATTTCTACTGACAATCCTATACATTTCATAACAGTTCATTTAGTTGATCTAACATCTATGAAGTAATGTGAGTCAGGTGTGAGATAAACTCACCTTTCGCGGCCCAAAATGAAATGACGACTTGTAGGCACGATTCAGAACATATTTATATCTTGATAACTGCTGGTGATATATTTTATTCTCATAAGAGGATGCTAGGGAGTTTCAAAGGATTGGTACAGTTGTTGGGTTTAGGAATGGGTTTTGGAACTCAACACTACATTCGACTCAAAAATAAACACAACACTAGCCCAATTAAACCAAAATAAAAACATAATAATTCTTTACACAAAAAAAATATTTATATATATATACGTACATATAAAAAAAATCATAACATATATATGTATATATTTAAAATTCAACGCACACCGCAAACACACAACGTAAATTGTAACGTATATATTATAAATTATATAAAACACACCCAAAGCTTTATATATATATATATATAACTTTTAATTAACAAATATATATATATTTAAAATTCGATGCACAAAAATATATTTTATAAATTATACATTTAAATAAAACACAACGCTAACGCATACTAAATCATATACCCTTATATATAATATATAATTTGAAACACACACATAAACTCATACACACACACATACCATACACACAACACAAATTATAACAGTATATATATTATAAATTATACATAAACACACAACAAATCCTTTTTCAAAATAGTATATATATATATATATATTTAATATAAACGTAAACACAGTAAAATTTATATATACCTATATATTTAAAATTCGACACATTACAAATCACTTATATAAATATATATATTAAATTATATAGCTCCAAACCATATATATGTTTAAATAACATACAACGCAAAAACACCCAAATAAAACCATAAAACTATATATATATATATATAAATATTTAAACAATTATGTATATATGTACATATATTTTAAAACAAATAAATTTTCAAAGAAACTCAACGGTACGCAATACACCCATAAACGCACTCAACACAACACACACATATAAAATTATATACTCCCTCTTTTCCTGCATATAAGATGTTTTAAGAAGTTTGTTGTGTTGCCAAATATAAGACGTTTAAGGTTTTAATACCCTCTTTATGCATGATTCATAATAGATGATGAGACTTTTTATGTATTTATTCATGCTTCAACCAATAGCTATGCATGAAAATTAGCAAATTTAAGAGAGAAACTTAACTTAAGTATGAATTAAAACATCATTAATTGATTCCTTAATTCTTTTGCAAACAAGTAAACATCTTATATTCAGAAACGGAGGAAGTATAATATTTACATATGTACATAAAATTTTCAACACATATAAATATATAAAACCCAAGATATATGTTTGTTTTTTTAAATAAACGTAGATTTATGCACCCTTTTACTCAACCCATATTCACACACGAACACATCACCACACAGGAAATATACCACACATACTAATTAAAACTCACACACAAACAAAAGAACAAAACTCATGCAAACATTCTCACACACAAAACAATACACAAAATCAATTAAATATATATATACACCTTCGCAACTATATATTATATATAGACAATCGTTAAAAATATATATACATACATATTAATAATAAAATAAAAATTCAACAAATATATATATATATATATATATTCATATATATATATATACACACTGAAAATATATATATATATATTTAAAAATCAACACACACGCATGAACAAAACACAAATGTAAAACCCCCCACACACTTATAATGACACAAACTACTCCTTGTCACATAAAAGAAATCACACTAGAAACAACGTGTTTAGAAGTTTAATAATTTACATATTTGTCTTTTGACAGTTTCTACTTCAAATCGTAAGTGCATACATCAGAAGAAATAACTTAACTCAGCCTAAAGACCAATGTTTTATAAAGGAATACGATATTTTCAAAATAAAATATGACAAATGAAAATTTAATAAAGATCAAAATGTTACTTAAGCTACAGATAACTCAAAATTGTTTGAACTACTGAAGAAAACCTCAAGAAAATTCAATTTGTTAACAGCTTTTGCTGAATAATTGAGAAGTAAAATGAGTTTTGCCCCTAACAATCTCATAGTATGCATGATGCCATCATTTTACAACGCAAACCAGAACAAAAAAAAAGAATAATATGATTTTTGTCCATGAAAAAAAACATGTTTTTTCCTTTTAGTAATAACACAAATATACATCAATATAAAAAAAATATAAAATCACGCATACTGGACTGGGGTTTGGTTGGATCTGGTAGGCGGCAGGAGGCTCAGTAGGGAAGGCGTGGGCAACTGGAGTCAAGGCGAGGGGAAGAAGTTGGACATGGAGGGAAGACCTTGGGCTTGGAGAAGATGGCAAGGTCACCTGCGGCTTCGGGTTCGGGTCGGGCGATCTACGGATGGAGCAGGCGGGGTTGGTTGTCGGAGACTTGGAGAAAAGGTCGGTGAAGCAGCTGTTGCGATGGGAAACTGATGAGAAAAGGGCGTTGACATGAGCGAGAGAAACATGAGGGATGGTTTGAGAATGAGCAGATCAAAAGAGAAAGGAGTAAAATTGGTAAGACGTACAGGTAGCTTAAATAAAGGAAGAAATCAAGGAGCGGATGGCTTTTCATTTATTTGTGGTGTTTATTTATTTTATACTAGCAAAGTAGTGAATTTTAAAATAGAGAGAGAAGATAGTGGGTGGGTAAAATCCTCAAAACTTGCTCCACATTAATGTTGGCGTTTAACAATTCAAATTAGACCGTTTCTAATTCATATAGAAGGAACGTTTGGTTTGAATTTCAGAAATAAATGAGTGCGGTTCAATGGATCAAGAAAGAAACAATAGAAGGTGCAACGTATGCAAATATAAAAAGAAAAGGAGGACGCATGGCTTGTAAAAGAATGGTATGTGAAAGGGAACAAAAAAAAAATAACGCATGGCATTTAATTTGGAAATAAAAGCAACATGAATGCATGCATTAGTTTTAGAACATAATTACAAAGTGTGAACGCATGCATTGGAAATGAACACATTAATGCTTACTAAATTAATGGTTCAAAAGTAAAAAGGAAATCAAACGTGCATGGCATTAGGAATGGAAAAGGAAACCAACGCATGGATTAGAAATAGAAAACATAAAGTAACGCATGCTTTTAGGAATGCATGGCTTTTGGAACCAAAATGAATGAATATAGGGAAATAAATGGAAGGAAAACGAATGTTTTTTTTTTTTTTTTTTTGAAATTAACAACCATGTAAGGAAAGGAATAATATCAAGGAATAGATGTTTAACTTTAAAAATGTAAATGGTATTGGAAAATAAAGGAATGATATAAATTTTTTTTTTCAAATAAAATAAATAATAGACGAAATAAAAAAAATCCAAACAAATAAAATAAATAAAACAAAATTTAAATTAAATCAAAAAATAAAATATACTCAAAAAATTGAGGTTGTTACATGACCAGTTATGATAAACTGTTCATTAGGTGTTATACATATATTAAATGCAGTCTACATACATTAAGGTATCTATCTAAGTTATAAAAATATTATAGTGTTATTTCCTATGTCATAATTTACGTCTTACAAGAGAATCCAAGCTGTTCGTTTCAATTGTCTTGCTTATAATGCTATTTGCTTTGAATATGCAATAAACACAAAATTGTACAAAATCCACTTTAAGCTGAATTGTGATTCACCCCACTCAGTGGATCAACTTTTCCTCATATGATGTTTATTTGAAACCATTCTTAATTTTTAAAGGTATCCTAATATAAATTGAATTTGCATTATTTCCTAATAAACACATCATCTTCAGTTCTGCAGAACAGAATAAGGAAACACAGTTTAGAGTTGCAGTAGATGTAGCATGGAAGAGCATTTATGGTATTAAGTGCATCTTCACTCTAAAGTATTCATTCTCCTATATACGAGTGATTACAAGTTTGCGTGATGTATTCCAATGGTATCTTCAACTAATGAATACAAAAATAAAGATGCTTAACTGAAGAATTTTGTGCAGACTATTTGTAATGTTGAGCTCATTAAGCAAGATCTTTTGAATGTAAGAACAATTTATTTTTATTTGCTGCAAAAATAATTATTTCCCTTGGATGTTTAAATACTAAAATGTGCATGCAATTTCTCTTCCCATCATGACTATTTATGGTTGCCTTATTTTGCTTATAGAAATATTTTAATTATCATTTGCAACAAATAGAAGCATTAAATTATAACAACCCGGAAAATCAGAACCAATTTAAAATTTTTATTTTGGTAATTTTATTGGATTTTGAATATTTAGAATGAATTATTTTGAATAATAACGACTAAAAATTTATTTTCGACGAAGTTAAAACGAATAATTTTATTTTAATTATAAAACGAGCCTGAAATGGCGCGGTAGTTTGAAAATTCGATTTCAAATTTCAAATGAATATATAGAATTCAATATAAGTCGGAATTGGATGAAACAAGAAATATTTGAATCTGTTAAACAATATCTTTCTAACGGATGTAAGAAACTGAGATTTCGTTTTAAAAGTTGAAAGATATGTCCAGTTTAAAATTCAGAAAAGTCGCTGTGGAATTTATATATATACATATATATATATATAAAGCCCTTAAAAATATCCATTTTGCAAACGACCTCCGTTTTCAACGAAACCACTTTTATTGCACCGGAATGTCAAATTATTGCTGGATTCCAATTTCCATAATTTTTGGGATCAATATGTGAGCGTGGCAAAAGAAAACGTGTTTTAACAGTTTCACTCAATTTGGATCAACCAGAAAATGATCATTTTTCAAACGGTATTCAAATTTGACGAAATTAGTTTTGTTAGGACCGTATCGTCAAAACATAGCTAGATTTATTTTTTTGTAATTTTTGAAGTTAGTATGTGACCCCGGTAATTTTGAAATCTACGTTTAAATTAAATATATATTGATTTGTATTTTAATTTTAACGGAAACTGATCTAAACGGTCGAATTGGCTTATGAAACATATCCCATTATGTTCGGAATGGGGGTATTTAGCTAGGGGCGACAGTTGTTGGGTTCGATTTGGAGTTCAGATGGATAAATAAGTAATTTGGAAATTAAATTAAATAAAAATATATTATATAAGGTCAACCCTAGGTCAAAACCCTCATCCAATCTCTACACGGTCAAAATTTCTGGAGCCGCATCAAGTGAAATTGGCGGCTGAAAACTCCAATCTTCTTCCTCCTAGATCTCACAATTCATTCAATGAAATTCAGAAATTCATAAAGGAAAACTGAAATACTAAGTGAGGTCTCCATCCTCAACGGTTAAGATCGAGATTTGTGAGGCGGTTTGCTCGGAATTTGGCCACAAAGCCACCGAGTTGGAGGCAATTTTCAGCGGCATTGTGGGGATCGAACGCCTCCGATTTGTATGGCTTGGAGAGGCGCCACGTAGGGCGTCAAAGTGGTGGCTTCTGATCTAACAACGATGGGTTGTGGGAGGAGCGGCGTTGAGGAGTTTTAATCGAAGCAGGGTTCGGGTTTTCTGTGAACACCTGGAAGAAGAAGGCCGCGTTTTTTAAACGTGATTAATTACTTGATTAAAGGATAAATGATAATTAGTTTATATTAATTACTTAGTTATCTTAACTAATTAATTAATTATATGATTAATATTTAGACGACCATATCTTCTTCGAAAGAACACGAAATTTCACGAAATCAAATGCGTTGGAATCCTCTAGATGAGTACTACATTTCAGAACTGACAGAGTGGAAAGCAAGGTGAGAATTTCTCACTATAATTTTTTGTACAATTTTTTATTTTATTTTATAACTGCATATATGAACTGCTCCCCGTCGTCCACAGACCATGGACGGCTTGTTTGATTGTATTGTGATTTCGATGGGAAATGTTGTATAATAAAAAATATATGAAATGGAAATGATATATATTTGAAATGAAAAATGATATACATATGAAATGTAAATAATATATATATTATGTGAAAATAAAATATATATATGAAATGGAAATAAAATATATATGAAATGGAAATGATATATATTTGAAATGAAAATGATATACATATGAAATGTGAATAATATATATATGATGTGAAAATAAAATTTATATGAAATGGAAATAAATATATATGAAATGATATATATTTGAAATGAAAATGATATACATATGAAATGTGAATAATATATATATGATGTGAAAATAAAATATATACGAAATGGAAATAAAATATATATGAAATGAAATTGATATATATTTGAAATGAAAATGATATACATATGGAATGTGAATAATATATATATGATGTGAAAATAAAATATATATGAAATGGAAATAAAATATATATGAAATGGAAATGATATATATTTGGAATGTGAATGATATACATATGAAATGTGAAAAATGTATATATATGAAATGAAAATAATATATATATATATATATATATATATGAAGTGGGAATAATACATATATGAAATGAAAAATATATATGAAATGTGAATAATATATATATATAATGTGAATAATATATATATGATGCGAAAATAATATATATACGAAATGGAATATATATATATATATGCGATGTATAAAATATATATATGCGATGTGAAAAATATTTCTTCGCTAAAAATATTATTTTTAGCTTGTATATGCGATATATAAAATGGTCATGTATTGAAATGATTATTAGATTGTTAAAAATATAACTTTTACATATACATGCACTGTATAAAATTGTCATGTATATGGAATATTCAATTTTGATATAAAATTGAAAATGAAGTTGAAATCGTTTTTGAAACGATTATAAAATACGTTTTGATTTGAAATCGACGAAATATATATAATATATATTATATATATTTAATGGCCTAAATACAACGCGTCGCGCAGCGACCGTTCGCGAATTTCGACCATTGACTTCGAATTGATGTTACCGGAGATCCGACCATCGGATTCTCCTAAAACCGGAACCGTTGGGTTTGTATCGAAAAGAGATTTCCAATGAATATGAGAGATTTGAGATCTAAAGGTTGGATTTGGAATTATATCCAAATCAAAATTGGAAAAGGTCGTTGTAAAAGCAGTTCGATGACCGTTTATGGAAATCGACTGTATGGGCCTTGATAAAATAATTAAAAACATCAATAATTTGTGTAAAATCATAATAAATGATTTGGAAAGAATTGGGACGAAAAATTCCACATTTGAAAAGATAAAAATAGTTTTTTATCGAAATGAACTAGTTATTAACTAGAATAAAAATCTAGTGTTTCTAAATAAATAAATTGGATTGAGAAATGGTTTTAATTTAACTAGAATTTCCAATATATGAATTGGATTGGATTTGAATTGAAATTATCTTCGGAATATTTCGATATTGGATTCCGTGATTATACGAATATTATAGAGGAATTTGGAAGATATATATATATATATATATATATATATATTGTTATTCCTAATACAATATTTGTTGATTTCAGAATTTGATATTGAATATAAGCTGATATAATTTCTATTCAGAGCCTTGTATTTAATATTAAATCGTATTTTGGGTTTATCGTGAACTGTGTTTAAATTACATTAGATCTTTAACTCGAGTAAAAGCAGGATTAATTTCCAAAAAGTTGAACAATCAATAAGAAATGATTTTTGGGATTGAAACCAATTGGAGTTTGAATAAATCTTTAAATAGATTGTGAATGAATAAATGATAATTAAAATTTACCAAAACAGGAGGTGTGTTAGAACCAAATATACTTGGTTGCTGATATTGATTTTGACTGATTGTTTGTTTGGATTGTGCTCGACCAGTTTATGAGCAAAATATGCTTTTACATTTAGCATTGGGTTGGGTAGAAATACTGGTATGCTAACGCCTTGTGAAACACTTCACGATTTGACTATGAGGTGTTAGCGAAGTTGTTGAGTTCATTTCAAATTTAATGAATGATTTTGAAATGATATTTTCCTTAAGTGAAAAGGAATGTATTCCCGATTTTGGACAGGGAATGTTTTATAAAAATGTTTTATAAAACAGAAAGGATTTCCAGGGCTAAAACCCGATGATTTCGAAATGATTTGGAAATGTATTTTGGTTTTACATTGTAGTTCATCACATATTCGATTAGTTGTTATTAATGATGTATCTCTTTGGTGGCGGAGAATTTATTCTCTTGCTTAACACCCTTCTTTGAGACGTACGAGCTCAAAGGTTATGTGATTAATAGTGACTGATCATATGTGTGAATTGCTGATGTGAAGTACTATAGATTCGATTGTACTTGTGATTATGTTGTGAAATGGTTTTCCCTACTTCGAGATATGAAATGATTTGGTATGTGGCTAAATACTTGATAACCTGGTCTACTAAAAATATGGGTGGGATCCAGTGCCTTAGGGTGAGTGGTCAGTGTGTAGCCTGCTCCATGCGTGGGAGGTGCATATATATATATATATATATATATATATATATATATATATATATATATATATATATCGAGTTGCTTAGGTACGTGCCCTTTGCCTTATTTGAGGGGAACTCGATATTTGGTTGCATACTTGTTTGTATGCATTGTTATGTTTTGGAATTCATATTTCCAAATGATTTGATTTGAGATCCCAAAGTGAAATCTCTTTAGATATAAAAGCTAGATATGTATTTCAAATGATTTGAAATAGAAATCGGGAAATAAAGTCCAAAGGAATAATTTCTGCAAATTGAATTGGATTTGGAAAATCTAAGTGTGGTGATTAATCTAAATGGGTAGATTGGGATATTGCATGTTGATTGATGCATAGTAGTTCCATATATCTATATTGATTGTTGTTTATACACTGGCATTCATGGAGGCAAACCCGTTCGGTGTTATACGGCGTGGTCATGTGATTTGCCTTATCATTTGTATAAGTTTATAGCTGTTTAGAGTTTCTCACACCAGTCCCATAACTGACCTGTAGTTTGTTTTTTGCTTGCAAACTCGGGTGCCCCTATTTTCCACATGGGCAGTCGAGTAGTTTTATTTCGCAGATATATAGAGTAGGATTCTGGATTGAAGCTTTAAGCTGTGTCCAGGCATTTATAGTCTTCAGCCGTGCATTGTATTACCTTTATTGTAAATAAATCTTCCGCTGTATTCTTATTTTTCGATATACTCTGATATTATGTACACTGATGTAACATTGTTATAATGTTTATAAAAGTCTTCTGTTATTTGTTCTGATGTGTTGTATGCCCAGAGTTAGCGTATCCAGGTTTTGAACGGTCTTGGTTGATTTAGCGATCGATTGGGTCCAGGCGAAATCCGTAACGTTACATAAATGGTCATGATACTTGCATAAATTTGGGCAAAATTAACGTTATAAAGATCATGACAAAGATATCTATGTTAGCCATATTACAAATTTTAATTTTCCTTCTAATTTTAAAAGTTTGACAAATTTTCTTTCGCATTCCTCATTTAATTGGGACATTTACGTTAAATTCACGTCTACATTCATTTCATTGAGTATAGAAAATAGGCTTGGTTTTGAATACTTATTTGGTATTAGACCTAAGTAGGTGGGGCCAGACATTAATTGTTGTAATAACCCGGAAATTCGAGCCAATTAAAAATTTTTATTTTGGCAATTTTAGTGAATTTTGATCATTTAAAATGAATTATTTATAATAATAACGACGAGAAATTTATTTTGAATAGAATTCGAACGTATATATTTATTCGAATCGTCGTTAGAATATAAATAATTATTTATAATTATAAAAGGAATTGAAAATGGCACGGTAGTTCGATAATTCGATTTCAAATTTCAATTGAACATACCGGGTGCAAAATAAACCGGATTTTAGCGAAACCAAAAATATTTGAATCTAATTGAGAATATCTTTCCAACGAATCCGAAAAATTGAAATTTCATAGCCACGGTAAAAAGTTATGTCCAGTTGAAAATTCAGAATAGTCGCTATGGAATTCTGTCCCTTAAAAATGAAAATTTTGCAAATGACATCGGTTTTCGACGAAACCACTTTTGTTGGATCCGCGTTGTCAAATTGTTGCTAGGTTTCAATTTTCATAATTTTTGAATTCAATATGTGAGTGTGGCAAAGGAAAACGCGTTTGACCAGTTTCAGTTGATTTTAATCGACTGGAAAATGTCCATTTTTAAAACGGTCTCAGAATTTGACGAATTAGTTTTATTTGGACCGTATCGTCAATACGAAGCTAGAAAATATTTTTTAGGAATTTTTCGAGTTAGTATGTGACCCCAGTAAATTGAAATGCGCGTTCAAATTCAATATATAGAGTTATATTTTAAATTCAACAGAAACTGATCGTAACGGTTGAATTGGCCTACGATACATATCCCATTGCATTCGGAATGGGGGTAATTAGCTAGCGGTGACAGTCGTTGGGTCTCGTTCGGTGGTCGAATGAAGAGTTAACATTTTTGAAATAATAATAGAATAAAATAATATAAAATTTAATATACCCCACTTTTACTTTATTTTCTTCCTGCCCCAAAATTACCCGATCAGTTCAAAAATAGATAAAAAAGGGGAAGGGGCTCGTGCCCTAGCCGCCATCCGCCGCCGTCCGCCGCCACTGGCGGGGAGCCACCTCGCGCCTCCCCACTCTAATCCCCTCCCTCTGGCCTCCTCGTTCCCCTCTCCTTCCCCCTATACGACGCTCGAACCCCCTCCGCGAGAGCCTCCCAGAGCTCGCGCCCCGTTCTCTGACGAGCCACCGCGCGCCTCCCTAGGCCACGCCACCGAACCCTAGACCCTTCCACCCTCCGACGCGTAGCTGGACCCTTCCCTCCTCCTCTTAAATCACAGCCCTTTCCTCTGCCAAATTTCCAATGTAAGTATTTAATTATTTATAATAATTTATTTATTTTAGATAATCAGTTTTTATATATAGTTAATAAAGATTTGATCTTTATTTTTAATAAAGATTTGATTTCTATTTTCAATAAAGATTTGATTTTTCTATGTATGTAAGGTTAATAAAGAAACGATTTTTATTTATAGTTATAGATAATAAAAATCGTATTTTTATATAAGTAGGAAGTTAAAAATATAATTTTTATACTAGCGGCGAATTAAAAATATGATTTTTATATAAGTGATAAACAAAAAATAGAATTTTTATCTATATATTAGCGATATAAAAATATAATTTTTGTCATGAAGTGATAAAATAAAAATGTGATTTTTATATACATAGCAACAATATAAAAATGTGATTTTTATATATGTAGTGGCTACGGGCAACAAAAGTGACAAAAGGGCGACCACGAAGAAGATTTCTACATATGAAGAGTCGTGGCGTTGGTTAAGCTAGTCGGTGAGAACTCCTCACTTTTAATTTAAATTTCTAGTTAAAAATATATACTAGGATGCAGACGGTGTTTAGTAGCACCCGACACCCGTCGTCCACAGACCATGGACGACTTGTATGCTTGTTTGATTTTGACATGTAGTTGATTGTGTGATGTGATGTGAAAGGAAATAAAATATTTATATAGTTAAAATATTTTGTAATTAAAAATAGAATTTTAACGTGTATTTAAAATGAAATATAAACAAATTGAACGATTTTTTTATATACACACATTTGACTGATATTGATTGGGACGATAAATTTTGCACATCGCCCAACTGCACAAATAAAATCTGTGTTTGATTGTTTGAAAATCCCACACGGGTATTGGGATGATATATGACATGCACTAATCCCAATAATTAGTTGTATGTCGATCGATTGATTGACAGACTGTTATAAGCGTTGAATATTTATATTTGTTGCTTATACAGTGTAGCATGCACTTTGGATGATAGTTGATTATTTGTCGTTGTTGAGATATACATGCATTGTATGGAAGTCCATAGAAATAAAATCTATGGTAATTGATTGGGCCTCATTCCAGTTTTGAAATAGAATATTTGAAATAAAATATTTGAAAAGAAATATTTGAAATAGAATATTTGAAAATAGAAATATTTGAAAAAGAAATATTTGAAATAGAATATTTGAAGCACTCGAGGAAGAGGTTGACCGCCTACAGCTTCATCTGCGAAGACAACTACCCCGAATGGGTCTCTAATCCGGTCCTGGTTAAAAAAATCCAATGGAAAATGGTGAATTTGCATCGACTTCTCCGACTTAAACAAGGCATGTCCCAAGGATAGCTTCCTGCTTTCGAAGATCGACCAACTTGTTGATTCGACCGCTGGATACCAGATATTATCTTTCATGGACGCCTATTCGGGCTACAACCAGATTCCAAGGTGTTCACGACCAAGACCGTAGCTCTTTCATTATCGATCTTGGGCTATATTGCTATCGTGCCATGCCCTTTGGTCTCAAGAATGCTGGCGCCACTTATCAGCGAATGGTTAATCAGCCTCTTCAAAAGCCAAATCGGAAAATCTATGGAGGTGCACGTAGATAATATGCTGGTAAAATCCAAAATATCAAGCGATCACATCCACGACCTCTCCAAGATGTTCGATGTCATCCGCCAATACAACATGAAACTCAATCCCCTAAAGTGCTCCTTTGGAGTAGCCTCAGGAAAGTTCTTGGGTTTCATCGCTAACTCCCAAGGCATGAAAGCTAACCCAGACAAAATCAAAGCTATCCGAGATATACGAGTCCCTCGGGACATCAAATATGTCCAAAATTTAGATGGAAAGGTCGCCGCTCTAAGTTGTTTCATCTCAAAAGCCACTGACAAGTGCATTCCCTTCTTCGATTTACATCGAAAAGGGAAGCGCAACTTCAAATGGACCCCATAATGCGGTTCTGCATTCGAGGACCTTATGAATCACTTAGAGCGACCACCTATCTTATCCAAACCCGTGGACCACGAGGACTTATACGTTTATTTGGTTGTTACCATGCAGGCAATCAGCTCGGCACTGGTGCGCATCAAGGACCGTGTCTAACGACCCATCTACTACATTAGCAAAAGATCGACGAGGGCAGAAAAGAACTATCCAAAGCTCGAGAAATTGGCCTACTGCTTACTAATCTACTCCCGGAAATTGCGACCATACTTCCGGTCTCACCCCATAAAGGTCTTCATCGACCAACCACTTCGGCCCATCTTACAACGGACTGATGCATCAGGGCGGCTACTGAAATGGAACATAGACCTGAGTCAGTTCGAGATAATTTTCATCCCCGTCGTGCCATCCTTGGGCAGGCCCTCGCCGATTTCATAATAGATTCACAACTCCAGAGGAATCATCTCCCGAAGACGCCGAAACCCCGTATTTCCAATGGAAATTATTTATGGATGGATCTTTTAACTATAAGTCCTCCGAGGGTGGAGTGGTTCTCATCACTCCAGAGGAGCGCTCAATATGGTATGCTTTGAAGCTCAACTTCCTTGCTACCAACAACGATACAGAGTACGAAGCCTTAATAGCCGGACTCAGAATTGTAATCAAACTTAATTTGTAAGCTATTCAGGTCTTTTCTGACTCGCAGCTCATCGTGCGCCAGGTATAGGGAGAATTCCAAGCCTTGGGGGTGCGACTCGCCCCATATCTTGCCCTGGTCTGGGAATTGCTTACCAACTTTGACCACTTCGTCATAACACTCATCCCCTGAGAACAGAATGAGAAAACAGACTCATTGGCTAAGTGGGAAAGCTCTGAAGATGCGCAAGTTAGGGGGCTCGCCCTAGTCGAATACCTAACTCACCTAGCACTGGCCAAAATAAGACTGATACGGTCATGGGCACTGAAACCTAGCCCAATTCCTGTATGACCCCAATCAAGAATTATTTGAAACACAGGATCCTCCCAGGACGTTACAAAGAAAGATGAGCGCTCACTAGCCAATCAGCTCGCTACCTTCTCATGGATGGAGTGAAAAGTCGATGTGTACGACTTAAGCAGGATCTTTATATACAGAATATGCGGAAATATATACAATAAGATAACTTAGTTTATACAATAGCTATGCAGGTAAATATTAGCAGATAAGATATATCACAGATAAGTAAAGTCAAGTAAAAGCAGTAAGTAAATGACATCAGGAATTTTTATACTGGTTCAGACTTCCCGCTCTACTTCCAATCCCAAAGCTCCTCTTCAGAATTCACTAACAACGCGCTCTCTTAACCCGGAGGAATAAGTCATACACTCGAGCCCAACGAGGATGCCTCTCGCCAGGGCAACTACACAGGACTTCAACAATTACATGATTTTTGACTTCTGTTCTATGTTCTTGAATTAACACGAATAGTCAATGATGAAGTACACCCTTCCTATAATCTTATCCTCGAGTATATGATTTGAATGCGAAGATTGAAGGAAGTAAATTGCTTGTTGAATCAAGTGATATCAAATTAACTCAAGGATTCAACAAGTATTTGAATTTATGAAAGCTTTTGTATTACAAGAGTATAGAAATGCAATTCAGAAATTAGATAAGAAATAGAATAATTTGGTTTATTTGGAAATCGTGATTGAAGTGTTTATATAATATATAAGATTAGCGTTCCTTCATGAAGAGTTATGATCAGTAGAAACGTCCATTTCCTTTCAGAAATGAAGAGGAATCTCTTCATGAATCAAAGCAACCTTTCAGAAAATAAGTATTATTTCGGATCAGTCGACTGGTCTGAAATTCATCAGTCAATTGGTCAAAATATTCTAAAATCATATATTTAAAAAATATTCAGAAACTAGCAGTTACTGTCAGAAATTTGTCTTACCAATCGACTGGTCCCTGTTCAACCAGTCGAATGGTTCAGACAATTTCTGAACAGTCGGCCTGTTTTATATATCATATATATTTATATATAATTATTTTGTGCACTCGTGTTATACTTTAATGATAGATTTTAAAATAAATTCTAACACGACTCAATATATATATATATATACAACCTTTATTTCTTCAATACGACCTTCATTGATTTCATTTCTTTGATGTATATGAATTTAGCTCATCAATGATCTCCATTTCTTTGTTGTCATTAATCGAAATCTCATGTATCAACATGGAGTACTTTACCGTAGAGGCTTCTCTGTCCCGTTACTCAAATGCATAGTCCATAACAATGCCAAGCGTGTTTTAGCAATGTGCATGAAGGTGAGTGTGGTGACCACACCGAAGGGCAAATCTTGGCAAGAAAGATCATGTGACATGGCTACTTCTGGCTCATGTTCGATCGAGACGCCACTGACTATGCTCACAAGTGTGATAAGTGCCAGCGCTTCTCAAGGATTTCAAGAACCCCGCCTACAGAGTTGACGCAAATGGTCAGTCCTTGGCCATTCGCCATATAGGGAATCGACATCATTGGAACTCTTCCGATGGATAGGGTGGGGGATGCTATGTCGTCGTCGCAGTGGATTACTTCACCAAATGGGCAGAGCCCAAAGCTCTCGCCATAATAACCACCAAAAAATGATCAAATTAGTCATCCGTAATATTATCACCCGATATGGATTCCCTCAAGCTATTATTTCCAACAATGGCACCCAATTCGAGAGCGCTGAGTTCAAGGCCTTCTGTTAGCAGCACAAGATCGAAAAAAGATTCTCAGCAGTGGCTCATCCTCAAGACAATGGGCAAGTCGAGGCTGTCAACAAAGTGATTAATCCATCATCAAGAAGCATCTGGAAAAAGCCAGGGGCATGTAGGTGGACGAACTCCCTCTAGCCTTATGGGCCTGTCGAACCACTCACAAGTCGGTAACTAGACATACTCCCTTCGCCCTTGCTTATGGATCCGAAGTTGTCATTCCCAACGAGCAAAATCTTCAGTCTTATCGAGTTACTTACTATGAACCAAGACTTACTTTTGGATTCACTCGATTTGCTAAAGGAAAAGGCGAACGAAGCTGACCTCAGAGCCACCGCCCAATGACAATGAGTAGCCCGATACTTCAACTCCAGAGTCCTCCATAAGGACCTCAACATCGGCGACTTAATCTTAAAACGGGTCTTTCCTCCACCAACCAGCCTCGCCCCTCGTTGGAAGGCCCGTACTCCATACAACGGAAGCTCAGCGATGGAACTTTCAAACTCTCGACCGAGGATAGAGCCGAACTACTGAGGGCCTGGAACAACGAACATCTCCAACGCTACTTCACATAACTTAGTATAGTTGTTTATACTTTCCAACAATGTTTTGTTTTCTTGCAAAGGCTGTTACTGCCAAATTTATCACTAGAAATGATGTTCAGCTTCCTGTCACTCTTCAATGTTTACTCCGTGCATGACATGTTTGATTAATCCTGACAACCAGCTTACGTACAAAAATTCGATCGCCACATGTGAAGACCCGTAACTTCCCCGTAAAGGAAAGCGTCGGATAGTTCGAGAACAAACCACAACAGAACGCATATAGAAGAACATTTCATTGTATATAACAACAATGCATCAGATTACAAGAATATACAGAGTATAAAAGAATATTACACAGAAATATCAGAGATTTAAATTACATTTAAATACATAGCAGCGGAAAATAATACAATACACAACTAGAATGAGATATACGGATACAAAGCTTCCCGGATATCGTTCCAGTCGTAAACCAGGATCCTGTGAATATAAATCTGCAAAACCAAAACTACTAGCTGCCCGTGTCAAAATAAGGGCACCCAGAGTTTAGGTCAAAACAATAAACTCCAGGTCAGTCATGTGACTGGTGTGAGAACTAAAGCAGTTATAAATCTTTATTTTCAAAGCTAGGTAAAACAAGGGACCACGCCGTATAACACGGAACGGGTTTCCTCCCAAGAATACCAGTGCATAAGACAAACAACGCAATGCTAAATAAAGAAAAATGAAGCTGTTATAAGACCCAGGTCCCATCACACAATGCAACGCAGTCGAGGATAGGGTTTTCCCTTATAACAGCCAAAGAATGCTTGATACGTTTAAAACAAATCATTTGATACTATTATAAGTGCATAGAGTATAAAACAACTTCAAATCATAAGTATCAATCATAGGCGGCATGAATGCCCCATACCACTATGTCGCCATATATAGGTTTACAAATAAAACCGCAAATGTCACGTATTTGGAAATTGGGTTTCCATCTATGAACCGAGGCTAGGGGCAAGATCCTCAACCGATTCGAGACGCTCTAGCCCGCCCCTCAGGAACAGCCGCAACTGCCCCTTGGATCGTCAGGGCCGGTCCACACGGAGTGGATTATTATGCCTGAACAATACGTCTCCCCACCCTATGGGGTGTAAGTCTGGTCCGTCAGCCGACCAGAATGCATTCGGCCGAAACCGATATAACCGAGGCGCCTCGCAACAGCAACAACAACATAAGTCAAACTCGTCAGGGCGTGTAAAACCACTGACGCCACTTCTAACTAGAAAGAAACGCATGCCCTCCCTGAGGTCCGTCTCCCGTTTTTGATTCATACCGGGTGTGAAACTCGCGAATCAAACGTTACACAAAGCTACGCCACAAAGGCCGTGCTTTGATCATCACCACAAGACTTTGCTTTTCAACAGAAGCCTTGATCATTTGCATCTTAGCATGCCACACAGGCAAACCACTCTATGCAACCGATATCAGTCACACAGAATGAAATCCAATGTCAGACACACAGTCCATTTACAAGTCCGTTCTGGGGCTGAACGAAACCGGAGGCACCTAGTACCCCGCATATCCATCGATCTCCAAGTACGTCTGGACGATCACCAACTGTTTCCATCTTCTTGGGTGTACAGCCCAATCAAGATCATCAGTTATCACCCAAACGACGTGAAGACCTCC
Source organism: Allium sativum (assembly GCA_030737875.1). NCBI lineage: Eukaryota > Viridiplantae > Streptophyta > Magnoliopsida > Asparagales > Amaryllidaceae > Allium > Allium sativum. The sequence goes on from CM060924.1 coordinate 832,801,347, forward strand.
GGTCTTCGACCATCGTCTTCATCTTCGACTTATCGTCGTATCAGTTATTCAGAATGGGATAAACCCGGTCTTCCCGAATAACTCGCGTATATTTTATAAAAGTGTTACACAAACACAACATACGCCTCATTCCAATTCATCAGTCACTAACCGTAAATTAATCAAGAGAATAATTCCCCAAATATTAACCCCGAAGGCCGAAACCAACATCAGATCAATATCCAGAAAACCATTCTGCTTGGCTAACCGACAGTTAGTTTCTAAATTTCACGTTCAAATCTAATTAAAGATTTAACTATCGCCTGGAGCAAAACTGGTGATACTCCATTCTCGATCTTTTCAATCTAATTAAAGATTCATTAAAACTCCACTTAGTTTTAATCATTATCTGGGTTAAAGAATCAGTGTCATTTAAAACACGATTCACGATAAACCCAAAATCACATTCCATTAATTATCGGGTTAAAGAACAAGTGTTATTTAAAACACTGTTCACGATAAACCCAAAAATCAATACCAATTCAATTCCAATTAAATATCATTTAATTGGTACACTTCATTAAATCTAAATAAAAAGATTTAATCTTTTCTCAACTGGGTTCAAGAACAGTGTTAGTGAAGACACCATTCACGACAAACCCAAATCACATTCGATATTCAATACAAGGCTCTGAATAGAAAATATATCGGCTTATATTCAATATCGAATTCTACGACTAACAAATGTCGTATTGGAAATAACGATACAAATATATATCTTTCAAATTTCCATAACAACACCTGTAATGTCACGAATTCCAACATCGAAATATTCCGAAGACAATTTCGATTCAAATCCACTCCAATGCAATCATTGGAAATTTTGGTTATTTTCAAAACCATTTCAAATTCAATTTATTTATTTAAAAATAAATAGAATTATAATTCTAGTTCAAAACTAGTTCATTTCGATAAAAATCCATTTTTTTATCTTTTCAAATATGGAGATTTTCACCCCAAACTTTCACAAATCATTTCTTATGATTTTACACAAATTATTACTATTTTTAATAATTTTATCAAGGCCCGTACAGTCGATTTCCAACAATGGCCATCGAACTGCACTTACAACGACCTTTTTCGAATTTGATTTGGACGTATCTCCAAATCCAACCGTTAGATTTCAAATTTCTAACATTAATTAGAAAGCTCTTTTCGATACGAACCCAACGGTTCCGGTTTTAGGAGAATCCGACGGTCGGATCTCCTGTAATGTCCGTTTGAAATAAATGGTCGAAATTCGCGAACTGCCGCGGCGCGGCGCGTTCTATTCAGGCCATTATATTATATATAATATATATAATATATATTTCGTCGATTTCTATTTAAAACGAATTATATAAATAGTTTTGAATTCGTTTCAAAAACATTTTCAACTTCCATTTCAATTCAAATCAAAATTGAATTCTTCTCTATAAATTCGTTTTAAAATTCATTTCTATTCAATTCGAATTTCAATTCAATTTGAATTCATTTCAATTCGCTTTCTATTCCATTTGAATTCGTTTTCAATTCAATTCATTTCGAAATCGTTTTCAATTCATTTCATTTCGAAATCGTTTTCAATTCAATTCATTTCGAAATCGTTTTCAATTCATTTCATTTCGAAATCGTTTTCAATTTATTTTGAATTCGTTTTCAATTCAATTCATTTCGAAATCGTTTTCAATTCAATTCATTTCGAAATCGTTTTCAATTCATTTCATTTCGAAATCGTTTTCAATTCAATTCATTTCGAAATCGTTTTCAATTCATTTCATTTCGAAATCGTTTTCAATTCGATATAAATATCGTTCACGTCAAAATGGCGTCCATACACGGCTTCATAAATTTCTATTTTCAAATATTCTATTTCAAATATTTCTTTTTCAAAATAGTTGTTATTATCAAAATATTTCGTTCAACACATGACCAATCTCAATGAATGAGTACTGTCAACACATGAACTTTTATTTTATAATATTCTTTATTTTTCAAATTGGAATGAGGCCCAATCAATTACCATATAAAGTTAATTATATGGATTTTCATACAACACATGTATATCATAGCATTGAAAAATAATCAACCATCAACCAAAGTGCACTACACTGCATAAGCATCAAATACAGATATTCAACGCTTATAACAGCCTGTCAATCAATCGATCGACATATTTAATCAATCAGGATGAGTGAACTGCATATTTCATCCTAACACCCGTGTGGGGTTTCAAACAATCAAACACAGATTTTATTTGTGCAGTTGGGCGATGTGTGAAATTTATCGACCCAATCAATATCATTCAAATAAGTGTACATAAACAAACCATCTGGTTTGTAAATGAATATTTATTTATTCACTTCACTATTTTCATATTCACGTTAAAAATTATATTTTTAACGATAAAACATTTTATTTCAACCTATGAATTTCTATTCAATTCATTTATTCAATAAAATGATATTTTTATTTTTCTAACATGTTTTAGAAAATTTCGGCGGCATAACGGCACGATACTAGAAACGGGACAAGGCCTAGCCTTATCCCCGGTCTAGTGAAGGCCCACGCCATTCACACATCAATCAAATCAATTCGTTATGCAAACCGCAAACTTTGGAGTAAGGATCTAACCTAGCCTTACTCCTTCGCCTTATAACGGCGCACGTCTAATCCTAACCAATTTATCGATTCGATTTTTCACACCACAAACCACATTCAAACAATATCGCAATCAATCACCAAACTGTCAAACAAACAAGTCCATGGTCTGTGGACGATTGTGTCGGGTGCTACTAAGCACCGTCTGCATCCTAGTATATATATATAACTAGAAAATAAATAGAAAGGTGAGAAATTCTCACATATAGCTGTCCTAGCTCCACGGCACTTCATTGATAGAAATCTTCATCGCTATCGCATCATCGCCATCTTCGTTGCCCGTAGTCACTATATATATAAAAATCGAATTTTTATTTCAAAGTTCAATATATAAAAATCGAATTTTTAGTTCAAAGTTCAATATATAAAAATCCTATTTTTTTTCGAAGTTCAAAACATAAAAACTATATTTTTCTTTCGACTTTCGATATATAGAAATCTGATTTTTCCTTTTAAATTTCTAATCTCTTCCTAGTTTAGAAATCATTTTAAATTCAGTTTAAAAATCATTTTCCCTTTCAAAATAAAATCAGTTTTACTTCCTATAAAAATCAGTTTTCAAAACAAAAATAAAATAATCAGTTTTCAAATTTTAAAATAATCAGTTTTTAAAACTTAAAATAATCAGTTTTTCAAATTTAAATAAAATAATCAGTTTTCATTTTTAAAATAATCAGGTTTTAAAACTTAAAATAATCAGTTTTTCAAATTTAAATAAAATAATCAGTTTTCATTTTTAAAATAATCAGGTTTTAAAACTTAAAATAATCAGTTTTTCAAATTTAAATAAAATAATCAGTTTTCATTTTTAAAATAATCAGGTTTACATTTTCTGTTTTTAAATAAAATAAAAATAAAATAAATAAAAAAAAAAAAAAAAAAAACTTACAGGGGTGGTGCATCGACTTCATCGGCGGCAGCTTCTAGGGGGGCATCGACTTCATCGGCGGCAGGTGGTTGGGGCCCCACCGATGGCGTCGCGACCTCGATTTGGCTGCGGAGGGGGGGGTTCGATAACTGGAAGGACGAGGGGTGGGGGAGGAAGCTTCGTCGAGGGGGGGGGCTGAGCGGCGCGCGATTGGGGGAGGGAGCGGAAATCGCCTGGCGGCGGTGGTTAGGGTAGGGGGCGGGATCGACGAGGCGGGGTTCTTTTTTTTTTTTTTTTTTTTCCTTTTTTTGTTTCTGAAATGAGAAAGTAACGGGGGGGGGGGGGTGTTTATAAAAGAAAATATATTTAATTATTTATTCAATTAATTCTCCGTAAAGTTGCTTTTTCGTTTGGGCTTTGAATTGGATCCAACGACTGTCGTCCCTAGCGTAATACCCCCATTCCGGATACAATGGGATATGTATCGCAAGCTGATTTGATCGTTACAATCAGTTTCCTTTTGAATTTTCATTTAAATCACTATATTGAATTTTAAACATACATTTCAAATTACCGGGGTCACATACTAACTAGAAAAATTCCAGAAAAATATTTTCTAGCTTCGTATTGACGATACGGTCCTAACAAAACTAGTTTCGTCAAATTCTGAGACCGTTTGAAAAATGGCCAATTTCCAGTCGATTAAAATCAACTGAAACTGGTCAAACGCGTTTTCCTTTGCCACGCTCACATATTGATTCGAAAAATTATGAAATTTGAAATCTAGCAATAACTTTACATCACGGACCCAACAAAACTGGTTTCGTCGAAATCCGAGGTCGTTTGCAAAATGTCCATTTTTAAGGGCCTGAATTCCATAGCGACTATTCAGAATTTTCAACTGGACATATCTTTTGATTCCCGCTAAGAAATTTTGATCATTCGGGTTCGTTGGAAAGATATTCACTATTAGATTCCATTATTTTTGGTTTCACTAAAATCCGGATTGTTTTGCACCCGGTACATTCAATTGAAGTTTGAAATCGAATTATCGAACTACCGCGCCATTTTCAATTCTATTTATAATTATATATAATTATTTATATTCTAACGACGACGCGTATAATATATACGTTCGAATATATTCAAAATAAATTTCTCGTCGATATTATTTAAAATAATTCATTTTAAATAATCTAAATTCGCTAAAATGGCCAAAATAAAAATTTTAAACTGGCCCAGATTTTACGGGTTGTTACAATCTCCCCCACTTAAAACTTTTCGTCCCCGAAAAGGAACAAAGTCGAAAGTGGTTTGATTATTCAGCTCCACATTTGATCTGGCTTCCATTCTCCAACTCTTTAGTTTCTGAGAATTTTTAAAATTTCAAAAATTTGGCTAACACCCTAAATTTTTGAAAAATTTCGCCATAACCTCCCCTGCACCGGGAGCATCGGGAAATTGCAAATAGCGTTCCCGGTCCTTCAGATCTCAAAAAGAAAAAGAAAAAGCCAAGCGGCTAGCCAATAGGCTCATAAAATCATCATCACCCAAACAAAACAGTAAATTATGTAATAAACATGTACCTATTTGTCGGGCAAACAAATTTTATTCTCTGCTCTAGCCTCCTTGCTATGACCTGTTCAATGATATATATGTATATGCAAACAAATGCGACCAATTTTCAATAGAGTTCAATATTTGATTCAATTAGGCATAATTGTTCAAAATTAGCAAACAATTAAACAAACAACACAAACTTCAATCAATTAGTGGATTAACGTTTCAAATTCATAATTTCGATATATATACAAAAATCAGATTTTTGATGCCAAATCACAACAATTAGCCCTATCTAATTTTGGTTCTCACACCAGTCAATAGGAAATATATAGATATCAAACCTTCGAAACACGAACATAAATGTTGATGATGCGATCGCTATCATCAATATCATCTCCGGGCGACTAGGGTGTGGTGCTATATCTATCCAATATATTAAAACTTCGAATACACGCTAGCTAGGCGCATACGCAAAAATCTTTATATTTTGGATTGTCCTAATCAATATAAAATAAATAATCAAATACGAATAATTGATTTAAATTTTCAAATCAAAAATCGTTTTCATTTTAAAAATATACTCTTCACACTCGTTCTAGGATACTACTGATCCCATCTCTAACGAGTCATTCCATTGGATATTACTAATCCAATATCTGATGAATTCCTTCGTACGGTTCTAATGTGTCTTGTTCTCTGCTTTGTAAACCAAAGCTCTGATACCAACTGTGAAGACCCGTAACTTCCCCGTAAAGGAAAGCGTCGGATAGTTCGAGAACAAACCACAACAGAACGCATATAGAAGAACATTTCATTGTATATAACAACAATGCATCAGATTACAAGAATATACAGAGTATAAAAGAATATTACACAGAAATATCAGAGATTTAAATTACATTTAAATACATAGCAGCGGAAAATAATACAATACACAACTAGAATGAGATATACGGATACAAAGCTTCCCGGATATCGTTCCAGTCGTAAACCAGGATCCTGTGAATATAAATCTGCAAAACCAAAACTACTAGCTGCCCGTGTCAAAATAAGGGCACCCAGAGTTTAGGTCAAAACAATAAACTCCAGGTCAGTCATGTGACTGGTGTGAGAACTAAAGCAGTTATAAATCTTTATTTTCAAAGCTAGGTAAAACAAGGGACCACGCCGTATAACACGGAACGGGTTTCCTCCCAAGAATACCAGTGCATAAGACAAACAACGCAATGCTAAATAAAGAAAAATGAAGCTGTTATAAGACCCAGGTCCCATCACACAATGCAACGCAGTCGAGGATAGGGTTTTCCCTTATAACAGCCAAAGAATGCTTGATACGTTTAAAACAAATCATTTGATACTATTATAAGTGCATAGAGTATAAAACAACTTCAAATCATAAGTATCAATCATAGGCGGCATGAATGCCCCATACCACTATGTCGCCATATATAGGTTTACAAATAAAACCGCAAATGTCACGTATTTGGAAATTGGGTTTCCATCTATGAACCGAGGCTAGGGGCAAGATCCTCAACCGATTCGAGACGCTCTAGCCCGCCCCTCAGGAACAGCCGCAACTGCCCCTTGGATCGTCAGGGCCGGTCCACACGGAGTGGATTATTATGCCTGAACAATACGTCTCCCCACCCTATGGGGTGTAAGTCTGGTCCGTCAGCCGACCAGAATGCATTCGGCCGAAACCGATATAACCGAGGCGCCTCGCAACAGCAACAACAACATAAGTCAAACTCGTCAGGGCGTGTAAAACCACTGACGCCACTTCTAACTAGAAAGAAACGCATGCCCTCCCTGAGGTCCGTCTCCCGTTTTTGATTCATACCGGGTGTGAAACTCGCGAATCAAACGTTACACAAAGCTACGCCACAAAGGCCGTGCTTTGATCATCACCACAAGACTTTGCTTTTCAACAGAAGCCTTGATCATTTGCATCTTAGCATGCCACACAGGCAAACCACTCTATGCAACCGATATCAGTCACACAGAATGAAATCCAATGTCAGACACACAGTCCATTTACAAGTCCGTTCTGGGGCTGAACGAAACCGGAGGCACCTAGTACCCCGCATATCCATCGATCTCCAAGTACGTCTGGACGATCACCAACTGTTTCCATCTTCTTGGGTGTACAGCCCAATCAAGATCATCAGTTATCACCCAAACGACGTGAAGACCTCCGGTCTTCGACCATCGTCTTCATCTTCGACTTATCGTCGTATCAGTTATTCAGAATGGGATAAACCCGGTCTTCCCGAATAACTCGCGTATATTTTATAAAAGTGTTACACAAACACAACATACGCCTCATTCCAATTCATCAGTCACTAACCGTAAATTAATCAAGAGAATAATTCCCCAAATATTAACCCCGAAGGCCGAAACCAACATCAGATCAATATCCAGAAAACCATTCTGCTTGGCTAACCGACAGTTAGTTTCTAAATTTCACGTTCAAATCTAATTAAAGATTTAACTATCGCCTGGAGCAAAACTGGTGATACTCCATTCTCGATCTTTTCAATCTAATTAAAGATTCATTAAAACTCCACTTAGTTTTAATCATTATCTGGGTTAAAGAATCAGTGTCATTTAAAACACGATTCACGATAAACCCAAAATCACATTCCATTAATTATCGGGTTAAAGAACAAGTGTTATTTAAAACACTGTTCACGATAAACCCAAAAATCAATACCAATTCAATTCCAATTAAATATCATTTAATTGGTACACTTCATTAAATCTAAATAAAAAGATTTAATCTTTTCTCAACTGGGTTCAAGAACAGTGTTAGTGAAGACACCATTCACGACAAACCCAAATCACATTCGATATTCAATACAAGGCTCTGAATAGAAAATATATCGGCTTATATTCAATATCGAATTCTACGACTAACAAATGTCGTATTGGAAATAACGATACAAATATATATCTTTCAAATTTCCATAACAACACCTGTAATGTCACGAATTCCAACATCGAAATATTCCGAAGACAATTTCGATTCAAATCCACTCCAATGCAATCATTGGAAATTTTGGTTATTTTCAAAACCATTTCAAATTCAATTTATTTATTTAAAAATAAATAGAATTATAATTCTAGTTCAAAACTAGTTCATTTCGATAAAAATCCATTTTTTTATCTTTTCAAATATGGAGATTTTCACCCCAAACTTTCACAAATCATTTCTTATGATTTTACACAAATTATTACTATTTTTAATAATTTTATCAAGGCCCGTACAGTCGATTTCCAACAATGGCCATCGAACTGCACTTACAACGACCTTTTTCGAATTTGATTTGGACGTATCTCCAAATCCAACCGTTAGATTTCAAATTTCTAACATTAATTAGAAAGCTCTTTTCGATACGAACCCAACGGTTCCGGTTTTAGGAGAATCCGACGGTCGGATCTCCTGTAATGTCCGTTTGAAATAAATGGTCGAAATTCGCGAACTGCCGCGGCGCGGCGCGTTCTATTCAGGCCATTATATTATATATAATATATATAATATATATTTCGTCGATTTCTATTTAAAACGAATTATATAAATAGTTTTGAATTCGTTTCAAAAACATTTTCAACTTCCATTTCAATTCAAATCAAAATTGAATTCTTCTCTATAAATTCGTTTTAAAATTCATTTCTATTCAATTCGAATTTCAATTCAATTTGAATTCATTTCAATTCGCTTTCTATTCCATTTGAATTCGTTTTCAATTCAATTCATTTCGAAATCGTTTTCAATTCATTTCATTTCGAAATCGTTTTCAATTCAATTCATTTCGAAATCGTTTTCAATTCATTTCATTTCGAAATCGTTTTCAATTTATTTTGAATTCGTTTTCAATTCAATTCATTTCGAAATCGTTTTCAATTCAATTCATTTCGAAATCGTTTTCAATTCATTTCATTTCGAAATCGTTTTCAATTCAATTCATTTCGAAATCGTTTTCAATTCATTTCATTTCGAAATCGTTTTCAATTCGATATAAATATCGTTCACGTCAAAATGGCGTCCATACACGGCTTCATAAATTTCTATTTTCAAATATTCTATTTCAAATATTTCTTTTTCAAAATAGTTGTTATTATCAAAATATTTCGTTCAACACATGACCAATCTCAATGAATGAGTACTGTCAACACATGAACTTTTATTTTATAATATTCTTTATTTTTCAAATTGGAATGAGGCCCAATCAATTACCATATAAAGTTAATTATATGGATTTTCATACAACACATGTATATCATAGCATTGAAAAATAATCAACCATCAACCAAAGTGCACTACACTGCATAAGCATCAAATACAGATATTCAACGCTTATAACAGCCTGTCAATCAATCGATCGACATATTTAATCAATCAGGATGAGTGAACTGCATATTTCATCCTAACACCCGTGTGGGGTTTCAAACAATCAAACACAGATTTTATTTGTGCAGTTGGGCGATGTGTGAAATTTATCGACCCAATCAATATCATTCAAATAAGTGTACATAAACAAACCATCTGGTTTGTAAATGAATATTTATTTATTCACTTCACTATTTTCATATTCACGTTAAAAATTATATTTTTAACGATAAAACATTTTATTTCAACCTATGAATTTCTATTCAATTCATTTATTCAATAAAATGATATTTTTATTTTTCTAACATGTTTTAGAAAATTTCGGCGGCATAACGGCACGATACTAGAAACGGGACAAGGCCTAGCCTTATCCCCGGTCTAGTGAAGGCCCACGCCATTCACACATCAATCAAATCAATTCGTTATGCAAACCGCAAACTTTGGAGTAAGGATCTAACCTAGCCTTACTCCTTCGCCTTATAACGGCGCACGTCTAATCCTAACCAATTTATCGATTCGATTTTTCACACCACAAACCACATTCAAACAATATCGCAATCAATCACCAAACTGTCAAACAAACAAGTCCATGGTCTGTGGACGATTGTGTCGGGTGCTACTAAGCACCGTCTGCATCCTAGTATATATATATAACTAGAAAATAAATAGAAAGGTGAGAAATTCTCACATATAGCTGTCCTAGCTCCACGGCACTTCATTGATAGAAATCTTCATCGCTATCGCATCATCGCCATCTTCGTTGCCCGTAGTCACTATATATATAAAAATCGAATTTTTATTTCAAAGTTCAATATATAAAAATCGAATTTTTAGTTCAAAGTTCAATATATAAAAATCCTATTTTTTTTCGAAGTTCAAAACATAAAAACTATATTTTTCTTTCGACTTTCGATATATAGAAATCTGATTTTTCCTTTTAAATTTCTAATCTCTTCCTAGTTTAGAAATCATTTTAAATTCAGTTTAAAAATCATTTTCCCTTTCAAAATAAAATCAGTTTTACTTCCTATAAAAATCAGTTTTCAAAACAAAAATAAAATAATCAGTTTTCAAATTTTAAAATAATCAGTTTTTAAAACTTAAAATAATCAGTTTTTCAAATTTAAATAAAATAATCAGTTTTCATTTTTAAAATAATCAGGTTTTAAAACTTAAAATAATCAGTTTTTCAAATTTAAATAAAATAATCAGTTTTCATTTTTAAAATAATCAGGTTTTAAAACTTAAAATAATCAGTTTTTCAAATTTAAATAAAATAATCAGTTTTCATTTTTAAAATAATCAGGTTTACATTTTCTGTTTTTAAATAAAATAAAAATAAAATAAATAAAAAAAAAAAAAAAAAAAACTTACAGGGGTGGTGCATCGACTTCATCGGCGGCAGCTTCTAGGGGGGCATCGACTTCATCGGCGGCAGGTGGTTGGGGCCCCACCGATGGCGTCGCGACCTCGATTTGGCTGCGGAGGGGGGGGTTCGATAACTGGAAGGACGAGGGGTGGGGGAGGAAGCTTCGTCGAGGGGGGGGGCTGAGCGGCGCGCGATTGGGGGAGGGAGCGGAAATCGCCTGGCGGCGGTGGTTAGGGTAGGGGGCGGGATCGACGAGGCGGGGTTCTTTTTTTTTTTTTTTTTTTTCCTTTTTTTGTTTCTGAAATGAGAAAGTAACGGGGGGGGGGGGGTGTTTATAAAAGAAAATATATTTAATTATTTATTCAATTAATTCTCCGTAAAGTTGCTTTTTCGTTTGGGCTTTGAATTGGATCCAACGACTGTCGTCCCTAGCGTAATACCCCCATTCCGGATACAATGGGATATGTATCGCAAGCTGATTTGATCGTTACAATCAGTTTCCTTTTGAATTTTCATTTAAATCACTATATTGAATTTTAAACATACATTTCAAATTACCGGGGTCACATACTAACTAGAAAAATTCCAGAAAAATATTTTCTAGCTTCGTATTGACGATACGGTCCTAACAAAACTAGTTTCGTCAAATTCTGAGACCGTTTGAAAAATGGCCAATTTCCAGTCGATTAAAATCAACTGAAACTGGTCAAACGCGTTTTCCTTTGCCACGCTCACATATTGATTCGAAAAATTATGAAATTTGAAATCTAGCAATAACTTTACATCACGGACCCAACAAAACTGGTTTCGTCGAAATCCGAGGTCGTTTGCAAAATGTCCATTTTTAAGGGCCTGAATTCCATAGCGACTATTCAGAATTTTCAACTGGACATATCTTTTGATTCCCGCTAAGAAATTTTGATCATTCGGGTTCGTTGGAAAGATATTCACTATTAGATTCCATTATTTTTGGTTTCACTAAAATCCGGATTGTTTTGCACCCGGTACATTCAATTGAAGTTTGAAATCGAATTATCGAACTACCGCGCCATTTTCAATTCTATTTATAATTATATATAATTATTTATATTCTAACGACGACGCGTATAATATATACGTTCGAATATATTCAAAATAAATTTCTCGTCGATATTATTTAAAATAATTCATTTTAAATAATCTAAATTCGCTAAAATGGCCAAAATAAAAATTTTAAACTGGCCCAGATTTTACGGGTTGTTACACCACATCGGCACCCCGAGCATGGGAGCCGGTGCCGCCATCCGAACCTCAAGGATAAAACAATTCGGGCTATGATCGGCACCCCGAGCATGGGAGTCGGCAATGCTACTCGATTCCTCGGCCCGCGACACAACCTAGTTTAAATAACCACTAACTCGAATCTCGGCCCAGCACCGAGGCCGAGGATATATCATTCCGCGCCCATGTTCTAGCACTTGGGGCCACCCAACAACTAACCCAGTGTGATGCAAACTTCTCACCTAGCTACGGATGTCGGTCGAATCTTGGCGCAACACTGAGACCGACCTTAAATCGTTTCCTCCCCGAAGCTCTAAAGGTTTAGGGGTAGCCCATGGCCACGACAGGACCCTACGGGCTGATGATCCGAGCTTACCTTTAGCGAATAAATGACGCCTGCACTCATAACCCGAATGAACGACGGGAGAGCCCCCACCGGACAAATCAACGTCCTACGCCTTCGCTCTACTTGGGACTTACTCCGGGCAGCCTAAGACAGAAGGCGTCTTGCCTGGTTTCGCAAACTACGGGTTTCCTGAACTGAGGGAAACTTACTGAAACCAGTGCACTCTCTTGTCTCTTTGGAAACAACCCAGAGCGTGGCCTTTCATTGCATTTCTATTAAGTGTAATGACAAGTATGCTTGTGAAAGTATAGGACGTTGGAAAACATAAGAAGAACATCCGAACACCCGACATAAATAGTGATTTTTACTAATTCATATTTCATTTTCACACACACACTGAACGGGCTACATGTCTAATGTCTTACTTTTCTGATGACAGGGTGTACATGAAAACCACGCCATGTCTTGAAAAGCCAAAAGCGAGGGCCATACTCATATGAACTATCGGCCTACATATGCAAAATGACGGTAACATCTACTATAGTCACTAATAGTAATCATGCTTTTTTTTCTTGTGCTTGTGCTTTTTCTTTGCAGATTCCGTGCTCGACGACTCTCCACCGGTGCCAGGCCTCTTCTTTCCTGGCCCTCTCTTTCCTCCTCGGCCCTTCTGAGGAGTTCTCTACTCATGAGAAACCAAGAGGCATATCTCATTTGCACCATTGCCACTTGAAATCTCTGTGATATCAACAGTAGACGACAATAACTTGGGTGCATTCCCTGTAGCAAGGGCGACTGCTGCATCACTCTTTCCCGGCTCCTCCTTGGCTTCTTGCTCCGCTCTCTCCTTCGCCTCCTTGGCAGCCCGTCGGTCAGCCAGCTTCTGGGACTTATGCTTCGAGGAATCATCATCTTTAAGCTTCTTAAGGGTTTTGGTAGCCCTCTTTAGGATTCTTCATCCCCCTTCTTCTTCTGAGCCTCGTAAGCAACCCTCTTTTTCTCTGCCTCTTCATCGGCCTGCCTCCACTCAACAATCTCAGTGGCTCTCTTTTCAGCATCTTGTTTGCCCTTCATTAGGGCCTCCTGCCTGACATCCTCATCTTGTCTATGCTTCTCCTCCATCTCCTCAAACTTGGCCACCATTCGGCCCTCTAAATTATCTACCACGTCCTGCATCGAGGGCACATCGATGTCCAATGGGCCAGTCACATGGGCACTTTGGCCATCTACAACGTCTCCTTCTTCTATGAAGCACTCATGAATGCTTGAACCCAGCCTGATGTATGAAAAAGTATCCATCTGACCGCCACCCTCTCCGAACTGAAGTCCTTATGGTCTCGGTCCGGATTTCGTTGTCCGGGGGATCACGAGGGCAAAGCCCGGTGTCATGGTAGATTCCAGAAAGGCTGCACAGTTAAAACACAACCTTAAGCCCTTAAATTCGGTAATCACATCATCCTCGGGAATGCAGGGTAAAAGGAATTTACCTCCAATTAAGGATGGTGTAGGAAGGACAGGAAGGGTGCTCATCATAGCAGATTGAGTGAATTCGATCACTCCCAGTTCAGGGTACTCAGGATTGTACTCGGAAGACGCCTGAGCTAAGGCTGCGGGATCACTTGCCATAGCGGATTCAGGGGCCAACGGCCTGTAAGAACTTCCTTTTGCGAATGCCTCTGCTACAATCACATTCTCGGTCATGGTGGACTTCCTTTTTCAGCAAAAGGCCTTGTAAGCTATGACACCCCACGTCCGTTAATGTCACTCATTAAGAGAATGCATTAAGTTTCATGAAGCGTTATAGGTAAACATAAACAAAAACATTACAAGACAGATATAAAATAGTAGCAGAATTTCAAACTTTTTATTAAGCAAAAAACATCTTGATTCAAAACATAGTTACATCATAAGTTTGAAATGCATAAACCCAGAACATCAACTTAAAATTTATGCCTTCTACTAAAATTATCAGAGTACAATAATAAAAGAAGCATATATAATCCCCAAAATATAGCCATAGTAGAGACAAATATGAAATCAAGCAGTACATCTATGCAGCTCCAAGCAGGATGAAAGCAGAATCCTGATCAAGCTTGAGTATTCCCACTCTGAGAACCCGATTGGGTGGGGGGGGGGGGGGGGGGAATGGAAGAGAAATAAGAGGAAACAAAATGGGTTAGACATAAAGTCTGGCAAGTCCGGTTACTTTTTTCTTATAGATAAGTAAAAGTATCATGACAGGCATATAAAGTGGGTAAGAGAGATAACATCATAAAAGGTAGGTATGACAAGGTAAACAGGATAAATAAGATAGAAAATATTGTGCTTCTCTAATACTTTCTCTTTCTTTGCACCAATACTAGTGTTGTATGAACAAGATGATCCCCAACAAGTGTACGATGGTAGACTTAGGCGTACTTCTAGTGGGAGGTTTAACCCCATACAATAACAGGCAACCCAACATACCGGAGATACCCCTAAGGATAATAACGGGATCCTAAACATATCAGAGTCTAGGTGTATCTGAATTACTACCCCAATCGATCAGCTCCCTACTCCATAAATACCCTATGCTGGCCCTACAGTAGGATGTATCACTTCCTAAAGTGGCAACCCTTCGTTTTCAGGATGTGCACAAACATATCTACAGGTGTCACGACATCTAAACCTCCTCTGCCAGACCCATGCACACATATGACCCCATCAGAATGCGCCGCCCACACCATTCCCCACTTTTGGATGTCTTACAATCAGCCCAGTAAGCGTGCCCCGACTCTGACCTAGTTTGGAGTACTCGTTTGATACATATATATGGGTTACTGACTGAAACAGGTCCCACACTCAAGATGATACAAGCTTCCCCCCACGCTTGCATAGCTTATCCACAGGTTATGCCATACTAGAGTAAAAGATTGCATAACCCCACAGGTTAAGTTTGTGGGCCTATATATAAATAATACCCACTACCCCAAGATATACTTAACCCTCCCACTGTTTCATACAATTTTACTTAACCCCTGCTCAAGTTAACATGTTCATACAATCCTTATGGATTCAACCAGGTTAAGTATTCAAGTTCATTACCATATTAACTTATGGTTATAATGTGTTAGATCTCCCATATTAAGCCCACAACTTGTGGATGCTGGATATGTCGAGCGGGTCCGAGCAGACTTCTTCCACAAGTCAGACTTAACCTTGTGTCTTAGCACATCACACGTTTATGCACTTAGACCCCTCACATCAGATTCACCAAGTGGTCACTGGATATGCCGGTCGGGTCCGGGCAGACTTCCACCATAAGTGTAATCTAACCTCGTGTCTAAGCGCAGTTACAGTTTCTAATTATTGTAATTCTAGGCATTTCCATTATTAACTAATTATTCCTATGTCATTACAGGTTTTCATGCCCCTTTTTCCCAAGTCATATTCACCATGTATCGTATGCCCTAAATTCATATCTTTAATCAAAGTTTGGTTTATGCCCCAAATTCATATTCACATACTTAATTCAAGTTATGCCCAAATTTCCCAATACCAGTTATGCCCCAATTTTAACGTTTTCCCCTCGTTTCCAATTTTACGCGTTCGCATATTTCAGCAGCATGCCTAGGCTCGAAGGTAGCCTGGCTATAAAATTAAAAGGGAAAATAAGAAGGGAAGAGGACATAAATGAACATAATAATAACAAGATTGACATATAACGGCAGAAATAGGCATGGCAACAAATAAATATACAGCGATACAGCTGGGCAGAATGACAAGATAGGCATATAGGAACAAATCTGATGAACATGTGATAGTAGAACTGATTCTAACATAATAGGGAGATCACAAACAGGCATGATGAGATCTAAACAATGAATTAGATCAACAAACAATGGTAGATCTGACATGATAAATAGGTATAGGCTTAGATCTAGTTCATAGTCATGTCAGAATAACTTAGATACACAGGTTATAGCAGATCTGATATGATTCAAATAGTCATAGGCTTAGATCCAAGTTATAGTCATGTCAAGATTAACTTTTATGTATCTAGATCTAAAAATAATGTAAACTCACTGTGATTGGATCCAAGAAAAATAGAAGAGAGATTGCAGATGTTGAATCACAGATCTCTAAATTTGAATGACTTGATTGTTGAAGAAGAAAATGCTTGATTTAATCTGGGCAGAGGCATCATCTAGTTCTCTATTATTTTTGGTGTGGAAAAACAAGGGAAATGGGGTCTCATTTATAGCCTAAAGCCAACGAACTAAGTCAAGAAAGGTGTCCATGTTTAGAATTAGAAAAATATGTCCAAATCTACCGTAGGGGGGTCGACCCCCTTGGTTTGTCGACCCAGGGGTAGACACCCTCTTGATGGGGTCAACCCATGGGTAGACACCCCTTGGTGTGTCGACCTATAGGCGGGAATTTTCCTGCTCCCCTTTTTCAGCTCGAATTTGAACTGTTTTGAATTCTGGAATTTATTTTATTTATATATTTCTCTTATGTGTATAAAAATTTCAAACCTTAATAACTTCTTCATACAGTGTCCGTTTTACGCAAACTAGTGTTTATTTTGACAGAATTCCAAGATAAACGCAATGGCTCAGTCCGTTTCCGTCAATTCTGAATATTTATTTAATTATTATTTAATTTATCATCTTTAGTGTTGTTAAAATCACGGGGCGTTACATTCTCCCTTACTCAAAGGATTTCGTCCCCGAAATCTCTAAGTTAAGAAGAATTATATTCTACCATCCGTCACCTATCTACTCATCCAACAATCACGGGAATCCATTGTCCTTAAAGGCTTCTAATGCTTATATGAACAAATGCAAAGGTGTGTGTATATGTCCTTATAATGCAAAAGATCAGGCGGTCTACTAATTCAGCCGACCTCCTCAATACAATGTATGTTAGTGCCATGAATCAAACATGTATGCAAATAATCCTATTATAACATGTAAGTTCTATATATGTGCGCAATCATTGTCCAAATGCAACATCCATATGATGATACACTCACTTTCATCCATTAAAAGAAGAAAAATGCACACACATCCATATACAGTATGAGAGTGATTGTAACACCCCGAATTTTCTTTTAACGGTAAATCAACAAATTATAGTATAATTAATTCTAATTGAAAGAATTAGGGGAAACGGTTACACCATTGCGTTCATCTTGGAATTCTGCTTGAGATAGAGTCCGAGTTTGTGTGAATCGGACTCCGTATGAAGGAGTTATGACCTCCGGAAGTTTCAGAATTCAAATTTAAAATTCAAATGGTTCAAAATTCAGTTCGAATTTTGAATTCAGACCCAAACTGGGCTGGGCGGGAAAATTCCCGCCCAGGCACCAGGTCGACCATAGGGTCGACCTGCCCAGTTGACCTGGTTCGGCCCTGGCTGGCCTGGTCGGGTTCTGGTCGATTTCTGAGGCTTGGCTGTGTCACTAGGGCTGACTTGTTGCATTTTGGTTGGCTCCTCTCGAAGTGAATGGTCTAGATTCATCTGTGATCATCTGACGGCTCAAATCAATATGAAATTTTATAAATATAACTCAACACTCCAACCTAAATTCACATAAGAAATTAGAGATGGAGCCGCCATGTTGCCGGGAGAAAACTAAGAGGATCCTCCACTTGTAGAAAAGCTTAGTGACGAGCCAAAATTAAAGTAAAACAAAAATCAAATCAACGTTAATCTACCCAAAGGAAAGCAATTCAAATTCAGAATTCAGAAATTAGAAACCAGGACATCGTTTGTTGTAAGTATAGTGATTTTTCCGATGTGAATAAAAGTTAGGATTTGATTCGATGTAAAATGGAAATGGAATTGTGTTATTGTGTAACAACGATGTTAATTCACATCTATGTATTGAAATGATTACGGTATTGTAATGTTTGTGGTATAGTTGAGTTGATATTGATCCTATTGTACATGTAGAATCACATGCAAGTTGTATAGTTCATGTTGTAATCGACACCTATATGTTTATGTGATTATATAAGTTGTATGTGATTAAGATTTCATGTATATATATGCTAGAACCTTTATGCCTAAACGATTATGTTCACATACATGCTAGTATGTTTGTAAGAAAGTTGCAAGTTAATTGGATCCATGCCAAGATCCACTTTAATACATGTTTTATGTTGTAATTAGATATATGATTGGATCTAGTTCACACCCTTGTCATAAAATTGTACATACTTATGAAAATGTCATATTCTTGTTATATGCTAGTGATGTTCGATGTTATGCCTAGATCCAAAACATGTTTAGGCTTATGTTGTCTAAATCATATGCTAATTTATGTGATACCTATTTGGTTAGATCCCTATTTCAATGCAAGTTCACATGATAAGTTGAAACCCATGATTTAGTCCATGTCGCAAATTCACGTATATATGTATGTTGACTATTTTGCAAGTTCACACCTATGATGTTCATATTGACTATGCCAAAAATGCCAAGTTTACACCTATGTCATGTTTATGTTTATGAATTCCCTTACGCCAATTTTGTGTGCGCTAAATTAGGCTAGGTTTTTAGCCTAATATTATATGTTAAAAACCATGCGAACGAAAATTAGGCTAAGATTGTTAGCCTAATATTTAGATGAGGTAACGTTGGAAAAATTGGTAAAACTTGACATAAATTGGTAAAAATGTATGAAATTGGCATGTTTGTCACATGCCAAAATTGGTGGCATTTAAATGGTATAAATTCTTATACCAAAAATGTTAAAACTGGAAAGTGGGCTACAACATTTAATTATTGACAAATTTACATATAATAAGTAATAAAGACAAATATGTAAATTTAGAAAATACGAGTATGCTTAACACGAGGTTGGATTGAGTTGTGATGTAAACCTGCCCGGACCCGCCCAGCTGTCCAGTAGTCACAACAATACATATCCAATGGGGGTGGTTAAGCATTGAGCCCAATAAGGACTCGAGGTTAGACTGAGTTATGGTGTAAATCTGCCCGAAACCGACCGGCACATCCAGTAACTGTAACAATACCTGTCTAATGTGAGTGGTCGGTGCTTTAAAAAGCTAAGGATAGACAAGTCAGGATGGTAGGGTTATGTTAACTAAAACACTTAACCAATTCAACATGTTAAATAAATTGATGGGTGGGGTTAGGTAAATACAGGCACTTAACCACTTCGGAGCAGACAAACAGGGCACTGGGGGCACCAGTAGTATAACCTATTCATTCTAAGAATTGTGTCGGGCCGCCACCATGGGACTTGATACACCCCATGGTGGGACCATCATAGGTATCTACAATCTTTGGGGGTCGTAAGACACAGATGATTATGCGAGTAGGAGCCGATCTTTAGAAAAAGGGGATCACTTCACCCTGATCATGGGGTGCCGGTTGGGACAATGCAAGTAGGTGCAGAGATATAGTGTGGGGTGCGATAGTATATTCGATTCAAACTGCTTTACCTTAGTTTATGATACTTTCCTATTTCCAGTTTATACTTATCATATCCTTTTTCTTATTCTCATACTGAAGAGTCACTAGACTTACCAGGCTTTATGTATGACCCTATTTTCTTTCGTCTTCTTTTCTTCCGTTCCCCCCAGGTCCACAGGGAGGAAACAACCCAGCTTAGTCAGACTCTTTGCAAGCTTCAAGATAGTAGATGTACGGTTTGGACTCCCTTTCCTTGGCTATGGCTGTTGGACACATTCTATGGGGATTAATGCAGTTTTAATTATGTTTTATGCTTTTTTATTTAATAACCAAGATACAAATGATGATGTAATGTTTTGGAAGTTATTATGTGACAGTTATGGAAATGTTTTGTTTGAACACATATTTATGAAATAAAAAGTCTGTTGTTTTCCGCTGCTTATATATGTGTGTTTATATCTGTCTTGTATTTTATCTGTGACTTTTACTTACAAACCTCCACCAAAGTTAAGGCATTCTCTTTGTGAGTGACCTTAATGGAGGGTGGGGTGTTTCACTTGGTATCAGAGCACAGTATTACCAGACTAGATAAAAGTTTTTGAAACTATTTTCAAAAAGAAGTTTAAAGAAGCAGTGTTTTCAAGAAAAAGAGTTATTTTTAAAAGGCATAATTCCCCAAAAGCCATATGCACTATATCTCTATCCTTTTTCTTGAATACTTTCCTTTTTGTTCCAGCATGTCTGGAGATCTTAACCTTCCGGAAGGAGTACCGATACCCGGATGGTTCCGAAGGTTCCTATAGGCTAGGGCCAATGGTGCGGGCCCAGCAGACATTCCTCCTCCAACAGTGGCAGCGGTCCCTCCTCCTCCTCCTCGTGGAAATACTTTCGCTAAAGACATGTAGAGACTTCAAGGCTATGGGTGGAAAGGACTTTTATGGAACTGAATCCTTTGTGGTAGCAAGGAACTGGCTGAAGGAGACCGAGGACTTGTTCATCATCTTCGAAGTTGACGACAGGAAAAAGATACAACTAGTAGTGTGGTTGCTTAAAGATGAGGCTTCCTATTGGTGGGAAGTTACCCGTGCTGAGAGGCCAGTGGAGACTTGGGAAGATTTCAGGATGATGTTTGAGATGAAATTCCTCTCCCAAGCTGAAAGAAGCCTTCAAATGGAGAAGTTCCTAACTTTTAGACAAGGAAATATGACAATCAAGGAGTACTCAATTAGTTTAATCAGCTGGCCAGATTTGGGCTGGATTTGGTAAACACCCAACACAAGAAGGCCCTTTGCTTCGTCAAAGGTCTGAATGAGCCTCTACACAGCCTTGCAATGACCCATATACCCATGGGAGCAACTTATGAAAGCTTGGTGGACATGGCGCTGCTACACGAGGAAGATAAAGGCAAGAAAGAGGCAAAGGTGGAAGTGTCTTAGGAAAAGAAAGAGGGTTTACAGGCAAAGAAAACAGACTTCAAGAAAGGCGGGAAGAACAACAAACCCCGCGAAAAGAGAAGGTGCAATTTATGTGGCATTGTGGGACATATAGCAAAAGATTGTAGGAAGAAGAAGGCAAAGATGAATGGGGGTTGTTTCCATTGTGGAGAGACTGGACACTTGGCTAAGGACTGCCCAAAGAAGCGGGGGCAGGGACAGAGGACTGGATCCACATCAGGGGGACAGGTTCACGCGCTGGTGGCACCTCTACAGGAACGAGGTAGAAATATTTCCGTAGAAAGCTTAAGTTAACTAAAACACTTAACCAATTCAACATGTTAAATAAATTGATGGGTGGGGTTAGGTAAATACAGACACTTAACCACTTAACATGTTTGACTAGAAAACCCTAGTAATGGGGACCCATTTCAGCAGTAACCCAATTAGGTATCATGGTACCCTGAAACTAGGCAGGGTGGGGCACGATTACTGGGCTGATTGTAAGCGGTCAAAAGCGACGGCGGTGGGTGCAACAGTGTGGGTTCTAACGGAGTGCGGGCGTGCATACACTTCGGAGCATACAAACAAGGCAATGGGGGCACCAGTAGTATAACCTATGCATTCTGAGGATTGTGTCGGGCAGCCACCATGGGACTTGATACACCCCATGGTGGGACCAGCATAGGTATCTACGATCTTTAGGGGCTGTAAGACACAGATGATTATGCGAGTAGGAGCCGATCTTTAGAAAAAGTGGATCACTTCACCCTGATTATGGGGTTCCAGTTGGGACAATGCAAGTAGGTGCAGAGATATAGTGTGGGGTGCGATAGTATATTCGATTCAAACTGCTTTACCTTAGTTTATGATACTTTCCTATTTCCAGTTTATACTTATCATGTCCTTTTTCTTATTCTCATACTGAAGAGTCACTAGACTTACCAGGATTTATGTCTGACCCTATTTTCTTTCGTCTTCTTTTCTTCCGTCCCCCCGGTCCACAGGGAGGAAACAACCCAGATTAGACAGACTTTTTGCAAGCTTCAAGATAGTAGATGTACGGTTTGGACTCCCTTTCCTTGGCTATGGCCGTTGGACACATTCTATGGGGATTTATGCAGTTTTAATTATGTTTTATGCTTCTTTATTTAATAACCAAGACAGAAATGATGATGTAATGTTTTGGAAGTTATTATGTGGCAGTTATGGAAATGTTTTGTTTGAACACATATTTATGAAATAAAAAGTCTGTTGTTTTCCGCTGCTTATATATATGTGTTTATATCCGTCTTGTGTTTTATCTGTGACTTTTACTTAGAAACCTCCACCAAAGTTAAGTCATTCCCTTTGTGAGTGACCTTAATGGAGGGTGGTGTGTTTCAGTGATTGAGCTGATCTGTTGCCTAACGTGTGTATATATGCATCCACGAACAACCACTTACATCCATTAAACATAACATGTCTCAAAACACATGTTTACATCCTCAAACATAACAAGCATAAATAGAAGCTTTGGAAAGGAAGTTAAGAACATAACCTTGAAAAGAACAGGGCACGAAGCACGAATCTTGTCTTCGGTCTCCCAAGTTGCATCTTCTGGGTTATCTCTCCACTGAAATTTCATCAACCTGACTTCTCGGTTGTGTAGCTTCTTAACTTATGATCCAGGAATACGGGTAGGAACTCACTTAACTGCCGCCTCCCGTTCCACCTCTACTTCCTCAAGCATATCGGCTCAACTACTTCTGCGGTATCATGTTCCGTAAATGAGAGATGTGGAAAACATCTTGAACACCTGACAGTCTCTCTGGTAGCTTTACTCTATAGGCCATTTGATCGATCCTTTCTGTTATAGGAAATGGCCCTACAAACCTTGGTGCCAATTTCCCTACAGATCTGAAGCGAACTGTATTCCTTAATGGTGATGCCTTAATGAAAACCTTGTCTCCCACCTCAAACTCAATGTCAGTCCTTCTCTTATCTGCATAGGATTTTGCCTATCCTGGGCGGCCTTTATTCGCCGTCTAATATGATCAATCTTCTCAGACGTTTCTTTAACCATACCCGGTCCAAGTAATAGTTGTTCTATAGATTCCCACCAACAAGTTGGTGATCTACAGGGTCGTCCGTACAATTCTTCAAAGGGTTTCATGCCAATGCTAGCTTGATAACTGTTGTTGTAGACGAACTCTACAAAAGGAAGGTGCTCTTCCCAAGTCCCTCCGAATTCTAGGATACACAGTCTTAAAAGATCCTCAAGGACTCTGTTCACCCTTTCCGTCTGTCCATCAGTCTAAGGGTGATAAACAGTGCTCAAACACAACTGTGTACCAAATGCTTCTTGTAAGCTCCCCCTAAATTCACTTGTGAAAATGGGGTCACGATCATTAATGATACTGGAAGGTACTCCATGAAGACGGACTATCTCACGAACGTAAACTGCTACCAACCATGCTGTCGTCCTCTTACTCTTAACTGGAATGAAATGAGCGCTCTTAATGAGTCTGCCTACTACAACCCAAATACTGGTGTTGCCCTTCCTTGATCTAGTCAAACCATCGATGAAATCCATAGAGGCGCTCTACCACTTCCACCGTGGGACCTCCAAAAGATGAGGTAGACCACAGGGCTTCTTTTGCTCAGCTTGGACTTGCTGGCAAATCAACCATTGAGAAACAAACTCCACCACATATTTCTTCATCCCAGCCTAAAAGAAAACCCTCTTCATATCTTTATACATCTTATCACCACTTAGATGAATAGTCATCTAAGAATGATGGGCTTCCTCTAGGACTGTCTTCAACATACTCCCAACTCGGGGAACGCAAAGCCTTCCATCTAGTCGCAACCACCCTCTATCGCCTGTGGAATATCTATTGAGGTGACTATAAGTCTCCCTTTTACTGAGTTTATCCAAGATGTCTAAAATATATAGATCCTCTCGCTGAAGCACCTATCTGATCCATAAGAGTAGGTTGCACCCCCAGTGATGCTAATAAGCCAATCTCTGCCTACTCAATGCGTCTGCCACTACATTACCCTTGCCAGGGGTATAAGCAATCTTAAAGTCATAAGATGCCAGGAACTCTATCCACCTTTGCTACCTCAAATTAAGATCCTTCTACGAGAACAAGTATTTGAGAGATTTATGATCAGTGTACAACTCGAACTTCTCTCCAAGCAAATAATGGTTCCACGTCTTAAGTGTTAATACTACGACAGCTAGCACTAAGTCATGGGTAGGGTAGTTGTTTTCATGAACCCTTAGTTGCCTACCTCCATAACATACTAGCCTTCCCTCTTGCATCAGAACTGCACCAAGCCTTGTACCACATGTGTTAGTGTATACTGTAAGCACTTTGTTTCCATCGGGCAAGGTCAAGACTGGGGCTGTTGTCAGAGCCCTCTCCAATCGTTGGAAAGCAACATCACAATCTATATCCTACGAAAACGTCAAATTCTTCTTCGTCAGCCTGGTGAGTGGGGCTGATATCTTTGCGAAGACCTTAATGAACTTCCTATAATAGCCTGCTAACACCAGAAAACTACTCACCTCTGTTGCATTCTTTTGGATCTGCCAATCTTAAAATGCAACTACCTTTGCAGGATCTATTGCTATCCCATCTCTAGAGACCACATGCCCTAGAAATCTCACCTCTTTTCTCCAAAAATGACATTTGGAGAACTTTGCCTTAAGCTGGTGCGCACAGAATCTTCAAAACCTCTCTCTATTGTTGGTCATGCTCTTCCTTGCTCTTCTAGAACATTAAGATGTCATCAACAAGGACCATGACAATTTTATTTAGAAACTCCCGAAACACCCTACTCATCAGATCAATAAAATAGGCGGGTGCATTTTTCAACCCAAAAGGCATAACAAGCCATTCAAAGAAACCATCTGGAGTCCTAAAAGCAGTCTAATCTATACTGTCCTTAGCCGCCCTCAACTGACGAAACCCCATGGCTAAATCTAACTAAGAGAAAACTAATGCACCAATAAGCTGGTCAAACAGATCATCTATCTCCGGAGTGGGTTCCTGTTGTTCTTGGTGAGTTTATTCAACTCTCTATAGTCTACACATAAGCGAAGCGAACCATCCGCCTTAGTTGCAAATAACCCCGAAGCACCCCATTCAGATATGCTTCGCCTAATAAACCATTTCTCAAGTAGCTCCCCTACTTGCTCGCTGAGCTCCCTTCTTTCTCTTGGATCCATATAGCACACAGGCAATACAACTGGCTTTGCATTGTCCACCAAGTATATATGAAAATTGATCTCGCGCCTTGGAGGTAAGCCCCGAACCTCATCAAAAACATCAGGATACTTACGGAGTATTGGTACATATCGTAGATCATCGATTGATGCAACAAGTAACTCTAGGAAACTAAGCATGACAGACCCCTCTAGGTCACAACAAATCTCAAGGGTCCTCCCATGATAAGTCAAAAGTCTAACGACCCTCGTCTCACAATCCAGAATGGCACCATACATGGCTAGCCAATCCATCCCTAGAATCAATTCATAGCCCATGAAACCATGCGTCGCACTCAAACTCGACGCCTAACACAAAATTCTCAAACCCCAACAAATCATGGACAAATGAGCCGTACCAGCAATGGGGTTTGAGAAAACAATGGGATCCACTACCATACCAGTATTAAGGTGCAGAGACTCAACCGCAGAATCAGATAAAAAAGAATGTGAAGCGCCAGAATAAAAAAGAGTTCTAATGGGATGGAAAGAGAAATCAAACCTTCCACAGAAACATTCCTACCTCTATCTGGAGCACGGTCACAAGAGCATGCACCTTCCCTTCAGAAGCTCCTGCCCTTTGACTTTGTCCTTGCTTCTTCGAGCACTCATTAGAAAAGTGTCCGACCTCTCCACAACCGAAGCAAGCATTCTTCCTTCTTTTGCAGTCCTTGACCAAGTGACCTCGCGTCCGCAAGTATGGTACTTCCTCTTATCCTTAGCCTTGTCATTCTTTTCTCCCTTCTTTTGTTGTTGTTGTTGTCCCTTCTTGGGCTATACTTTCTTCTTTTGTGTTTCCTTAACTTTAGCTTCTTTCTTTTCAGCTTTATCTTCTTCATGCATCAATGCCATATCAACGAGCCTTTCAAAAGTTGCTCCCATCGGAATATGAGACATAGCTAACCCATGGAGGGGTTCATTCAGTCCTCTAGAAAACCGAAAAGCTTTCTTATGCGGGGTATCTACTAGCTCCAACCCAAACTTCGCTGGCTGGTTGAATTTGTTAACATTCTCTTTGACATCATGCCTCCTTGCTTAAGTGCCAGAAACCTTTCCATTTGCATGCTTTTCTCATCTTGAGAAAGAAACTTCATTCAAACCTCTGCTGAAAATCATCCCAAATCTCCACTGGACGCCCTACTCACATCACCTCCCACCAAAATGAAGCCTCATCTTTTAGCAGCCAAGCGGCTAACTGAATCTTAACAATGATCGTCCACTTCGAAAATTCCAAACAAATCATCCGTCTCTTTAAGCCAATTCCTTGCCTCTACAAAAGTTTCGGTTCCTCGAAATGGCTTTTCGCCCATAGCACAGAAATCTTTGCATATCTTAGAGAAATTATCTACTCGCGGAGGAGGAGATAAGGAATGGCGGGTGCAGCTGGGGGAGGAACGTCTGCTTGGCCACCGGCAGGCGCCGTGGCCTCTAGATACCTAAGGAACCAACCTGAAATCATAACGCCCTCAGGAATATTAGGTTCCCCAAACATGCTGAAAAGAAAAGGAAAAGGGATTCAAACAGAAAATCGATAGATATTACATATGGCTTTGGGAATATATTTTTCAAAACAGACTTCTTTTGAAAATGCTTTCTTTTAAAACCTTTTTGAAAATAATTTTCATAATCATTTATCCGATCCGGTAACCTTCAGCTCTGATACCAAGTGTGACACCACACGTTCGTTAATGTCACTCATTAAGAGAAGCATTAAGTTTCATGAAACATTATAGGTAAATAGAAACTGAAACATTATAAGACAAATATAAAAACAGCAGCAAAATTTAAAACTTTTTATTAAGCAAAAAACATCGTGGTTCAAAACATAGTTACATCATAAGTCTGAAACGCATAAACCCAGAATATCAACTTAAAATTTCTATCTTGTACTAAAATTATCAGAGTACAATAATAAAAGAAGCATAATCCCCAAAATATAGCCATAGTAGAGAGAGATTTGAAATCAAGCAGTATATCTAAGAAGCTCCAAGCAAGATGAAAGTAGAATCCTAATCAAAGTTGAGAATTCCCACCCTGAGAACCAGGGGAAACGGAAGAGAAAGAAGAGGAAACAAAATGGGTCAGACATAAAGTCTGGTGAGTCTAGTTACTTTTAGCATATAAATAAGTAAAAGTACCATGATAGGCATATAGAGTGGACAAGAGAGATAACATCATAAAAGGCAGGTATGACAAGGTAAACAAGATAAATAAGATAGAATATATTGTGCTTCTCTAATACTTTCTCTTTCTCTACACCAATACTAATGTCGTATGAACAAGATGATCCCTAATAAGTATAAGATGGTAGCTTAGGCGTACTTCCAGTGAGAGGTTTAACCCCATACAATAACAAGCAGCCCAACATATCAAAGTTACCCTTATGGATTATAATGAGCTCCTAAACATACCGAAGTCTAGATGTACCCTAATTACTCCCCAATCGATCAGATCCCTACTCCGTAGATATCCTGTGCAGGCCCCACAGTAGGATGTATCACTCCCTAAAGTGGCAACCCTTCGTTTTTAGGATGTGCACAACCATATCTATAGGTGTCACGATGTCTAAACCTCCTCTGTCGGACCCATACACCCACATGACCCCATCGAAATGCGACGCCCACACCACCCCCCACTTTTGGATCTCTTACAATTAGCCCATTGCCTCGACTCCGACCTAGTTCGGAGTACTAGTTTGATACTTATATATGGGATACTGACTGAAACGGGTCCCACACTCAAGATGATACAAGATTCCCCCTACGCTAGCATCCCCACTACTAGGTTTTCCACAGGTTATGCCATACCAGAGTAAAAGATTGCATAACCCCACAGGTTAAGTTGTGGGCCTATATATAAATATTACCCACCACCCAAGATATACTTCACCCTCCTACTGTTTCATACAATTTTACTTAACCCCTACTCAAGTTAACATGTTCATACAATCCTTGTGGATTCAACCAGGTAAAGTATTCAAGTTCATCACCATATTCATTTATGGTTATAATGTGCTAGACGTCAGACATTAAGCCTACAACTTGTGGATGCTGGATATGCCGGGCGGGTCCGGGCAGGTTTCTTCTGTAAGTCGGACTTAACCTCGTGTCTTAGCACGTCACATGTTTATGCACTTAGACCCTTCACATTAGATTCACCACTTGTGGTCGCTGGATATTCCGGTCGTGTCCGGGCAGACTTCCACCACAAGTGTAATCTAACCTCGTGTCTAAGCGCAGTTACAGTTTCTAATTAATGTAATTCTGGGCATTTCCATTATTAACCAATTATTCCTATGTCATTACTGGTTTTTATTCCCCTTTATCCTAAGTAATATTCATCATGTATCGTATGCCCCAAATTCAGATCTTTAATCGAAGTTTGATTTATGCCCCAAATTCATATTCATGTACTTAATTTAAGTTATGCCCAAATTTCCAAATACCAGTTATGCCCCAATTTTAACGTTTTCCCCTTGTTCCCAATTTTACGCGTTCGCATATTTCAGCAGCATGCCTAGGCTCAAAGGTAGCTTGGCTATAAAATTAAAAGGGAAAAGAAGAAGGGAAGAGGACAGAAACGAACATAATAATAACAAGATTGACATATAATGGCAGAAATAGGCATAGCAACAAATAAACATACAACGATAAAGTTGGGCAAAATGACAAGATAGGCATATAGGAACAAATCTGATGAACATGTGATAGTAGAAATGAATCTAACATAATAGGGACATCATAAACGAGCAGGATGAGATATAAAAAATGAATTAGATCAACAAATAATGACAGGTCTGACATGATAAGTAGGTATAGGCTTAGATCTAGTTCATAGTCATGTCATAATAACTTAGATACACAGGGTTTAGCAGATCTGATATGATTCAAATAGTCATAGGCTTAGATCCAAGTTATAGTCATGTCAAGATTAACTTTTATGTATTTAGATCTAAATTTAACGTAAACTCACTGTGATTGGATCTACGAAAAATAGAAGAGAGATTGCAGATATTGAATCACAAATCTCTAAATTTGAATGACTTGATTGTTGAAGAAGAAAAGGCTTGATTTAATCTGGGTAGAGGCAACATCTAGTTCTCCATTATTTTTGGGGTAGAAAAAAAAGAGAAATGGGGTCTTATTTATATCCTAAAACCAATGAACCAAGTCACGAAAGGAGTCCACGTTCAGAACCAGAAAAATCTTCCCAGATCTACCGTAGGGGGGGTCTACCCCTCTTGGTGTGTTGACCCAGGGGTCGACACCCGTGGGATGGAATTTTCCCGCTCTCCTTTTTCTGCTCAAATTTGAACTGTTTTGAATTCTGGAACTTATTTTATTCATATATATTTCTCTTATGCGTATATAAATTTTAGACCTTAATAACTTCTTCATAAGCTGTCCATTTTACGCAAACCAGTTGTCTATTTTGACCAGAATTCCGAGACAAACGCAATAGCGTAGTTCATTTCCCTCAATTCTGAATATTTATTTAATTATTCTTTAATTTTTCATTATTAGTGTTGTTAAAATTATGGGTTTTACACCAGCCTCTCTTCTCGGTATCTTCCTATGACAGCTTCGTCCCCTCCTCTACCTTTTCGTGCTCCTCAACAGTCAGGAGGTCAATCATAAGTTGTTGCTCATCCAGAGTCTCCATATCTACCTTGCGCAAATGAGCTACATAGGGCACTAGTCTCTTCTAGGTTCGAGCTAACTCTTGGGAATAGTCCTTGAGCCATGAAAGCCCGCGGAACTTCATAACTTTGACAAACATGTCCCGGATGTGCTCCACCAAGGACTTCTCAACCCAAGATTCCATAGCCCCAAGCTCCTTTCTTAACTACTCCGTCTCTATTAAGTGCTCGGCTTTCAGTCCATCAACCTGCTCAACACGTCTCTATTGCCGGCCTCAGCATCTTCCTTTGCCTTCCTCATCTCCTCAAACTGCCTCTTTATGCTATCATTTTCTGCTTTCAGGGCGTCATTATCATTCTAGAGCCGGGTTATTCTCATGTTATCCTTTTCTAGGTTGGCACACGCTTGCACCAACTTGGCTTTATAGCATGCCCAGACTCCTTCTTTAGAATCTCATACTCATGCTTCATCTCCGCTGCAAGAATAAGGCCTATAAGTTAGCATTTACAGGTACAAAGATGCATGAAAAAATAATTATGACACAAGAAGCAAACCTAGTTATCTCCTTTTCCAAGTTACCGACGGTGATCTTCTTTCCATCAGTAGTCAGCTTCTGGTTAATGAGCTCTAAGGTTTTCTTCTTGATCAACTCCAAGAAATGGTAGGAATATTTAGTAAGCTCGTTGGCCTGATGATACGCGGCCTTCACACGCATCCGTATCTCCCCAGATTCCCTAGCGGGAGATGGAAGGAGATCAGGAAGGAACATCAGCTTATCAAAGTAATGGCAAGGGAAATTCTGTTTCAAAAATGCCCTTCGCTCATCCATGGAAAACTCTTGTATCTCAGACTCCGTCAGATATTGCATCCCCATTGTAGTCGCTCTATCATGGCCCTGGCCGGCCAAGCGACGGCTCTTTCCCCATAGTAGTCTGGACGGGAGCCAAAGGTGCTGTGAGGGAAGGAGTTGTCGATGAAAAATGCATTGACCCCCCTAAGTAGAGTCGAGAGTCTCCCACAGACACTTGGATTAGAGGAGGAGGAGGAGATTGTCGAGGCCTATCCTGGTCACGGCT
The DNA here is from genome assembly GCA_030737875.1 of Allium sativum. Lineage (NCBI taxonomy): Eukaryota > Viridiplantae > Streptophyta > Magnoliopsida > Asparagales > Amaryllidaceae > Allium > Allium sativum. The sequence continues at coordinate 832,832,654 of CM060924.1, forward strand.
CTCGCTGCTTCGATCTTGTGGAGGTGGAATGTCACTATATACGCTAACCCCTCTTCTGAATTCGTTGAGAAAAGTATTCTGAGGGTATCGATGACTTTCATGCCCATAACTTCGTCCTCTATGCCCTCTTGCCATGACACCTATCAAGAAAGCAATTCAAAGTCAGATAATTCATGCATTTGGACAAATTTCTATGCTATGCAGTGTTCTTGAGTGTATGCACTAAGTGTTCTCTCAACAGACTAGATTGCGGTTCTCTCAAAGGAGTCAATCCCTCCACAACAAGTGATAGCTCTTCCATGCTTGTCGTACCCGGCCACGGAGACCACTCTAGGTGAGGCGACGGTCTCAGACGGAGTTGCTAGAGATAGTGGCCTATCTAACGCCCCTACCCCTGCCTCTCCTACCGGAGGTGGGTCTGCTCAATAGACTCTTATTTCCAGCCATAGCCTCCTCACCGCGAGTCTCATCTCCACCGACATCTCCTTGGGACTGGCAGCCTTTTGCGATTCTAGCCCAACATGGGAAATCTTCTTGTTTCGACTAGGAACTGCTTTGTCTTTCGCCATTCTCCTTTGGCGCACTGCTTGTGACCGCAGGCCTGATTATAGCCCGATCATCACGGAGTTGCCCTACACGACGAAGGCGTTTCAGACTTGTCACGGTATCAGTTTTACGAAACTCTACAGGGATCGCTCGTAGAGCAGCAAGGGGTTGCCGGTACTCGACGCTGGTGGGCACCTCAGGATTCCTTATCATAGTTAAAAAAATATCAAATATAGGACGTCGAATTCGCAAACTTTCCGATAAAAATCAAAGTATCAAGGTGCTTACTTCCTTCTGTCTATCTCCTCGCAAACCCAGGAGGACAACACACGGAGAACTACTCGTGTTTGAATACTGATATCCTGGGCCACTTCCTGACAAAGAATTTGGTGGCAGGTGATGCTTTGAAGAACCGTTGGAAGGCCGATATGTTAACCCTTCTCTTAAGTTGGAAAAAGTACCAAATGTCCTTTCCGGTGGGTTCCAAACGCAAATACTCTCGATAGAGAACATAAGTGCCTAGGAGCGAAGAGTAAGCATTCAGATGTAGTTGCGACGGAGCAACATAGAAATAGCATAGCATTTTCCAAATGAAGTTATTGGCCGGGGCACACACCCAGCAATGCAGACTTGTATGTTCCAAGCAGTGAAACCCTTGGGCCTTGGGTGGTGCGTGAGCCCTGCCACCCTCTCCTGGTGCATGGGCATCATCTACTAAAATATTGAATTGTATCACCATTTTCTTACCTGCTGTTGCATCCAGGTACGATGGCACCAAATCTATCTGATTTTCCAAAATGACTGCATCTGACAGCATATTCGGGGACATCGGAGCCAGCGGTGCACCCCCTCAGTAATGTCCACATTCTCAACCTCTTCATATACGACCGGAGAATGTTGTCTTTCAGTTTGTTCTCCGTGTTTGGATGCCTCGGGTAGACTTTTAGTTTGGGAGGGAGTGGATCTTTCAATGATCTCAAGCTCGCTGCCCGTCGAGCTACCATTGCTAGTAGAATCGGATGTGTACGATGATGGCAAGGAAGCCTCAGCTTCCGAAGTTTTCAAGTCATTGATATTGTATGCATCGCTAGTTATACTTTAACACACTAGTGTTAGATGTCGCGGTTGAATAACTTGTACCCCTTGTGCCGGTGTAAGCTAACAAGTGCATGCAGTGCTGTACGAAATCAAGACATGCAAAAGAAGTTCATAATAGTCAAACAAGTTCGGTCCCAATTCAATTTTATGTTCTGTCCTATGTGAAAAGTCAGATACTTGACCATATAACACCATTAGTGTGTGTAGTAATACAATCATGTAAGCGACGCAAAAGAGCGAAGAATTGGAGCGATGGGGCCAATCGCGAGTTCGCACCCCACTTGGGGCTCAAAGACTTCAAACCCCGCTTCGGGGTTTGAATGCTCGAACCCCTCTATGAGGTTTGAATGCTCGAACCCCTCTTTAGGGTTCCAATGACCGAAATTTCCCGAGGTTCAAAAGTTCGAACTCCCCCGGGGTTCGAAAGTTCGAACCACACTGAGGTTCGAATGCTCGAACCCTATCGGGGCTCGAAGGCTTAAACCCCATCGGGGTCCGAATACTCGCAACTAATCAGGGATCGAGTGCTCGAAACTCTACGGGGTTCGAGTGCTCGAAACTCTGCGGGGTTCGAGTGCTCGAAACTCTGCGGGGTTCGAGTGCTCGAAACATAACTAGGTTCGAAGCCTCCACATGGGGCTTGCCTCCCCAGCGCCTTCCTCTCCTCTGCACGCGACTCCAAATCCCTTGAGACTCACCTATTTCACATTCGAATTTTTAAGTCCAGAAAACTTGGAGCTTGAGTGTTAATAGTGGTTGAGTTCGAAAATAAGAAGAAGAAAGTGAAATGGGGATCTATTATAAAGAAAAGGGGATTGTCCCCTAGTATTCTTGTCGTTTCGGCCCCCAGAAGGGTACAATTTTTTTATCCCCCGGTATGAAATTTCGTATCCCCTAGGTTTGAAATTTCGAACCTCCGGGGCACGAAATTTTGTACCCCTGGGTACGAAATTTCATACCCCCTGGATATGAAAGTTCGTGCCCATACCAGGGAATAAAAAAATGATGATGATGATGAATGAAAAAAATGATGATGATGATGAATGGCAACGATAATGCGCTTGTGTATGCATGTTTTGTACACCTGCATACTTCTCAATGCAAACGCGCCATCGTTCCAACAACAACTCGTTCACAATTACAATGCGAACGGGCCCGACAACTAGCACCTATTTTCTCAAGTTTACAGGAAAAGTCGACGACTCGACTACTACTTCAACCAATGCAAAGCACATCATGTCAAGACAAAATGTACTTTGGGGGGCAAATGTTAACCTGCCTTTTGGTCCGGTTCCCAAAAGTACGCAAGGTACGCTCGACTCAATGCATCGCGTGAAGCTAAAGCCGATGGTGTTGCCAGGTAGTAAAGGAAACGAGCCAAGAAGGGATCGCATCGGCAAGAACCTCACCGATCCCTTATAAATATCGCCAAACCAAGAACTCGAACCCTAAAGAGTCGCGAGTCCAAGTCTCGAACCCCTAGCCCGCGTTTACATAATCTTTACGAAATTTGTACCCCTCGGGGTATGAATTTTGTAAGGGTTACGAAATTCGTACCATTAAGGGGTTCTAATTTCATACCCCATAGGGTATGAAATTCATACCCCAGGGAGGATACAAAGTTTGTGTCCGTGCATGCTTAGGGGGTTCGAAATTCTAGAGGCCAGCAACAGGGGGTTCAAAATTCCTGGCGTGGTCGCCAATTCCCACCTAACCACTCCACTACCCCTTGGCCTCATACTTCAAAGGGGTTGGATTTTAGTGACTTGACAAACCTTGAAAGCTCCAAGTGGCCTCATTAATGACATCTCCACTTTGAGGAATAAGAAGAGAAATATTGTCTTTTTCCCAATATTTTAATATATGATAATTATGACATCATATAGCTTGGAAATGTATGTAGAAAGATGTCACGAGATGTTCTCCACCTTGTAACTCTTTGTTATTAATAATATTCCAATGATTCTTCCGAAGTGGACGTAGGTCCCTCGCGAGGCCAAACCACTATAAATCTCTCGTGTTATTTACTGATTTCTTCATTTACTTTCACGGCCAAAACGACAATTCCTAAGTAATTGGAATCCTGGGTGTTTACGACATTTTTTCCATCAAACAGTCTATATTTTAGGAGTTGCCTATTGGAACATCTTCGTTTCGTCATAATATTGATGTGATTCACAATAAGAAAATTGTATCTGATAACGTTTTTAACAAAATTTTGAATGCCAAAGTGAAAACTAAGGAAGATTTGAAGTCAAGAAGCAATATAGAAGAATTATGCAATAACCTGAGCTTCATATGAAACCAAATAAGAGTAAAAAACTGAAGGCTTGTTACGAATTAGATAGTAATCAAGCTAAAGTTGTGTTAAAAAAGGTGGAAGGGTTTAGATTTCCTGATGGAATTTCACCAGACCTTCGTAGAAACAATAGATTGAGTGGAATGAAAAGGCATGACCATCATATAATTACAGGAAACTTATTACCCGTTAAGTTAAAAGAGCCATTGTTGTTAAAAATTTGGAAGGTAGTAATGAAGCTTGGTATGTTTTACAAAGAGCTTTGTTCGACTACTTTAAAAGTGCAATGTTTGCGTAAACTGGAAGTAGATATTCCTATATTGCTCTGAAAATTAGAGAATATATTTGCGTTAGGTTTTTTTAATGTAATAAAGCATTTACTTGTTCATCTCCCATCTTAAGCACGACTTCGAAGTTCTGTCCAATGTGAATGGATGTATTTATTTCAGAGGTATGTAATATGTTACCTAGTGATTTAATTGCATTTAAAATATGAAGTTATTGTAAATTAATTTTGCATAGATGTCTAAATCATATAAAGAAAAAAGTGAAACAAAAATCACAAGTTGAAGGTTCGATATGTAAATCTTACATCGAAGTAGAAGCAAAAGTTTTGTTCTTTTTCTCTCACTACTTCAATGACTATATGAATATATCATTTGAAAAAGTTCCTCGTAATGACAAAGGCGACGAACAAGAGTCCTCTCGAACACCGTTATCTATTTTAGACAACATGATCGGTCTTCCGGGAAATATGTAGAAATATAGCTAGACGATAGAGATCTTCATGTAACACACACTTATATCGTTCTAAATTGTGTTGATGTTGCACCATTTCTTAGGTAATCTGAAATAATAATTTGTGTTTTATACATTTCTATAATGCATGCACATGTAAAATCCAATGTAATATTTTAATTATATATAGTGTTTTTGAACGTGAACATCTGAAGGGGGATCCCAGTAAAGAATTCTCCACTTGGTTTTTAGAATATGTTTACGAGCCGAAAAATTATGTTGTTGATGAAGGGTTGAAACATCTTGCGATGAGGCTATAAGAGTGGTGAAGACATATCTAGTATATTTCGTTAATGGATATAAATTTAACTCCATATAATACGGTGTATAAAAATTAGCTAATAATATAGGTGTAGTTATTGAAGGTAGCGACGATCCGGAAAATCACATAAATGATGTTACACCCCATGAATTCTATAACGTTAAGCTTCACAAATTAAAGTATAATTAATTCTAAATGAAATAATTAAGGGAAATGGGTTATGCCATTGCGTTCGTCTCGGAATTCTACTTGCGATAGAGTCCGAGTTTGCGCGAATCGGACTTCGTATGAAGGAGTTATGGCCTTCGGAAGTTTTAGAATAAAGTTTAAAATTCAAACAGCTCAGTTTTAAATTCAAAATTCGAATTTTAGGTTCAAACTGGGCTGGGCGGGAAAAATCCCACCTAGAGACCAGGTTGACCACAGGGTCGACCAGGGTGTCGACTTGGCCTCCCCAGGTCGACCACTGTGTCGACCTAGCCACCCCAGGTCGACCATAGTGTCGACCTGGATGTCGACCTGGATGTCGACCTGCCTGGTCGTCCTGGCTAGCTAGGTCTGGCTCTGGCTCGAATTTCTGTGGCCCTGTGTGTCACTAGGGCTGACGTGTCACCTCTTGATTGGCTCTTTGAACTTTGTATAGCCTAGATTCCTCCTGTCTTCATCTGACGGCTCAAAACAATTTAAAAATCTATAAATACACCCTAAGTCTCAACTAAAAATTCACAAAAAAAATAAGAAAGGAGTTGTCATGCTGCCAGGGAGGGATTGAACATAGCCGTCAAGAGAGAAAAGCCTAGAGACGAATCAAATTAAGAAGAAGATTAAAGTTTAATCAAATTAATCAACGCAACGTTAGTCTACCCAAAGGAGCGCATCTCAATTTCAAAATTCAGAATCCAGAATTCAAGATTCTGCATTCGTTGTAAGTATAGTGACCTTTCAGAATATGAATAAAAATTGTGATGTGATTCGATGTAAATGAAAATAGAATTGTGTTATTGTATTGTATAAATTCTGTGTATTGTAATGGTTCTATCATGACTTGTGTATTGATGTTTGTGGCATAAATTGATTGATGCAAGCCTATTGAACAATTGTACATGAAAACAATGGCACTTGTAAGTTTGTGGCAAAAACTAGAAATTGATCCCTTTTTGTTTATGCTATGGCATGGATTATATACATTCACTAAGTCTAAATTATGGCTTATGTAAACATCTACATGACCCAAAACCTATGATATCATTTTCATGTCTATTTGCAAGTATAAATGGGATCTATGTTAAGTATCGTTTGGGTTTTATAAACTATGCAAGTTCATGTTTATTTGCAAGTATAGTTGGATCTATGTCAAGTGTCGTTTGGGTTTCATAAACTATGCAAGTTCATGTTGAAGTAGGCTATGTGATTAGAAGCTATAATTGGAAATTTTGGTGAATATACAACATGCTAGTTTTGTGTTTGACATTATGCCAAGTTAAACATGTTTAAACACAATTTTGTATAAGCCTAAACTATGCCATTTCATATGTCACCTACTTAGTTATACTTTGATTTGAATGCAAGTTCACATGACCCATCATTTATGTTAGTATTGCTAAATTGCAAGTTCATGCGCCACACACCCTTACATGTTGTAAAATATTACATGTTCTTGATTTCCCCTTTTCTTACGCTTATAAAGTTGGGATGAATTGTGTCGAGCCCAACATTTGTTATAATGTTGTGAACGTATAAACGGGGGTAATAACGTTGGGTGTTAAACATTGAAAACATATGTTGGCATGTTTGGCACATGCCAATGACAATGACATTTAAGTGGTATGAATTGATATACCCAAGAATAAAAGATATGACATTTACATATATAATTGAGAAATAATAGAATATGTAAATTTAGAAAACACGATATGCTTAACCCGAGGTTGGATTGAGTTGTGATGTTAGCCTGCCCGGAACCGCCCGGCTGTCCAGTAGTCACAACAATACCTATCCAATGTGGGTGGTTAAGCATCGATCCCAATAATGACCCGAGGTTAGACTGAGCTATGGTGTAAACCTTCCCAGAACCGACCGACATATCCAGTAATCGTAGCAATACCTGTCTAATGTGAGTGGTCAGGAGCTCCTAAGAGGCTAAGGACAGATGGTAGGATTAAGCCAACTATAACACTTAGCCAAATTCAACATGTTAACAAGAATTGATGGGTGGGGTTAGGTAAATACAGACACTTAACCACTTAACATGTTTGACTAGAAAATCCTGGTAACGAGGGACCCGTTTCAGCAGTAACCCAAGTTAGGTATCAACGGTACCCTAAAACTAGGCAGGGTGGGGCACGATTACTGGGCTGATTGTAAGTGGTCAAAACGACGGCGGTGGGTGCACAGTGTAGGTCTAACGGGGTGCGGACGTGCACACACTCCGGAGAAGAAAACCAAGGCACTGGGGACACCAGTAGTATAACCTATGCCTTCTAGAATTTGTGTCGGAGCCGCCACCATGGGTCTTGATACACCCCATGGTGGGACCAACATAGGTATCTACAATTCTTGGGGGCCGTATGACACATGTTAACGGGAGAAGGAGCCGATCTTTCGAAAATGGGGATCACTTCACCCTCACCATGGGGTGCCAGTTAGAATAAACTCAAGTAGGTGTAGAGATATAATGTGGGTGCGATAGTATATTTAGTTCTAAGCGACACTTCCTTAGCTTGTGACACCTTCCTATTTTCTGTATATATCTATCATGCCCTTTTCTTGTGCACATACTGAAGAGTTACTAGATTTACTCACGCTTTATGTCTGACCCTATTTTCTTTTCGTCTTCTTTTCTTTTGTTCCCCCCCAGGTCCACAGGGAGGAAACAACTCGGCTCAGTTAGGCTTTTTACAAGCTCCAAGAACGTAGATGTATGATTTGGATCTCTTTTGCTCGGATTATGGCTTTGAATATCACTTTGGGTATTTTTGTCACTTTATTTATGTTTTATGCTTCTTTAATAATCAAAAAAGTAATGATGTTGTAATGTTGGAAGTATTTTGAGACAATTATGGAATGTTTTGTTTTGAACGCATATTGATGAAATAAAAGTCTGTTTGGTTTCCGCTGTTTAAAATATGTGTATTTATATCTGTCTTGAGTTTATCTATGGCTTTTACTTATAAACCTCCACCAAAGTTAAGGCATTCCCTTTGTGAGTGACCTTAATGGATGTAGGGTGTTTCACTTGGTATCAGAGCATAGGTTTACCAGACAAGATAAAATTTTTTGAAATTGTTTTCAAAAAGAAAGTTTAAAGAAGCATTTTTCAAGAAAAAAAAGTGTTATATTTATAAAAAGACAAAATCCCCCAAAGCCATGTGCCCTATCTCTCTCTCTATCCTTCATTTTGAATTTTTCCTTTCTGTTTCAGCATGTCTGCAGACCTTAACCTCGCGGAAGGAGTGCCGATTCCTGGCTGGTTTATGAGGTACTTAGAAGCAAGGGCCAATGGTGCGGGCCCAGCAGACATCCCGCCTCCAGTGGCCGCGATTCCTCTTCCTCCTCCACCTCCTCGTGGAAATGCCTTCGCAGAAACATGTAGAGACTTTAAGGCTATGGGTGGAAAAGGCTTTTATGGAACAGAGTCCTTTGTAGGAGAAAGAAACTGGCTAATGGAGACTGAGGATCTGTTTGTCATCTTTGGAGTGGATGACAGGCAAAAGATACAACTAGCGGTATGGTTGCTTAAGGATGAAGCTTCCTATTGGTGGGAAATTACCAATGCTCAGCGGGCGGTGGAAACATGGGAGGATTTCAAGACAAGGTTTGAGATGAAATTCCTCTCCCAAGCAGAAAGAAGCCTGCAAATGGAGAAGTTTCTAACTCTGAAACAGGGAAGCATGACGATCAGGGAATATGTTAATCAGTTTAATCAGCTGGCCAGATTTGGGCTAGACTTAGTAAACACCCAACACAAGAAGGCACTTCGCTTCGTCAAGGGTTTGAATGAGCCTCTACACAGCCTTGCTATGACCCATGTATCAACGGGAGCGACTTGTAAAAGCTTGGTGGACATGGCGCTGCTACACGAGGAAGACCACAGCAAGGAAGAAACTAAGGTGGAAGAGAAGAAAGAGGGTCTACAAGCAAAGAAAACAGACTTCAAGAAAGGAGGGAAGAACAATAAGCCTCGTGAGAAGAGAAGGTGCAATTTCTGTGGCATTGTGGGACATATATCAAAAGACAGCCGAAAAAGGAAGGAGAAGATGGGTGGTTGCTTCCATTGTGGAGAGACTGGGCACCAAGCTAAGGACTGCCCAAAGAAGAAAGGGCAGGGACAGAAAGCCGGATCCACTTCAGGGGGTCAGGTTCATGCGCTAGTGGCACCTCAGCAGGAAAGAGGTAGTAATATTTCTGTAGAAAGTGTAGTCTATCTTTATGAACATCCAGTTCGTACACTTTTTGACTCTGGCGCATCACACTCTTTTATTTCATCTGCCTTAGTAGAATCTCTGCATCTAGACACTAGTATGGTAGAAGATCCCTTAGTAGTTTCAAATCCAATTGGGGGCTCCGCTTACTTGTCAATGGTTTGTTTGGGTTTGAAAATCTCTATTCTCAGCGTTGAGTTTAGTTGTAATGCCTTTGTCTTGGGCTTCTCGGGATATGGGTTAATCTTAGGCATGGACTGGTTATCCAGTAATAGTGCCATTCTTGATTGTGAGAAAAGAGTAGTAAGACTCTTAACTCGGCTTGTTAACACTCTAGAAATTTCTTGTAATCCCTTGAATGCTATTATGCTTAGTTATCTAGAGTCGCTTGATGCTTTTGATGAGAATTTGCAATCAGTAAGATTGGTCCGGGAATATCCGGATGTCTTTGAGGAGGTGAAAGGCTTACCTCCGAGGCGGGAAATAGACTTCCACATATATCTTGTGGATGATGCAAAGCCTGTAGCTTTACCTGTTAGACACATGGCTCCAAGGGAGAGAAAGGAGCTCAGTAAGCAGGTTAAATAACTTCTCGAAAAAGGTTCCATTAGACGGAGCATTTCGGAATGGGGTGCTCCAGTGGTGTTCGCAACCAAAACGGCCTTTGCGTCGACTATAGGGAGTTAAAAAAATTGACCAAGAAAAATAGGCACCCTCTTCCCCGAATCGACGATTTGTTTGATCAGCTTGTAGGTGAGACGGTCTTCTCCCAACTTGATCTGGCAACTGGGTTCCATCAGCTAAGAGTGATTTGTTTGATCAGCTTGTAGGTGAGACGGTCTTCTCCCAACTTGATCTGGCAACTGGGTTCCATCAGCTAAGAGTAGTTGAAGATAGTATTGATAAAACGACGTTCAGAACCCCAGACGGTTTCTTCGAGTGGCTTGTCATGCCTTTCGGCTTGACAAACGCACCCGCTTATTTCGTAGACCTAATGAGCAGGGTGATCAGAGAATTCCTCGACAAATTTGTGGTTGTCTTCGTAGATGATATCTTAATCTTCTCAAAGAATGAGGAAGAGCATGCTCAACATCTGAAAGAAATCATGGAAACTCTTCGAGCCCATCAACTAAAAGCCAAATTCTCTAAGTGTCACTTCTAGAGAAAAGAAGTAAGATTTCTGGGGCATATATTGTCCAAAGAGGGGTTGGCCGTGGACCCCGCGAAAGTGGTGCAGTGCAAGATTGGAAAACACCAAGAAACGCAACCGAAGTTCGAAGTTTTCTTGGGCTAGCCGGTTTTTACCGAAAGTTTATTAGGGATTTCGTGAAAATCTCAGCCCCACTCACAAGGCTAACAAAGAAGAATCTGGCGTTCACTTGGGATTTGGATTGCGAGTTTGCTTTCCAACGATTAAAAAGGGCTCTCACAGCAGCCCTAGTTCTGACTTTGCCAGATGGAAGAAAAATGTTCATAGTATACACGGATGCATGTGGAACGGGACTAGGCGTTGTTCTAATGCAAGAAGGAAGGGTAGTAGCTCATGGCTGAAGACAATTGAAAGTTCATGAAAAGAATTACCCAACCCACGATCTTGAGTTAGCTGCCATCGTCTTTGCGCTTAAGTCTTGGCGCCATTATCTCCTAGGTGAGAAGTTCGAACTATACACTGACCATAAATCGTTGAAATATCTCTTCTCGCAGAAGGATCTTAACTTGAGGCAGCAAAGATGGATGGAGTTTCTTGCCTCGTATGACTTTGAAATTTCCTATACTCCCGGAAAAGGCAATGTAGTAGCAGATGCGTTGAGCCGAAAGAAACTGACCTTAAGCCCACTCTTCGTAGAGAGGCAAAGCTTGGAGTATATAGCCAGTTTTAACTTTAGGCCCTCCTCGGATTATGTACCGGGTTTGTTAGCATCTCGAAGTACGCCCTACTCTCTTAGAATCAATAGGGGCTGCACAACATGAAGATCCTCAGCTTCTGGATTTGATTGATAAACTTATTAGGGGTGAGACTTCTAGTCACCTCAGTAGATACGCCATCAATGATGAAGTTTGGCTGAGGCGAGATGGAAGATTATGCGTCCCACAAGCAAGGGAGTTGACAAAGAAGGTTCTCGAGGAAGCGCATCATTCCAAGATGACTATACACCCTGGCGGTGATAAGATGTACAAGGATATAAAAAGGACTTTCTTTTGTAACGGCATGAAGCAAGACGTGGTAGATTTTGTTTCTAAGTGCATGACCTGCCAACGGGTCAAGGCGGAACAGAAGAAACCTGGAGGACTACTTCACCCTTTAGAGGTCCCACAGTGGAAGTGGGATAGCATTTCAATGGACTTCATTGATGGACTACCAAGGTCGAGAAGAGGCAACACTAGCATTTGGGTGATAGTGGATAGGCTTACTAAAAGCGCCCACTTTATACCTATCAAGAGTAGAAGGACTGCCTCATCTCTAGCGTCTCTTTGTCTCAAGGAAATAGTTCGACTCCATGGGATACCCTCCAGCATTGTTAGTGACTGGGACCCAATTTTCACAAGTGAGTTTTGGCGGAGTCTGCAAGAAGCTGTAGGCACACAGTTATGTTTGAGCATGGCCTATCACCCCCAAACCGATGGCCAGACGGAAAGGGTGAATAGAATTTTAGAGGATCTTTTAAGACTTTGCGTTTTTGACTTTGGAGGGACGTGGGAGGATCACCTTCCTTTAGTGGAATTTGCCTACAACAACAGCTACCAAGCTACCATAGGCATGACACCCTTCAAAGCCTTGTATGGAAGACCGTGCAAATCACCAACTTGTTGGTGAGAGTCTACAGATAAGCTTATACTTGGGCCAGATATGATTCGAGAGACTTCAGAGAAAGTGGACTTGATACAGAGAAGGATGAAGGCAGCCCAAGACATACAAAAATCCTACGCCGACAAAAGAAGGACCAACCTTGAGTTTGCGGTTGGGGACAGGGTTTTCCTTAAGGTATCACCTTTAAGGAACGTCGTTCGTTTTGGATCCGCAGGAAAGCTAGCACCAAGATTTGTAGGACCGTTTCCTATCATCGAGAAGTTGGAAAGATGGCCTATAGATTAGAGCTACCCGAGAGACTGGCCGGAGTTCACAACGTCTTTCATGTTTCTCACCTCCGGAAGTGTTTGCATGAGTCTGCGAAAGTGGTGGAACCTAGCATTCTAGAAGAAGCCGAAGTGGAACGTGAAGCAACTGTGAGGAGAGTTCCAACCCGCATCGTAGGAACTGAAGTGAAAAAGCTACGCAACCGCGAAGTCAAACTCGTTAAAGTTCAGTGGAGCGACGCCGAGAAAGACGCGACTTAGGAAACCGAGGACAGAATACGCGCTGCCTACCCTCTTCTTTTTGAGGGTACATCTTTGATCTCTTTTTTCCTTAAGTTATACTTTATCTATCTTTTTAGGTATATCTCCTCCGCCCTTTTCCTAACACCTTAGGTAGAAAACAAATGGATGCAAACATGTATTTGAAAACATGTTATGGATGATGGCTGCAAATGGTTGCTAGTGGTTGCTAGTGGTTGCTCGTGGATGCATATACACACACACCCTAGGTTATAGATCGGCTCAGTCACTTCATATTGCATATGCATATATGTATTCTCATTTGTATATGGTTGAAACTTGATATGTTGTCATATGGTCGTCGCATTTGTATGAATAGTTGTGCACTCATATAGAATTATGAATAGGAAAAATTTGTATACATAATGGATTCATGACACTTACATGATTCGCATTAAGGAGGTCAACTGAATCAGTAGACCGCCTGATTTCTGCATTAGATAAGGACATATACACACACTATGCATATGATCACAAAGCATTAGAAGTCTTTTAAGGACAGTGGATGCCTGTGTTTGTTGGTTCAGTAGATGGACTGTTGGATGGTAGGATATACATTCTTCCTAACTTGAAGATTTCGGGGACGAAATCCTTTTAAGGGGGGAAAATGTAACACCCCATGAATTCTATAACGTTAAGCTTCACAAATTAAAGTATAATTAATTCTAAATGAAAGAATTAAGGGAAATGGGTTATGCCATTGCGTTCTTCTCGGAATTCTGCTTGAGATAGAGTCCGAGTCTTCGGAAGTTTCAGAATAAAGTTTAAAATTCAAACAGCTCAGTTTTAAATTCAAAATTAGAATTTCAGGTTCAAACTGGGTTGGGCGGGAAAAATCCCGCCCAAAGACCAGGTCAACCACAGGGTCGACCAGGGTGTCGACCTGGCCTCCCCAGATCGACCACAGTGTCGACCTGGGTGTCGACCTGCCTGGTCTTCCTGGCTGGCTAGGTCTGGCTCTGGCTCAAATTTCTGTGGCCCTGTGTGTCACTAGGGCTGACGTGTCACCTCTTGATTGGCTCTTTGAACTTTGTATGGCCTAGATTCCTCCTGTCTTCATCTGACGGCTCAAAACAATTTAAAAATCTATAAATACACCCTAAGTCTCAACTGAAAATTCACAAAAAAATAAGAAAGGAGTCGTCATGCTGCCAGGGAGGGATTGAACATAGCCGTCAAGAGAGGAAAGCCTAGAGACGAATCAAATTAAGAAGAAGATTAAAGTTTAATCAAATTAATCAATGCAATGTTAGTCTACCCAAAGGAGCGCATCTCAATTTCAGAATTCAGAATCCAGAATTCAAGATTCTGCATTCGTTGTAAGTATAGTGACCTTTCAGAATATGAATAAAAATTGTGATGTGATTCGATGTAAATGAAAATAGAATTGTGTTATTGTATTGTATAAATTCTGTGTATTGTAATGGTTCTATCATGACTTGTGTATTGATGTTTGTGGCATAAATTGATTGATGCAAGCCTATTGAACAATTGTATATGAAAACAATGGCACTTGTAAGTTTGTGGCAAAAACTAGAAATTGATCCCTTTTTGTTTATGCCTATGGCATGGATTATATACATTCACTGAGTCTAAATTAAGGCTTATGTAAACATCTACATGACCCAAAACCTATGATATCATTTTCATGTATATTTGCAAGTATAAATGGGATCTATGTTAAGTATCATTTGGGTTTCATAAACTATGTAAGTTCATGTTTATTTGCAAGTATAGTTGGATCTATGTCAAGTATCGTTTGGGTTTCATAAACTATGCAAGTTCATGTTGAAATAGGCTATGTGATTAGATGCTATAATTGGACATTTTGGTGAATATACAACATGCTAGTTTTGTGTTTGACATTATGCCAAGTTAAACATGTTTAAACACAAGTTTGTATAAGCCTAAACTATGCCATTTCATATGTCAACTACTTAGTTATACTTTGATTTGAATGCAAGTTCACATGACCCATCATTTATGTTAGTATTGCTAAATTGCATGTTCATGTGCCACACACCCTTATATGTTGTAAAATATTACATGTTCTTGATTTCCCCTTTTCTTACGCTTATAAAGTTGGGCTGAATTGTGTCGAGCCCAACATTTGTTATAACGTTGCGAACGTATAAACGGGGGTAATAACGTTGGGTGTAAAACATTGAAAACATATGTTGGCATGTTTGGCACATGCCAATGTCAATGACATTTAAGCGGTATGAATTGATATACCCAAGAATAAAAGATATGACATTTACATATATAATTGAGAAATAATAGAATATGTAAATTTAGAAAACACGATATGCTTAACCCGAGGTTGGATTGTGATGTAAACCTGCCCGGAACCGCCCGGCTGTCCAGTAGTCACAACAATACCTATCCAATGTGGGTGGTTAAGCATTGAGCCCAATAATGACACAAGGTTAGATTGAGCTATGGTGTAAACCTGCCCGGAACCGACATGCTTATCCAGTAACCATAGCAATACCTGTCTAATGTGAGTGGTCAGGTGCTCCTAAGAGGCTAAGGACAGATGGTAGGGTTAAGTCAACTATAACACTTAAACAAATTCAACATGTTAACAAGAATTGATGGGTGGGGTTAGGTAAATACAGACACTTAACCACTTAACATGTTTGACTAGAAAATCCTGGTAACGAGGGACCCGTTTCACCCAAGTTAGGTATCAACGGTACCCTGAAACTAGGCAGGGTGGGGCACGATTACTAGGCTGATTGTAAGTATTCAAAACGACGGTGGTGGGTGCACAGTGTAGGTCTAACGTGGTGCGGGCGTGCACACACTCCGGAGCAGACAACCAGGGCACTGGGGACACCAGTAGTATAACCTATGCCTTCTAGAATTTGTTTCGGGGCCGCCACCATGGGTCTTGATACACCTCATGGTGGGACCCGCATAGGTATCTACAATTCTTGGGGGCCGTATGACATATTTTAACGCGAGTAGGAGCCGATCTTTCGAAAATGGGGATCACTTCACCCTCACCATGGGGTTCCAGTTAGAATAAACTCAAGTAGTTGCAGAGATATAATGTGGGTGCGATAGTATATTCGGTTCTAAGCGACACTTCCTTAGCTTGTGACACCTTCCTATTTTCAGTATATATCTAACATGCCCTTTTCTTATTCACATACTGAAGAGTTACTAGATTTACTTAGGCTTTATGTCTGACCCTATTTTCTTTTCGTCTTCTTTTCTTTCGCTTCCCCCCCAGGTCCACAAGGAGGAAACAACTCAGCTCAGTCAGGCTCTTTACAAGCTCCAAGAACGTAGATGTATGATTTGGATCTGTTTTGCTCGGATTATGGCTTTGGATATCACTTTGGGGATTTTTGTCACTTTATTTATGTTTTATGCTTCTTTAATAATCAAGACAGTAATGATGTTGTAATGTTGGAAGTATTTTGAGACAATTATGGAATGTTTTGTTTTGAACACATATTGATGAAATAAAAGTCTGTTTGGTTTCCGCTGTTTAAAATATGTGTATTTATATCTGTCTTGAGTTTATCTATGGCTTTTACTTATAAACCTCCATCAAAGTTAAGGCATTCCCTTTGTGAGTGACCTTAATGGAGGTGGGGTGTTTCAAATGATTTTATGGCATTTTAACATAAATTTTGCAACTAACATATATCTCACACCCGGGGGAGGAAGTGTTTATATTTGTATGCAATGGTTTAGCAATATTCTAGGTTCTAGAATTAATGTGCACAAGGATTGTAATCTTATAGAAATAAAGCACACATTGCAATATCACAAGTATGATCCTTTTGTACTAGCCTAACAAGCATTGCAAGTTTTTATGCTCCTTACTCGTTTTATAAAAAGAGATAAAGTAGAATGGTCGGCAGTTTTTTAAAACAAATGCCAAATTTGCTTTCAACGGGAAGAATATTCCAAACGAACAAGCTTATTAGGCAGATCTTGAGAACAACGAAATAATAATTATAGATGATCATGCAGATTTTGGACCTTTGGTCGATGAATCAAATGATCTGGTGGAAGTGTTTGAGAAAACAGAGAAAAATATCATAGAAAATAAGGCCTAATATAAATGTGTAGTATTAATTTGATAGTTATGTTACACGTATATTTTTCAATTGATATAACTATGTTGAATTTTTGGTATATTATGAAATGGATGTAATTATGAAACAAAATCTATTTATTATTGTTTACATCTTTTATGTCATTTCCGTTTGTCATTTATTTAGCAATCTTTATTAAAAATGCAATGTAATCTGCTTATCGTTGGAACATGAGACCCAATATGAATCAAGATATACAATTCCATTTCTATTTCAATTTCATTCATTAAGTTTGCAATTTTAATCGTTTATGTCATTTAAGTATGAAGTATATTTAAATTTTTTTTTAAATGATGTGTATATATGTCACATGTAGACATGTCATCCAGAGGTAGAAGTTCATCCTGATCATCCGGAGGCAATGGCAGCGGTCCATCATAATCGACACAGTGTACTATCATTACTGTAGTACGCAGAGCCGAGGAGCAAGAAATAAAATTTATTCAGCATCTTAATTTTTTAACGATATATTTGAGTCAGTTATGGTTCCACCGTCGTGGAGCAGACAACAGGAATTTAACAATCAAGCGGTAAGTAAATAATATATTAGAAAATAACAATTTAATAATATTTTAATTTTTTGTACATCTCTTTATTTTCAACCTTAAGTTTCTCTAAGAAATATTAGTAACTAATGGAGATTAAGGTCCAAATAAAGGTAAACATTAAGGATTAGGCAAAATTAAAGTGATTAATACAAATTAGTCCTCATTTTCCCACTTTTTACATGTTTTAGTCACAATTAACACATTACAACTTATTTCATTTATTAAATTCATTTGTATAAAAGTTGAAACATACTTTTCCAAGTTAAAGATAATTTTAAATAACTTAAACAATATTTTTAACCCTTCACATAATAAATTTCATATTTTGAGTTCAAATTTGTGCAGAAACTAAATTATATAATTATTATAGGCTACCAGTCAAAAATGAGACCAATAAACTAGAGCTTATATCGGTCTAGCAGAGATCGACAATTTAAGGGATAGAGTGGTATAGTTGGAGGATCAGAACCATCGCAAGGCCATTGAGATGATACAACTGCTGAATCAATGTATTGCCAAGTTCATGTAGCAGTAAGGAGGGTGCTTCCCTTCCTCTGTTGGCTTTCGAGGTTCTACAGATGATTGACTACTTTCAGAGGTATTTTTTTGGTATTAGTATGACTTATTGGATGGTAGACTTGTTTGTGTTATGTGTATGTATTATATGATGGTAAACTTGGCTGGTTGGTTGTATGATGATAGGGTTGATGTTATGGATGTTGTGTATATTATGTATTGTATTATATGGTTGCTTGGTTGTTGATGATGAAGGTTGACTTGATTTTATGTATTTTTTGGTTTGGTGAATTGTGTATAGCTTGGTTTTTTGATTTTTGGTTCGAATATTGTATACTGGGTACTGCATAGTATTGGTAGAATAGTGTTTGTAAGAGAAATGCGGCTGGATGGCTATATGGCAGTTTGAAGAAAAAAATGTAGGTTTTCTGATGGTTTCCGATGGGTAGCAACGGCCTTCGGGTCTGTTTTATACGATGGCTTCCGACAAGTGTCGGAATCTACTAGAAACCATTGGAAAAGCGTATGACGAGCTTTGTCGAAATCCATCAGAAATACTTCTCACCGATGCCTTATTTTCCGATTGATTATTCCGATGGCTGCCAATGGTTGGCAGCCATCGGAAATACTAACGATTCTTGTAGTGAGATTAGGTTATTCAGTTTAGATATATGTATTTTAAATTCATATTCATAAATTGAATACAAACGTTCAAAGTAAATTATATTTTAAAGTTAAATTTCAATTAGAAACCTTATTTAACAATCATCCAAAATTTCGGGTTGTTTTATCAATTTACTTCAATTGGATCAGAATGATGGTTCCTCTTCCTGTGTAGTGGTTACGTTAACAAAATGGACTTATCATTTGAGAATTTTGACTAATTTAAGTTTTATCAATTTTAAACAGCTTAACTACACTATTAAGGATCATTAATAGTGGGGTCCACCTTGTGCAGTTAAAATGCTTTGCGAAGTTAATGCGGCAGATGTGCAAAAAATTATTGCGTGGATAAATCTAGGTTATAACGAAATATGGTGGATAACTCAAACTTGTTCTTAATGATTTTACAAATATAGAAATGATGATTATATGAAAAATTAACATTAAATTTAATTACAATTAGTATATTCTTAATTTTAACTAAAACACGTGCTAATGCATGCAAATAAACATAAGCTTCTATTCACTTTAATTGAATTCAATAAAATAATAGAGTATTTTTTCTATAAGTATATTTAAAAGAATTCAATTAAAATTTTAACTTTTTAATTTTTGTAATGTATAAATGTCATTTTTTGATTCATTTCTTTTATAGACGATATCAGGGGAATAACAAAATACAACGGAAATAAGGGGATATACTGGGAATAACAAGGACTAAATCAAAAAGACTATTTTAGTGGTTATTTGAGAAAATGATATAGTGGGGTAATAGCAGGGCCAGGGCATTAGTTGTGCAGGTCCATCATTAGTTTTTGGATTAAGAGAGGATGGAGTTGAAATAAATTACTGTAACTTTATTTCTCTCTTTTCTGTTCTTCTCAAAACATTTTTTTTCATCATTTTTCTTTAAATATCCATCCAAACACCGCATAGACTTAATCAAATTAACAAATAAAAAGATGTTGTAATATGTACAACTAATAAATGTGTATATAGTTAATGCTAGAGAATTTACTGTAATCTTTACGGTAAGCAGAGTCTATAAATAGAGAACTAGAGTCTATAAATAGAGAACTCTTTTATGTTGTATGGAAGGATTAGCGTTCGGTTGGTTTGGTTTATTCGATGATGAAAATTGTTAAATCAAACTGAAATCAATAAAAATGAAGCTAAACCATGATAGTGTTAAGGGTATACCCTAGGGTCAATTATGTAATGTGTTGACCAATCTTCTTTGAAATAAAGGCGGTTTCTTTATATTATAAACATGATATAATGTAATTATATTAATTTAATTAAAAATATATTTAGTAGAAATCCATAAATGGGGTGTTTTGTGATAGTAGTTTCAAAGTGTTGTAACCGTGAGTAATTTATCATAACGAAAATAAATATACCATTTTAAATATTTCTAGTCAAAATGTATCGAGACTGGATATCGATCATCTGTTGAGACTAGTTTATGCAACGCTCTCCAAATGATGGGCAATGCATTACTCATGATTGCTGGGGAGCACCAAGGGGTTACGTACCAATAGTTATTGGATAACTATGGAATGACTCATTTGATAGTTTTCTTTTGGTAATATAACTAAGGTCAAATAGAAAATATCAACATGACTAATTTACGTACTTCTTTTGACTCGACGATACTGTTGATCTTTAATGTGGAAACATCGTTTTGATTATAGTTAAATCATGGCACTACGTCCATCGAACGACTATAGTTGGGTTGAGTGGAAGCATTGAAAGCGAAACACTATTCAAGAGGGAATTCGTCTACTCAGTTTTATGAGATTAGTATCACGACCAACTGATGTCAACTCAAAGTCAAATTCTCTAGCCAAAGCATTTCAATTAATAGTAATTGTTATAATTGAATCAAGGACTTCCTATTTTGACTATAAAGCTGAATATGGATGATGTTGGAATTTTGACCAATACCAAATTTCATAAGTCCTAATATGGTATAATTTTGACAAAGAGAATTGATGTAAATAATTGTCACTATTAGGTACCGCTTATAATAAGTAAAATCAAATTTTACCTGAAAAGGCGTATAAGCGATAAGTTTGTCCAAATTATCGCACCACCTACTAAGTGACGCATGAACATTAATATTCGAATAAGTTCAATGTTAATCACTGATTGAATTTACACCTTTGAGTCGCATAACTGTAATGATGAATGCTTCGAAAAACACACTATTTAATTAATTTATAATCATTGTAAATTGATTAAATTAATTAATATTTTTGAAACATTGATTACTAAATTTTTGTTTATTTATTTATTTGATTTGTTTGAATGATAATTTTATTTAAATATGTACATAAAAGTTATGTGTGTGTATATATCAATATATGAAATTAAAAACTATTTAAACCGGATTTAAGTAGTTTAGTTACTAGATAGCATGGGAATATTTTGCGGTAAAATGGACTCATTCGTAGAAGGATTAAATACAATTGTTGAATAGAAAAAAATAAAGATAGGATGTTAAGAGAGGTTCACTCTCTATATACATAGTTTTCATTCATTTGCTACAACTCGAAAAAAAATCTCTCTCCTTTAAAACCCAAGCCTCCATCCTCATTTTTCATATTCTTGGCTGAAAATTGATGTGCTACAAACCTCAAAAGGATCCCAAAGTAAAATTAAAACAAATAAAATAAAGATAAAAGGTGGTACTTCATATTGTTCCAAATTTCAGAAGGTGATTCAATTTGATCTAGAAACTTTCAAAGCAAATGGTTGTTTTGATCTAAAACTTCCAAAGTATATAGTTGTCTTCATCCGATTGAATATTGATCAATTAACTTTGGGGTTTGATGGCTTTGATGAGTTATTGAATGGCATTACATGACAATAACTGATTGGTGTTTTTGGAAGTTGGAGTTGTACTTAAGTTATCAACATCTTTGCCCACCATGATAAGAAAGACACAGTGGTTTTACTGATCAACAAGTTTGATTGAGCCAACAGAAACTGTTGAGTGATGAGAATACTTTGGCAGTGGTTCTTTTGCAAGGCACAAACAATGACCACAGAAGATAGGAGCATATGAGAATAGATGCTTGACCAAAAAGGAGATCAGGTAGACCGAATAAGAGGGATAATCAAATGATGAGAAATTTGGATTTCTCTGATGACCAAAAGAAACTGTAAATCGCCTCAATAATGAGCTTAAGAACCGAGAGGTAGGCGAGGTAGCTTTCTTGGAGTCAGCTCTTAAGCAAGGTGACACTCTGATACCACATTAGATTTATGAATGTTTGGACTATAATGTGATATAAGCCTAAACTGAATTTCTAACTAGTAGAGAATAGAAAGTGTAAAATGATTTTCTTATTGACAAATGAAATAGAAGACACAATATTTATAATACAAGTTTTTAAAGGCACGTATTCGGCCCAGTAGCACACATCCCCAATACACAAAAGTATTTACATATGAAATAGCAGTGATTATTATATTCAACAATAATTATGCACCTGTAACACCCCACGTCCATTAATGTCACTCACAAAGGGAATGCATTAACTTCTATGGACCATTTTAGGTAAGTATAGAACAGAAACTTAACAACAAGACAGATATAAATACTAGTCAAAGATTTAAAACTTTATTTCATTGCAGCGGAAAACACATATGTTTGCTTACATCATCAAAAACCAGAGTCAAAGTACATAATATCCATCTTGACTACCAAAAGTACATAAACTGAAAGACATAATCCCCAAGACAAAATAGCCATAAATAAAAGAGAATCTAAACTTTACTTCAGCGATCCAAATAATCTTCTAAAAGAAGAGAAACAACAGTCCAAGATCAAGCACCACTGGTGTTAGTCCCAACCTGAGCACCTGGAGGGGAAAGGAAGAAAAGAGGAGGAAACAAAGGGGGTCAGACATGAAGTCTGGCGAGTGCGATAATTTTAACAATATAATTAACAAAGTAACTAGGCTAAGGCATAAGTTGGAAAATAAGGAAATGACTATGAACCATTGAATATGGCAGAGTAAATAAGGAAACAAGATGAACAACGATATCGTTAAAGCGCACCTAACCCACTGTAAGATAATTACCAAGCTACACCAACACTATAGGATAATTGCTATACTACACCACTACTAGTCACCCTAAGGTTGATCCCGCCTACAGACTTAATAATGATATTGGTAGTTACGTGCATCCCTAGCTGCCTTCATAGGTGCCGCCTGCCCCTATCTCCACTAGGTGTACCCACTACCCCCAAGCGATCGGTTCCCTAACTCGTAGATACCCGTGCTGGCCCCACAGTGCGGTGTATCACTCCCCAAAGTGGCAACCCGATACAACCAACAATGCACGACTTATACCTACACGATGCAACAACGTCTTACCTACCAGCCCGGGTCCACATACGCATATGAACCCGTTGGACTTGCGTTGCCACCGCTAACCCGGTTTGGCCTCTTACAATCAAGCCCAGTATGCGTGTCCCGTCCTCGACTTGGGTCGAGCCCACAAAGATACGTATGGGTTACTGGTTGAAATGGGCCCCCATTTCTTGACACAAGCTATCCACCTAAGCTTGGTCCCCTCTACTACATCCCACTTAACCCACTTCTTATTCATGTTTCAATTACATGTTTCAATTTTGGTTAAGTGTTTCTAATCGTATTTCCAAATGACACCCAAGGCACCCACTAGATTCCACATGCCACCCAAGGCACCCACTTAACCCCCTCATGTCCACTACATGTTTATCTGGTTAAGTGTTTCTTAATTCATTAAGACCATAACCTCATAAAGACCTCTCACATTAGACTGGCATTTGTGGCAGCTGGATTTGCCGGGTGGGTCTGGGCAGTCTTACACCACAAAAGAGCCTAACCTCGTGTCTTTACAATTGTTACATATTTAATTTATGCCTAAGACCTCTCACATTAGACTAGCTTTTGTGGCATCTGGATTTGCCGGACGGGTCCGGGCAGTCTTACACCACAAAAGAGCCTAACCTCGCATCTTAGACGATTAATTACTCCTAATTAATCGTTCCCCAATTTGAATTACTTTCCCTATTCAAATTATCAATCAATTCCAAATTTATCGATGTCCATAATTGACTCAATTATGTCCATCCATTTATGGTATGTAAAATCATACCAATTTTCACCACAACTTATTTTATGCCTTTCAAGGCATTTATACAAATTAAGTCTTTTAATATTACCCCCTTTACCCCATGTTGTACGTTTGTTCGTTTAACGTAAAATATAAGTTAGACTCGAATAGTCTAACTTATGGAACAAAGAGAAAACATCACAATATACACATAATGAAAACATAGATCTAAACATAGGGATGAACTTGCATATGTAAATGATGTTCTACATCTAAAACTTGCATAGGCCAAAGTTACAACTTGCATAAACAACATATGTCATGGATCCAAATCTAAAGGTGTGAACTTGCATAAATCATGTATGTCATAGATCTACATCTAAAGGTGTAAACTTGCATAGGCAATAACCCTTAACTTGCATAACATGATTCATATCCCAAACTCATATATTTATATAAACTTGCATATGTGATTTATGCATCATAACAATGGTGTAAACTTGCATCTAACATGTAAAATATCATGTAGAATTTAGCATATAAATCACACATGTCATAGCCTAACTTTTAATCAAATTTTCACATAAACTAGATGTCATAACCATGTAAGGTCACATATAATTTTACCCAACTTGTATATGATTCATGTTTACATAAAAATCTAAACTTGCATACATATGATTTATCATATGAATCGACATAACCAAACTTAGCATATGTACAACATGATGATTCAACTAGACATAGTCTAATCATAGAATTACAATGTGGGTGATAGCATCATAACTTTACATCATAAATGATAGCATCATAACATAACGTCATAGAGATTTCAATAAAATTCTACAACATAATTACAACATACGATCAATAATTCACATCACATCCATACAATCCGCATCATAACTTAATCCAATTAAATTACTAATTCTTTTATTAAACTATCGAACTGACAACTCAAATGCGGTCTTGAGTTCTGAATTCTGATTTCTGAAGTTGTATTAGCTCTCCTTTGAAGAAGATTCGTTGTTAGGGTTGAATAGAACTGGTTTGATTTGCTGTTCTTCCTCTCTAATTGGTGGCGGCTGCTCTAGGGTTCAAGACGACAGCATGACGACCATAGTTTTAGTTTTAATTTTGATTTAGGGTTCGAGTCTATGGGTCTTTTTATAGAGTTTTGAATTTATTACAGTCGTCCGATCACTCTAGAATCCATTTAGGCCTTAGAAACCAAGAAATGATGTCAACAGACCAACCAGAAATCGCCACCTAAGCCCTAAAATATAAAATTTCGTCATAGACCATTTTCACACTAAACTACTTTTTAGGTTGAATTTTATTTTATTTTTATAAATATATCTATATATATTTCTATCTTCCTAATTAACCATTTTCACACTAAACTACTTTTTTGAACCGCGTTCACACTGAGCCGCTTTTTAGCCATTCCCCTAAAACAAAAATATGGCGTTGGCGGTGATCGAACTCCGTACCTCTTGTATGCAAGTCACATCTTCCAACCAAATGAGCTACTAAGTCTTTTTGTTACAAACCTTAGAACAATGCTAAACATTTATTCTTTAATTTAGTTAATTCGATTATTCAAAAATCCGGGGTGTTACAGCACCAATTCGCTTCTTATCCATTTTAAGTTTTCAACATAAGAGTTCATTTTAATGGGTCATTGTTCGCTTGAATTGTAGTGTCTTTTATGTAGCACTCGTAGTTTCTAGCATGTATCCATTGATTAAGATGTTGATCACATATTTCATCTATTACATGTACATAAGTTTTTTTAGGGTATTATCTATAAATGGTTAAAATTGGCATTTGAATGAATGATTCACAATGGAATAACTATAAATGCTGGAACTATCCAATTTATGAAAATCCAAACATCAAATTTCTAAGCTAAAAACAATTGATTACTTAGTCTAAGATTAATTTTAAAGATTATCGTAGTAGGTACCCAAAATATGCTTTTGCTTTGTGTTGCCAAACCTTTGTCAGTACAACTTGGTAGTTGTGTGAAAATAAAGTTTATAGTTTGTGGAATAAGGTGAAATTACATTCAATTTTTATTTGAGTAACATCATAGAAGCGGAGTACAAAAATTAGCAATGCTTCTACAACAAAAAATAAATGAATAACTTACCACTTACTTCACGCGGTTTTCTGTGTTCGACAACAATTGAAGTTTTCTTTTTATTTGTATAAATAAAATTTGGTGCTTTTGTCTAGAAAAAAAATGAACTTGATATGGTTGTAAACATATCACGTGTAAAGAGTTCAGTGCTTGTATGGAACAAATTTTTGTGTGAAAAGGCAGTTTTGGCTAACATATGTGGCTCTTGTTTTAGGTTGGTGCTGACAATTTGGTCGGTCAACCCGATAAATTTTTTAAACACGATCATTTTGAAAAAAAATTCTTTGCATACGGTTGTTATATTGTCATTTGCTTAGTCCAGCCTGTAAAACTTGTCCATGAATATATATATATATATATATATATATATATATATATGTATATACACACACATCTGTGTGTGTGAAGCGCCTATATGAACACAAAATTTTGACACAAATCAGGAGACACAAAATCAGCCACATGATTAATTTGTCTTTATGTAATAGGTGCAAATCATAAAGCAATCCTGTTGTTCAGATTTTGTGTCCCTCATTTTGTATCAAAACTTTGTGTTTAAATAGATTTTTCAATATATACATAACATATATACGTGTATATATATATATATGACGTGTTAGTACAAAACAACAACAATGAAGTTATATTTTTTGAAAGAAATCGGTGGACACTGGGCACCAAAAAGGGATTAACATGCTAACATCAGTGTGAAGTAATATACATACATACATACTTGTATATATATACATATGAGAACGACTATTTAGACAAAAATATTTGACACAAATTAAGGCACATAAAATCTCAACCACTGGATCTATTTATCTCTATATGAGGGGTGGAAATCAGGGGACAATCCAATGGTTGAGATTTCATGTCTCCAAATTTGGGTCAAATCTTTGTGTTTGATGTGGGGAATTATCGATATTTGTGCACGCCAACGTCCGAGTGCACGTTTTGTAGAAAAACGATAATCCAAATCTAATGTATTGAAATGCAGGGAGAAAACAACTTTTTATTGTAGTCGACACTAACGCTACGTCCACTTTATAGTAACCATTGATCATATGATAGCTGATTACAAGAGTTGCACAACTTCAGACAATATTTGTATACAAAGTGTTACAATAGAAAAACAAAATATTTGTTAATTCTAAACTTTGACCAAAATTCCCATTTTCTTCTTCGTTGAGTGGAAAAAGTGTTAACTTGGTCAGCAATGTCCAAAATATAGCTTCAATGACCAAGAAATGCAGAAATATCCAAAATAATCCAAAAGCATTTTTTGGATTTCTTGTACATTGAAGCTTCATTTTGGACATTGTTGACCAAATCAACACTTTTTCCACTCAAGGAAGAAGAAGAAGGGCATTTTGGTCAAATTTTAATATTAACGAACATTTTGTTATTCTATTGTGTTGCTTTTTACATAAGCTATTATATGATGAATGATTACTATAAAGTGGACGTAGGCGTTAGTTCCGAACCACTATAAAAATTTATGTTCTCCTTGCATTTCATTATTTTGGATTTGGATTATCTTGTTTTACAAAACGTACACTCGGGCGTTGGTGTGCACGAATATTGACAATTCCCCACGCCAATATTTTGGCATGCCAAGAGGAGAGCACACAACTTTGACTTCTGCTTCATATTGGATTCTTGGATTTTTCTTCGGATTTCTTCTTCGGATTTGGATTCAGTTCTCGACATAGATTACTCGCTTTTCATCATGATTAAGCGCTATGAAACAACCCGGACTTCCCCGTTGAGGAAAGCTCGGATTGAGTTGAGAACACGACAAATTAGAACACAACCAGAAGAACATTTCATTGCTTATTACAACAATTTACAACAGAGTATAAGAATATACAGAGTATGAACAAATATACATTTGATTAATATCAGAAATTTATAAATTTCAATTCAGTGGAAAATAATACAAAACACAATTGAAAGAGATAAACGGATATAGAGCTTTCCGAATATAGCTTCAGTTGTAAATCAGGATCCTGTGAATATAAATATGCAAAACCAAAACTACTAGCTGCCTGTAAAACCCTATAATTTTAAATATTAAAGTTAAAAAATTAAAGAATACTTAATTTAAAATGTGGGAATTAAGGGAAACGGGTTGCGCCATTGCGTTCGTTTTGAAATTCTGCTTGAGATAGAGTCCGAGTTTTGCGTAAAACGGACACCGTATGAAGGAGATATAGAAGAACGAAGTTAGGCAGAAAAATCGGAAACAGGCCAGAATGCACTGGCGCACTTGTAAAGTGGTGCGCCAGTACAAAAATGTACTGGCGCACTTGTGAAGTGCGCCAGTACAAAAATGCACTGGCGCACCTTCCAAGTGCGCCCAGGTCGGGCTAAAAGCCTGCACAGATTTCTGGAGTGTTCTGATCCGAACAGTGAGTCATTGTTGAGTCACTAGGGCTTAGGTGGCTATCTGAATGGTTCTGGTTATTCCTAGGTTAATCCGATGGCTCTTAATTAATTAATCTTCTATAAAAACACCCTAAACCCCTAACCCTAACCACACAAATTCATACCAAGAGCCTTTATGCCGTCAATGAAGAACCTAGAGTAGCCGCCATACACTTTCAACCCTAAAGCAAGATAGAGGCTTGAATCAAAATCAAATCAAATCTAAATAACAACTAAGTCTACATCAAAGGCGAGCAATTCAGTTTCAGAATACAATTCTCAGAAAGACAAGACTATTCTTTTTTATTGTGAGTATGATAGCTTTCGCAAAATAATTCATTAATTTAATTATGATAAGATATAATTGGGACTATAAGAATATGATTTTGAATCATGTGATGTAAATTATATGTATGTTTGTGGTGTTGAATCATATGTTAGTTTTATGCAAGTTGTATCATATGTTAGTTCTTATGTGAATTCTATGCAAGTTGAATCATATATCTTATGCAAGTTTGTGGTGATTGGATCATATATTCTTGTATGAATCTTATGCAAGTTTGGGTTGTTAAAATATATGTTAAACATGTATATGCATATGCTAGTTTATGTGACATTAATCTATATGTTTAGATCCATATGCAAGTTCACACCTTTATGTTTAAATTCATAAGCAAGATTATGTCTTTATGTTTAGATTTATATGTAAGTTTACATCTTTATATCCATATGCAAGTTCACACCTTTATGATTAGATCCATATGCAAGTTCACACCTTTATGTTTGGATCTATAGCAGTACATAAGTTATGCAAGTTTTCGTCCATCACCTATGCTAGTTTTGTATCATATGCTAGTTTGAATGAAATTAATATGCAAGTTATTAGCTATGTAATCTTATGTCAAGTCCCTTAGATCTATTTTATGTGTT
Organism: Allium sativum; assembly: GCA_030737875.1. Classification (NCBI taxonomy): domain Eukaryota; kingdom Viridiplantae; phylum Streptophyta; class Magnoliopsida; order Asparagales; family Amaryllidaceae; genus Allium; species Allium sativum. The sequence goes on from CM060924.1 coordinate 832,861,916, forward strand.
ATGCGATGTTGTTTTTCTTTTTATGAGTTAGACTATTTGCGAGTCTAACATATGTCATATGAAAACGTACGAATAGCGTGGGGATGAAGGGATAATATTGAAAATACATAGAATTGTGAATTGGCATAAATGGCCTTAAAAAGGCATATAATTATTTTGAGACATTAATTGGCATAATTGGTATTTATGGACATAATTTTAAGAGATAATTATGGACATAAATAAATTTGGAATTTATTGACAAATTTGAATAGGGATATTAATCTAATTTGGGGTTAAATAAAGACGTGTAATAATAATAAACCGCCTAAGACACGAGGTTAGACTCTTTTGTGGTGTAAGACTGCCCGGACCCGCCCGGCAAATCCAACAGCCATAAATGCCAGTCTAATGTGAGAGGTCAAAGGCACGAATTAAATGCGTAACAGTTGTAAAGACACGAGGTTAGGCTCGTTTATGGTATAAGACTGCCCGGACCCACCCGGCAAATCCAGCAACTGCAAATGTCAGTCTAATGTGGGAGGACTTTACAAGGTTACGGTTCTAATGAATTAAGTAACACTTAACCAGATAAACACGTGGTGGAACATGGGGGGGTTAAGTGGGTGCCTTGGGTGGCATGAAAAATTAAGTGGGTGCCTTGGGTGGCATGTGAAATATGATTAGATGCACTTAACCAAGTTGAAACATGCAAGAAAACATAAATAAAAATGGGGTTAAGTGGGAAGCCTTAGTGGGGACCAAGCATAGGTGGAAAGCTTGTGTCATGCATGAGGGGGCCTTTTCAAACCAGTAACCCATTAAGTATCTTTGTGAGCTCGACCCAAGTCGAGGACGGGACACGCTTACTGGATTTGATTGTAAGAGGTCAAAACGGGTTAGCGATGGCAACGCAAGTCCAACGGGGTCATGTGTGTGCGTGGGCCCGGGATGGTAGGTAAGATGTTGTTGCATCGTGCAGATATAAGCCATGCATCTTTAGTGGTATCGGGTTGCCACTTTAGGGAGTGATACACCCCACAGTGGGACCATCACGGGGATCTACGAATTAGGGAGCTGATCGAATGGGGGTAGTGGGTGAAAACTAGTGGCAATAGGGGCAGACGGCACCTATGAAGGTAGCTAGGGGTACACGAACTACCATTATCATTATTAAGTTTTGTAGGCGGGATCAACTTTTACAGTGACTAGTGGTGGTGCAGTATAGCAATTATCCTATAGTAATTACGAATGAGATTAGCGCCAGAATATTCCTCTTATTTGCTTTGTCATGCCCACTTGTTTCGTGGTCATATCTTATCTTACCAGTTTATGCCTTATCCTAGTTACTTTAATAATTATATTGTTAAAGTTATTATACTCGCCAGACTTTATGTCTGACCCCCCTTATTTTCGCCTTTTTCTTCCTCCTCCCCCCCACAGGTTCTCAGGGTGGGACTAGTACTAGTGGAGGTTGATCTTGGATCTCTTTCTCTCTCTTCTGGAAGTGCTTGGATTGCTGAAAGTAAAGTTCAGCTCATCTCTTTTATGGCTACTTGTGTTGGGGATTATACTTTTTATTTTATGTACTCTGAAACAATTTATCAAGATGGATATTAAGTGTACTTGGTTTATGAAGTTGTTGTAATCAAACTATTTCTCACCTGCAATAAAAGTTGTTTTAAAATTTTCAAGTACCATTATTTATATCTGTCTTGTTATATTATGTTCTATACACTAAATACGCTCCATAGAAGTTAATGCATTCCCTTTGTGAGTGACATTAATGGATGTGGGGTGTTACACGTGGTATCAGAGCTGAAGGTTACCAGACCAGATATGAATTTTGAAAAACTATTTTTAAAAAAGCATTTTATAAAGAAATACTTTCAAAAGTATGTTTTAAGGAAAATATTTTCAAGAGAAAAGTTTATTTTAAAAACATAACCCCCAAGAGCCATATCTGAAATTCCCGAGATACTTGAGGGGATACCGATACCAGGATGGTTTAGAAGGTATCTGAAAGCTAGGGCCAATGTCGCAGGCCCAACAAATGCTCCTCCTTCTCCTCCCCGTGTTGATACTTTTGAAAAGATATGCAAAGATTTTAGAGCAATGGGCGGGAAACCTTTTCACGGATTAGAGACGTTTGTTGAGGCTCGAAATTGGCTTAAGGAGGTGGAAGATCTATTTGGTATTTTCAAAATAGAAGATGGAAGGAAGGTCCAATTGGCTGCTTGGTTAATGAAAGACGAAGCCTCGTTTTGGTGGGAGGTCACGAACGGAGAACGTCCGGTGGAGACATGGATGGATTTCAGGCGTAGGTTCGAAATGAAGTTTCTCTCACGAGCAAAAGAGAATTTATATGTGGAAAGATTCTTGGCGTGGAAGCAAGGGGATTTATCAGTAAAGGAGTACATCAATAAGTTCAATCAGTTGGCGAGATTTGGCTTGGAATTGGTAAACACACCCGAGAAGAAGGCCCTAAGGTTCGTTAACGGTTTGAATGGGCCACTATATGGGTTAGCTATGACCCACGTTCCTATGGGGTCTACCTTTGAGAAATTGGTTGACATAGCGCTTTTGCATGAGGAAGAGAAAGGTGCTAATGCTAATAAGGCACTGGAGAAGAAAGGGGACCAAAAGAAATCACAATAACAAAACAAGAAAGGCGGGAAGAACAATAATGGAAAAGGAAAGAAGAAGTGCTTTAATTGTGGGACACCAGGCCGTCTGAGTAAAGACTGTAGGAAAAAGAAGAAGACTGGTTGTTTCCACTGTGGAGAGGCAGGTTATCTAGTTAAGGGCTGCCCATGGAAACAGGGGAAAGGGCAAAGAACTTCTAGAGGGCAGCTTCAGGCTCTCATGGCATCAGGGCAGGCGAGAGGGCAGATTCATGCTCTCATGGCACCAGGACAGGAGAGAGGTAGAAACATTTCCGTCGAAAGTTTAGTTTTTCTGTTTGATAATCCTATTCGTACTTTGTTTGACTCTGGTGCTTCACACTCGTTTATATTTGCTTCGTTAGTTGAAACACTGCACCTAAATACTAATCTAGTTACGGATCCCATAGTAGCCTCAAATCCTATTGGTGGTTCGGCTCATCTTTCTATGATTTGTCGGGATTTGAGAGTGTCTATCTTGGGTGTTGGGTTTGAATGCAAAGCCTTTGTTCTTGGCTTCATGGGCTACGGCTTGATTCTAGGTATGGATTGGCTAACTAGATACGGTGCCGTCCTAGATTGTGAAAGAAGGGTAGTTAGATTGTTGACTCGTTGTGGAAAGACCCTTGATATTTCTTGTAACCCTAGAGGTCCGGTAATGTTTAGCTACCTAGAATCCCTAGACGCATCCAATGATGATTTGAAATCTGTTCGTGTGATTCGTGAATATAGTGACGTTTTCAATGAAGTTCGAGGTTTACCCCCGAGTCATGAGATAGACTTTCGAATATATCTAGTAGATAATGCAAATCCAGTTGCATTACCAGTGTGCCACATGGCTCGAAGAGAGAGAAGAGAACTCAGTAAGCAAGTGAAAGTATTGCTTGAGAAGGGGTTCATAAGAAGAAGTATTTCGGAGTGGGGTGCTCCAATCGTTTTTGCTACGAAAGCTGATGATTCACTTAGATTGTGCGTAGACTATAGAGAGGTGAATAAGCTAACAAAGAAGAACAGGCACCCATTGCCGAGGATAGACGATTTATTCGATCAGTTGGTGGGTGCTTCAGTTTTCTCGCAACTGGACTTAGCTACAGGGTTTCATCAGCTAAGGGTGGCTGAAGATAGCATCGATAAGACTGCCTTTAGAACTCCTGACGGTTTCTTTGAGTGGCTCGTCATGCCTTTTGGTTTGACGAATGCACCCACATACTTTGTTGACTTAATGAGTAGGGTGTTTAGGGAGTTTGTGGTAGTCTTTGTAGATGATATTATGGTTTTCTCTAAAAATGAAGAAGAGCATGCCCTACATCTTAGGGAAGTCTTAGAGATCCTACGAGCGCATCAACTAAAAGCTAAGTTCTCCAAGTGCCATTTTTGGAGAAAAGAAGTGAGGTTCTTAGGACACGTGGTCTCTAAGGAAGGGATAGCCGTGGATCCCGCCAAGGTGGTGGCAATCCAGGATTGGAAAAATCCTAAGAACACAACAAAAGTAAGAAGCTTTTTAGGGCTGGCTAGCTATTATAGGAAGCTCATAAAGGACTTCGCGAAGATATCAGCCCCTCTCACTCGATTAACGAAGAAGAACTTAACTTTTTCTTGGGACGTTGACTGTGACGATGCTTTCCAATGTCTGAAGAGGGCTTTGACGACCGCTCTAGTTTTGGTTTCGCCAGATGGGAGTAAGACATTCACTGTATATACCGATGCTTGCGGGACAGGGCTTGGAGCAGTTTTAAAGCAAGAGGGAAGGGTGATATGCTATGGTGGAAGGAAGTTGAAAGCCCACGAGAAAAATTGCCCTACCCACGACTTAGAGTTGGCGGCCATAGTTTTTGCGCTTAAGTCATGGCGTCATTATTTGCTTGGCGAGAGGCTTGAGTTGTATACAAACCATAAGTCGCTAAAGTACTTATTCTCTTAGAAGGACCTAAACTTGAGCCAATAGAGATGGATGGAGTTTTTGGCATCCTACGATTTTGAGATCGCATATACCCCTGGCAAGGGTAACATTGTAGCTGACGCCTTAAGTAGAAAGAAGTTAACTTTAAGTCCTTTGTTCGTAGAGGGGCAGAGTTTGGAGTATATATCTTCCTTTGTCTTCAGACCCTCTGTCGATTGTGTACCAGGATTATTGGCATCGTTAGAGGTGCAACCTACACTTTTGGGTCGAGTGGGAGAAGCACAGCGAAACGACCCACAATTGGTTGAGATAGTAGGCAAGCTTATAGGAGGGGAGTCGTCGAGTCATCTGAATAGATATGCTATAGATAAGAGAGGTTGGCTATGTAGAGATGGAAGACTTTGCGCACCACAAGACGAGAGTTTGAAGAAGGCAATTCTTGAAGACTCACATCGCTCTAAGATGACCATACATCCCGGTGGTGATAAGATGTATAGGGATATGAAACGAGTTTTCTTTTGGGCCGAAATGAAGAAGGACGTGGCCAAGTTCGTTGCTAGATGCTTAGTGTGCCAGCAAGTCAAGGCAGAACAAAAGAAGCCCGGAGGTTTGCTCCACCCTTTAGAGATTCTGCTTTGGAAATGGGAAAGCGTTTCCATGGATTTTGTAGACGGGCTACCAAGATCAAGGAAGGGTAATACGGGGATTTGGGTAATTGTAGACCGACTTACTAAAAGTGCCCATTTTATTCCCATTAAAAGTAGAAGGACCGCCGCATCGTTAGCATCCGTTTACCTTCGAGAGATAGTCCGTTTGCACGGCATACCCTCTAGCATTGTGAGCGATAAAGATCTCATTTTGACGAGCGAATTTTGGAAAAGCTTACAAGAGGCGGTTGGAACACAATTATGCTTAAGTACCGCTTATCATCCTCAGACAGATGGCCGGACCAAGAGAGTAAATCGGATTCTAGAAGACCTTCAAAGGCTATGTATCCTAGACTTTGGAGGAACATGGGAAGAACATCTTCCACTAGTGGAGTTCGCCTATAATAATAGTTTACAGGCTGGCATTGGCATGGCACCTTTTGAGGCTCTTTATGGGCGACCGTGCTGATCACCTACAAGTTGGTGGGAATCCACGGACAAGGTTTTACTTGGAACCGACATGATTAGGAAGATTTCGGAGAAGATAGACCTGAATCGACGGCGAATGAAGATGGCGTAGGACCGACAGAAGTCATATGCTGATAGGAGACGAACCGATCTTGAGTTCAATGTTGGGGACATGGTTGTTGTTAAGGTGTCACCGTTGAGAAACGTAGTCCACTTTGGATCAGTAGGGAAGTTGGCACCAAGGTTCGTAGGACCCTTTCCAATTACAGAGAGGATTGGGCAGATGGCGTATAGAGTAAAGTTACCAGATAAGCTCAGCGGAGTTCATGACGTGTTTCACGTTTCGCATTTACGTAAGTGTTTGCACGATACGACGGAAGTGGTAAAGCCAAGCACGCTCGATGAAGTGGAAGTATAGCGCAATACCACGATTAGACGAGCTCCTACACGCATTCTCGGATCGGAGGTCAAAAAGCTTCGCAACAAAGAGGTCAAATTGGTCATAATGCAATGGGGAGATGATCAAAGAGACGCGACTTGGGAGACGGGAGATAAGATGTGTACGCTGTACCTTTTCCTTTTTGAGGGTATATTTTATTTTCTTCTTTTTACCGCTTTGTTGATACTTGTCCTATCTTTTAGTATTATCTTTGTGATGACATCTTCGATCTTTAGTTAGGAAGAACCCAATGGTTGCAAACATGTGTTTGAGACATGTTATGTTTAATGGATGCAAATGGATTCAAGTGGTTGCTAGTGGTTGCTCATGGATGCGTGTACACACACCTTAGGCACTAGATCGGATCAATCACCTTCATATTGCATATAAATGTGCGTGCCTATTTAAATTAATGGATGTATAATGGTTGTGTTATCATATGGATGCTGCATTTTGATGAATGGTTGTGCACACATGTAGAAATAATATGTATCAATAGGATTCTTTCACATACATAATGGACGCATGGCACTATCATGATTTGCATTAAGGAGATCAACTGAATCAGCAGACCGCCTGATTTTGCATTAGATAAGGAACATATACACACACTTCTTGCATATGTTCATACAGAATTAGAAATCTTGTAAGGAAAATGGATGACTGTGTTTGATGGTTGAGTAGATGGATGATTGGATGTTAGGATATGCATTCCCCTTAACTTGGAGATTTCGGGGGCGAAATCCTTTAAAGAGGGGAGAATGTAACACCCCATAATTTTAAATATTAAAGTTAACAAATTAAAGAATACTTAATTTAAAATGTGAGAATTAAGGGAAACGGGTTGCGCCATTGCATTCGTCTTGAAATTCTGCTTGAGATAGAGTCCGAGTTTGCGTAAAACAGACACCGTATGAAGGAGATATGGACGAACGGAGTTAGACAGAAAAACTGGAAATAGGCCAGAATGCACTGGCGTACTTGTGAAGTGCGCCAGTATAAAAATGCACTGGCGCACTTGCCAAGTGCACCCAGGTCAGGCTAAAAGCCTGCACAGATTTCTGGAGTGTTCTGATCCGAACAGTGAGTCATTGCTGAGTCACTAGGGCTTAGGTGGCTATTTGAATGGTTCTGGTTATTCCTAGGTTAATCCTATGGCTCTTAATCAATTAATCTTCTATAAAAACACCCTAAATCCCTAACCCTAACCACACAAATTCATACCAAGAGCCGCCATGCCGTCAATGGAGAACCTAGAGTAGCCGCCATACACTTTCAACCCTAAAGCAAGATAGAGGCTTGAATAAAAATCAAATCCAATCTAAATAACAACTAAGTCTACATCAAAGGCGAGCAATTCAGTTTCAGAATACAGATCCCAGAAAGACAAGACTATTCTTTTTTGAGTGTGAGTATGATAGATTTCACAAAATAATTCATTAATTTAATTATGATAAGATATAATTGGGATTATAAGAATATGATTTTGAATCATGTGATGTAAATTATATGTATGTTTGTGGTGTTGAATCATATGTTAGTTTTATGCAAGTTGGATCATATTTTAGTTCTTATGTAAATCCTATGCAAGTTGAATCATATATCTTATGCAAGTTTGTGGTGATTGGATCATATATTCTTGTATGAATCTTATGCAAGTTTGGGTTGTTAAAATATATGTGAAACATGTATATGCATATGCTAGTTTATGTGACATTAATTTATATGTTTAGATCCATATGCAAGTTCAAAGCTTTATGTTTAAATTCATAAGCAAGATTATGTATTTATGTTTAGATTTATATGTAAGTTTACATCTTTATATCCATATGCAAGTTCACACCTTTATGATTAGATCCATATGCAAGTTCACACCTTTATGTTTGGATCTATAGCAGTACATAAGTTATGCAAGTTTTCATCCATCACCTATGCTAGTTTTGTATCATATGCTAGTTTGAATGAAATTAATATGCAAGTTATTCGCTATGTAATCTTATGTCATGACCCTCAGATCTATTTTATGTGTTATGCGATGTTGTTTTTCTTTTTATGAGTTAGACTATTTGCGAGTCTAACATATGTCATATGAAAACGTACGAATAGCGTGGGGATGATGGGATAATATTGAAAATACATAAAATTGTGAATTGCCATAAATGGCCTTAAAAAGGCATATAATTAATTTGAGACATTAATTGGCATAATTGGTATTTATGGACATAATTTTAAGAGATAATTATGGACATAAATAAATTTGGAATTTATTGACAAATTTGAATAGGGATATTAATCTAATTTGGGGTTAAATAAAGATGTGTAATAATAATAAACCGCCTAAGACACGAGGTTAGACTCTTTTGTGGTGCAAGACTGCCCGGACCCGCCCAACAAATCCAGCAACCACAAATGCCAGTCTAATGTGAGAGATCAAAGGCATGAATTAAATGCGTAACAGTTGTAAAGACACGAGGTTAGGCTCTTTTGCGATATAAGACTGCCTGGACCCGCCCGACAAATCCAGCAACCGCAAATGCAGTTTAATGTGGAAGGTCTTTACAAGGTTACGGTTCTAATGAATTAAGTAACACTTAACCAGATAAACATGTGGTGGGACTTGGGGGGTTAAATGGGTGCCTTGGGTGGAATGTGAAATACGATTAGGTGCACTTAACCAAGTTGAAACATGTAAGAAGACATGAATAAAAATGGGGTTAAGTGGGAAAACTTAGTGGGGACCAAGCATAGGTGGAAAGCTTGTGTCATGAATGAGGGGGGCCCTTTTCAAACCAGTAACCCATTAAGTATCTTTGTGAGCTCGACCCAAGTCGAGGACGGGACATGCTTACTGGATTTGATCGTAAGAGGTCAAAATGGGTTAGCGGTGGCAACGCAAGTCCAACTGGGTCATGTGAGTGCGTGGGCCCGGGCTGATAGGTATGATGTTGTTGCATCGTGTAGATATAAGCCATGCATCTTTAGTTGTATCGGTTTCTAGTTTGGGGAGTGATACACCCCACTATGGGACCAGCACGGGAATCTACGAGTTAGGGAGCCGATCGAATGGGGGTAGTGGGTACAACTAGTGGAGATAGGGGCAAACAGCACCTATGAAGGCAGTTAGGGGTACACGAACTACATTATTATTATTAAGTTTTGTAGGCGGGATCAACTTTTAGGGTGACTAGTGGTGGTGCAGTATAGTAATTATCCTATAGTAATTAGGAACGAGATTAGTGCCAGAATATTCCTCTTATTTGTTTTGTCATGCCCACTTGTTTCATGGTCATATGTTATCTTACTAGTTTATGTCTTATCCTAGTTACTTTAATAATTATATTGTTAAAGTTATTATACTCGCCAGACTTTATGTCTGACCCCCCTTGTTTTCGCCTCTTTTCTTCCTTCCCCCCTCCCCTTAGGTTCTCAGGGTGGGACTAGTATAGCGGAGCTTGATCTTGGATCTCTTTCTCTCTCTTTTGGAAGTGCTTGGATTGCTGAAAGTAAAGTTCAGCTCATCTCTTTTATGGCTACTTGTGTTGGGGTTTATGCTTTTTATTTTATGTACTCTGAAACAATTTATCAAGATGGATATTAAGTGTACTTGGTTTATGAAGTTGTTGTAATCAAACTATTTCTCCGCTGCAATAAAAATTGTTTTAAAATTTTCAAGTACAATTATTTATATCTGTCTTGTTATATTCTGTTCTATACACTAAATACGCTCCATGGAAGTTAATGCATTCCCTTTGTGAGTGACATTAATGGACGTGGGGTGTTACACTGCCCGTGTGGAAAATAGGAGAACCCAGAGTTTAGGTTAAAACAATAAACTCCAGGTCAGTCATGTGACTGGTGTGAGAACTAAAACAGTTATTTAATCTTTACTTTAAAAATAAAGTAAATCAAGGGACCACGCCGTATAACACGGAACGGGTTTCCTCCCAAGAATACCGGTACATAAGACAAACAGCGCAATGCTTTTTGGAAAAATGAAGCTATTATAAGACTCATGTCCCATCACACAATGCAACGCAAGATGGAGGATGGAGTTTTACCTTATAATACCCAAACATGCTTGGTACGTTTATCATTTTGATACTATTATAGTGTTAAGTGTATGAAAACTACTTCAAATATAAATGTATCAATCATAGACGGCATAGTACCCCATGCCACTATGTCTCCATACTAGGCTCTATAAATAAAACTGAATGTCACGTATTGGAAATTGGATTTCCATCATGAGTCGAGGCAAGGGATTTACTCCTTGCCGGCTTCGAGAACTCTAGAAAATGCCTCAGGATCTCCCGCAGTAGACCCTTGGATCCTCCAAGGCCGGTCCTCCCTTACGTTTGAGGATTGACAATTCCTGAACACACGTTTCCCCGCTCTATCGGATGTCTACGAGCCAGATGACTCGATATCCATCGGCTCCGTAGAGACCGATATATCCGAGGCGTCTCGCATTCCAACAACCACATTGGTAAAAATAATATAAATGTCTGGGCTTGCAAAACTGTAATAACCCGGAAAATCTGGGCCAGTTTAAAATTTTTATTTTGGCAATTTTAGCGAATTTTGAATATTTAAGATAGATTATTTTAAATAATCGACGAGAAAATTTATTTTGAATATAATTCGACGTATATATTATACGCGTCGTCGTATAAATATAAATATTTGTATATAATTATAAATAGAATTGAAAATGGCGCGGTAGTTCGATAATTCGATTTCAAACTTCAATTGAATGTACCGGGTGCAAAACAATCCGGATTTTAGTGAAACCAAAAACATTAGGATCTAATTGATAGTATCTTTCCAACGAATCTGAATAATCGAAATTTCATAGCGGGAATCAAAAGATATGTCCAGTTGAAAATTCTGAATAGTCGCTATGGAATTCAGGCCCTTAAAAATAGACATTTTGCAAACGACCTCGGATTTCGACGAAACCACTTTTGTTGGATCCGCAGTGTTAAATTATTGCTCCAAATTTCAAAATTTTTCGAATCAATATGTGAGCGTGGCAAAGGAAAACGCGTTTGACCAGTTTCAGTTGATTTTAATCGACTGGAAAATGGCCATTTTTCCAACGGTCTCAGAATTCAACGAAACTAGTTTTGTTAGGACCGTATCTTCAATACGAAGCTAGAAAATATTTTTCGAGAATTTTTAGAGTTAGTATGTGACCCCAGTAATTTGAAATGTACGTTTAAAATTCAATATAGTGATTTAAATGTAAATTCAACGGAAATTGATCAAAACGATCGAATCAGCCTACGATAAATATCCCATTGTGTTCGGAATGGGGGTAAAACGCTATGGACGACAGGCGGTGGGCCTCGTTTAGAGGTCGAAGATAAAAGATGCTTTTTGGCGAAAAATAAAATAATAAAAATAAAAAGTAAACCCTTATCTCTACATACCCTGGCCCCCCCTAAATTTCATTTCAGTCGAAAAAAAAAAACCCCGATCCAATCGCCCGCCCACCCATCGACATCGCCACCGCCGCCAGGTTCCCCCCCTACCGCTGGCCGACCCCCTCGTGCGCCCATACCCTCGAACACCACGATGACCGATCCCCCCCTGCTGCTGTCGCGGCCCCTTCTTCTTCTTCCTCCACGCCACTGCCTCCACCACGAAGTCCAGCACCGCTATTCGCCCCTCGCCGCCCACCTGCCATCACCACGAGGACAGACGCCCTTGCTCCAACTTCGAAGACCAACGCCAGCAGCAGAAGACTCCGCCTCCCTCTCCGCTTCCTCCATCCGCGGTTTCAGCCTCGAAGACCCCAAAACCCTAGGAAATTTTATGTAAGTATTTTCTGATTTCGATTTTATATATGATTTTTATTTAGAAATGATATGATTTTAAGAACTATAAAGGTTCGATTTTTCATATTTAAAAAAATTAGGATTTTATTCATTGGAAAAGGTCATAATTTTAAAATGGAAAAGGTCATAATTTTAAAATGGAAAAGGTCATAATTTTAAAATGGAAAAGGTCATAATTTTAAAATGGAAAAGGTCATAATTTTAAAATGGAAAAGGTCATAATTTTAAAATGGAAAAGGTCATAATTTTAAAATGGAAAAGGTCATAATTTTAAAATGGAAAAGTTAGGATTTTATTCATAGAAAAGATTGAATTTTTGAAATGGGAAAGGCGAAATCCTTGCAAAGAAAAAAATATGATTTTTATATATTGTACATCGACGTAAAAATATGATTTTTATATTTTTAAAGTATTAAAAATATAATCTTTATTAAGTAGAAGATGTAGAAATATGATTTTTGGTTAGGTAGAGAATTAAAAATATAATTTTTACATGATAGGAATATTAAAAATACCATCTTTATATGTGTAGAGAAATAAAAATGAGATTTTTATAAAGATGAAATCTTTAAATTTGAAAAGGCGAAGTCTATGTTTTTATAAAGGCAAAATCTTTATTTTAGAAAAGGCGAAATCTTTATATGAAGAATAGCGTGATAAAAATATAATCTTTACTATATGAACATCGATGTGAAATTATAATTTTTTATCTATATAGTAGAGGTATAAAAATTCGATTTTTATATATTGAAAATCATAATAAAAAGTCGATTTTTATATATTGAATAACATAGTAAAATTTGATTTTTATATAAAGTATAACGAAGTAAAAATTCAGTTTTTAAAAGGTATGAAGAAATGATAAAAATATGATTTTTAAATTGAAGATGAATAAATAAAAATGGGATTTTTTTTATTTTAAAGACATCAAAATATAAAAATGTGTGATTTTTATATATGTAGTGGCTACGGGCAACAAAGGCGATCAAAAGGCGAGAACGACGAAGATTTCTATAAATGAAGTGCCGTGGAGCTTGGATAGCTTTGGTGAGAACTTCTCACCTTTCAAATTCTTTTTCTAGTTATATATATATATATACTAGGATGCAGAAGGTGCTTAGTAGCACCCGACACAATCGTCCACAGACCATGGACTTGTTTGTTTGTTTGGTTACATAAATTAGTTAGATGATTCGATTGATATTGAATTGTTTGGTGAGATGAATGGATTTGATTGATGTGTGAATGGCGTGGGCCTTCACTAGACCGGGGATAAGGCTAGGCCATGTCCCGTTTCTAGTATCGTGCCGTTATGCCGCCGAAATTTTCTAAAATAAGTTAGAAAAATAGAAATATCATTTTATTTAAAGAATGAACTGAATAGAAATTCATATGTTAAAATAAAATGTTTTATCGTTAAAAATATAATTTTTAACGTGAATATGAATATAGTGAATGTGAATAAATAAATATTCATTTACAAACCGGACGGTTTGTTTATGTACACCTATTTGAAGGACATTGATTAGGTCGATAAATTTTACACATCGCTCAACTGCACAAATAAAATCTGTGTTTGATTGTTTGAAACCCCACACGGGTGTTGGGATGAAATATGAAGTTCACTCATCCTGATTAATTAAATATGTCGATCGATGGATTGACAGGCTGTTATAAGCGTTAGATATTTATATTTGATGCTTATACAGTGTAGTGCACTCGGGTTGATGGTTGATTATTTTTCAATGCTATTATATACGTGTGATGTGTGAAAATCCATATAATTAACTTTATATGGTAATTGATTGGGCCTCATTCTAATTTAGAAAATAAAGAATATATAAAATAAAGGTTCATGTGTTGACTGTACTCATCCGTTGAGATTAGTCATGTGTTGAACGAATATTTTAATAATAAAATCTACATCTTTATCAATATAAAATAAAGGTTCATGTGTTGACTGTACTCATCCGTTGAGATTAGTCATGTGTTGAACGAATATTTTAATAATAAAATCTACATCTTTATCAATATAAAATAAAGGTTCATGTGTTGACTGTACTCATCCGTTGAGATTAGTCATGGGTTGAACGAAATATTTTAACAAAAATAGTCACACACGGACGGTACTCATTCGTTGAGATTAGTCGTGTGTTGGGAAAAAAAGAAATATTTGAAATAGAATATTTGAAAATAGAAATTTATGAAGCCGTGTTGATTAGATTGACGCCATTTTGACGTGAATCGATATTTATACCGATTTTATTCATTTTGAAATGAATTGAATATATAACGATTTCAAAATGAATTGAATATATAATGATTTCGAAATGAATTGAATATATAACGATTTCGATTTGAATTGAATATAATGATTTCGAAATGAATTGAATATATAACGATTTCGATTTGAATTGAATATAACGATTTCGAAATGAATTGAATATATAACGATTTCGAAATGAATTGAATATATAACGATTTCGAAATGAATTGAATATATAACGATTTCGAAATGAATTGAATATATAATGATTTCGAAATGAATTGAATATATAACGATTTCGAAATGAATTGAATATATAACGATTTCGAAATGAATTGAATATATAATGATTTCGAAATGAATTGAATATATAATGATTTCGAAATGAATTGAATATATAACGATTTCGATTTGAATTGAATATAACGATTTCGAAATGAATTGAATATATAACGATTTCGAAATGAATTGAATATATAATGATTTCGAAATGAATTGAATATATAACGATTTTGAAATGAATTGAATATATAACGATTTCGAAATGAATTGAATATATAATGATTTCGAAATGAATTGAATATATAATGATTTCAAAATAAATTGAATATATAACGATTTCGATTTGAATTGAATATAACGATTTCGAAATGAATTGAATATATAACGATTTCGAAATGAATTGAATATATAACGATTTCGAAATGAATTGAATATATAACGATTTCGAAATGAATTGAATATATAATGATTTCGAAATGAATTGAATATATAATGATTTCGAAATGAATTGAATATATAACGATTTCGATTTGAATTGAATATAATGATTTCGAAATGAATTGAATATATAACGATTTCGATTTGAATTGAATATAAAACGATTTCGAATTGAATGGAATAGAAAACCAATTTGAATTGAATTGAATTGAAAACGAATTCAAATTGAATTGAAAGCAAATTGAAATGAATTCAAATTGAATTGAAATTTGAATTGAATAGAAATAAATTTTTAAATGAATTTATAAAGAAGAATTCAATTTTGATTTGAAATGAAATGGAAGTTGAAATTGTTTTTGGAACGAATTCAAAACCATTTATAAAATTTGTTTTAAATAGAAATCGACGAAATATATATTATATATATTATATATATAATATAATGGCCTGAATAGAATGCGCCGCGCCGCGGCAGTTCGTAAATTTCGACCATTTATTCCAAACGGACATTACGGGAGATCCGACCGTCGGATTCTCCTAAAACCGGGACCGTTGGGTTCGTATCGAAAAGAGCTTTCTAACGAATATTAGAAATTCAAAATCTAACGGTTGGATTTGGAGATACGTCCAAATCAAATTCGAAAAAGGTCGCTGTAAGTGCAGTTCGATGGCCATTGTTGGAAATCGACTGTACGGGCCTTGATAAAATTATTAAAAATATCAATAATTTGTGTAAAATCATAAGAAATGATTTGGGAAAAATTGGGGTGAAAAACTCCGCATTTGAAAAGATAAAAATAGATTTTTATCGAAATGAACTAGTTTGAACTCAATTTAAAACCCGGGTTTTTATTTTTAAATAAATGAATTAGATTTAAAAAGGGGTTTTAAATAATCGAAATTCCTAATATATTGGATTGGATTTGAAATGGGTTCATCGTGAACTATGTTTTAAATAACACTAGTTCTTTAACCCGATAATGAATAGAATGTGATTTGGGTTTGTCGTGAACTGTGTTTTAAATAACACCTAGTTCTTTAACCCAGTAAAAGGAGTTTTAACGAATCGGTAATTAGATTGAAATGGTAATTCGTAATCTAAATTTCCAAATTTAGAAAATGAACGAGAATGGAGTACTACCAGTTTTGCTCCAAAGCGATAGTTAAATCTTTAATTAGATTTGAACGTGAAATGGTAATTAATTTTACCGATAACACCACGGTGTTAGATATGGAGTATTACCAGTTTTGCTTCATGGGATGAATAGGTTGGGATTGGGAAATAAAATAAATAATTACTTCGTTACGGTTCGCTAATCTCGACTAGTTGGAAAAACCATAATTTGGTTTTAAACGACATCCAAAGGAAGATTATAGGATAAATTTTAAAGAATTTATCTTGGATAAAATTAATGGGAATCTTTCCCTAAGAATGTGGAATATAGAAACTAGCTGTAGGTTGGTTAAGAAGAATGGTTTCCTGGGTATTAATCTGATGTTGGTTTCGGCCTTCGGGGTTAATGTTTGGGAAATTGTTCTCTTGCTAATTTGCGGTTAGTGACTAATGAATTGGAATGAGGCGAATGTTGTGTTTGTGTAACATTTGTTTTTAATATACGCGGGTTGTTCGGAAAGGCCGGATTTATACCCATTCTGAATAACCGATTCGACGATATGTCGAAGATGAAGACGGTGGTCGAAGACCGGAAGTCTTCACATCGTTTGGATTATTACTGACGATCCTGATTGGGCTGTACACCCAAGAGGATGGAAATAGTTGGTGGTCGTCCAGACGTACTTGGAAATGGATGGATATGCGAGGAAAGTGCCTCCGGTTTCGTTCAGACCCAGAACGGACTTGTAAATGGATTGTGTGTCTGACACTGGATTTTATTCTGTGTTGATTGATTTCTATTAAATATACATCTGTTTGGCGGCGGAGAATTTATTCTTTTGCTTAACGCCCTTCTCTGAGACGTACGAGCTCAGAGGTTGTATATCGATGGACATCAGTCGCATGGCATGAATTGCCTGTGTGGCACGCTAAGATGCAATGATCAAGGCTTCTGTTGAAAAGCAAAGTCTTGTGGTTGATGATCAAAGCATGGCCTTTGTGGCGTAGCTTTGTGTATAACGTGAATTCGCGAGCCTCACACCTCGGTATGAGTCAAAAACGGGATAGTGACTGCAGGGAGAGCACGACGTTTCTTTCTAGCTTTGGTGGTGTCAGTGGCTTACCAGCCCTGACATTTATATACTTTTCACCTATGTGGTTGTTGGAATGCGAGGCGCCTCGATTATAGGTCTGTAAGGACCGGGAAACGTGTGTTCAGGCATAATTAATCCTCTAACGTAAGTGAGGACCGGCCCTGAAGATCCGGGGTTGCCCAGAGTGCGTAATCCTGAGGCATTTGCTAGAGTGTCTCGAACGCGGAGAGGAGCTTGCCCCTTGCCTCGACTCATGACGGAAATACAATTTCCAATACGTGTATTTCGGCTTTATTTGTAGAGCCTAGTATGGCGACATAGTGGGATGGGGCACTCATGCCGTCTATGATTTATATTTATGATTGAAATTGTTTTGACACTATACACTTATTATAGTATCAAATGATTTGTTTTAAATGTATCAAGCATGTTTGGCTGTTATAAGGTAAAACCCTATCCTCCGGCTTGCGTTGCATTGTGTGATGGGACCTGGGTCTTATAACAGCTTCATTTTTCGAAAAAGCATTGCGTTGTTTATTCTATGCACTGGTATTCTTGGGAGGAAACCCGTTCCGTGTTATACGGCGTGGTCCCTTGAATTACTACCTTTTAAAATAAAGTTTTAATAACTGTTTTAGTTCTCACACCAGTCACATGACTGACCTGGAGTTTATTGTTTTAACCTAAACTCTGGGTGCCCCTATTTTCCGCACGGGCAGCTAGTAGTTTTGGTTTTGCAGATTTATATTCACAGGATCCTGGTTTACAGCTGGAACGATATCCGGAAAGCTCTGTATCCGTATATCACCTTCAGTTGTGCTTTGTATTATTCTTTCCGCTGCTATGTAATTTATTGTAATCTCTGATATTTATCGAATGTAATTTATTCATTTATACTCTGCATATTCTTGTATCTGATGGAATTGTTGGAATAGCAATGAAATGTTCTTCTGTTTGTGTTCTGATTTGTCCTGTTCTCAAATGATCAGGGGTTTCGAACGGTCTAGATCGGTTTAACGACTGATTCGGATCGAGCGAAATTCTTGGCCGTCACATTTGGTATCAGAGCTTTGGTTTACAGAGCTCGAGGACATGACACATTAGAACCATACGAAAGAATTCATCAGATATTGGATTAGTAATATCCAATTAGAATGACTCGTTAGAGATAGGATCAGTAGTATCCTAGAACGGGTGTGAAGAGTATATTTTTCAAATGAAAACAATTTTGTTTTGAAATTTAAACCATTGTAATACGTATTTGATTATTTATTTATTTTGAATATGGACAATCTAGTATATAAAGGTTTTGCATATACGCGTCATGAACGTATATTCGAAGTTTTAATATATTGGATAGATATAGAATCATACTCTAGTGGCCCGAAGATGATTCTGATGATTGACTAGTCGTCATTAGTATTCATGTTCGAGTAATGAAGGTGTGATATCGATATATTTCCATTAGACTGGTGTGAGAACCAAAACTTATATAGTTAGAACACTTTGTTGTGAATTGGCATCAAAACATGATTTTTATATATATATATATATATATCAAATTATGAATTTGAAACTCTAATTCACTAATTGATTGATGTTTGTGTTGTTTGTTTATTTGTTTGCTAATTTTAAACCATTATGCCTAATTCAGTCGAATATTGAATTATATTGAAAATTGGTCGCATATGCTTGCATATATATGTACTTACCTTGAACAGGTCATAGCAAGGAGGCTAGAGCAGAGAATAAAATTTGTTTGCCCGACAAATAGGTACATGTTTACTACATAATTTACTGTTTTGTTTGGGTGATGATGATGTTATGAGCCTATTGGCTAGCCGCTTGGCTTTTTCTTTTTCTTTTTGAGATCTGAAGGACCGGGGAAGCTATTTGAAATTCCCCGATGCTCCCGGTGCAGGGGAGGTTATGGCGAAATTTTTCGAAAATTTAGGGTGTTAGCCAAATTTTTGAAAATTCTCAAAAACTGAAAAGTTGGAGAATGGAAGCCAGATCGAACGTAGAGTTAATTAATCAAACCACTTTTGACTTTGTTCCTTTTCGGGGACGAAAAGTTTTAAGTGGGGGAGATTGTAATAACCCGGAAAATCTGGGCCAGTTTAAAAATTTTATTTTGGCAATTTTAGCGAATTTTGAATATTTAAAATAGATTATTTTAAATAATCGACAAGAAACTTTATTTTGAATATAATTCGACGTATATATTATACGCGTCGTCGTATAAATATAAATATTTGTATATAATTATAAATAGAATTGAAAATGGCGCGGTAGTTCGATAATTCGATTTCAAACTTCAATTGAATGTACCGGGTGCAAAACAATCCGGATTTTAGTGAAACCAAAAACATTAGGATCTAATTGATAGTATCTTTCCAACGAATCCGAATAATCGAAATTTCATAGCGGGAATCAAAAGATATGTCCAGTTGAAAATTCTGAATAGTCGCTATGGAATTCAGGCCCTTAAAAATAGACATTTTGCAAACGACCTCGGATTTCGATGAAACCACTTTTGTTGGATCCGCAGTGTTAAATTATTGCTCCAAATTTCATAATTTTTCGAATCAATATGTGAGCGTGGCAAAGGAAAACGCGTTTGACCAGTTTCAGTTGATTTTAATCGACTGGAAAATGGCCATTTTTCCAACGGTCTCAGAATTCAACGAAACTAGTTTTGTTAGGACCGTATCTTCAATACGAAGCTAGAAAATATTTTTCGAGAATTTTTAGAGTTAGTATGTGACCCCAGTAATTTGAAATGTACGTTCAAAATTCAATATAGTGATTTAAATGTAAATTCAACGGAAACTGATCGAAACGATCGAATCAGCCTACGATAAATATCCCATTGTGTTCGGAATGGGGGTAAAACGCTATGGACGACAGGCGGTGGGCCTCGTTTAGAGGTCGAAGATAAAAGATGCTTTTTGGCGAAAAATAAAATAATAAAAATAAAAAGTAAACCCTTATCTCTACATACCCTGGCCCCCCCTAAATTTCATTTCAGTCGAAAAAAAAAAACCCCGATCCAATCGCCCGCCCACCCATCGACATCGCCACCGCCGCCAGGTTCCCCCCCTACCGCTGGCCGACCCCCTCGTGCGCCCATACCCTCGAACACCACGATGACCGATCCCCCCTGCTGCTGTCGCGGCCCCTTCTTCTTCTTCCTCCACGCCACTGCCTCCACCACGAAGTCCAGCACCGCTATTCGCCCCTCGCCTCCCACCTGCCATCACCACGAGGACAGACGCCCTTGCTCCAACTTCGAAGACCAACGCCAACAGCAGAAGACTCCGCCTCCCTCTCCGCTTCCTCCATCCGCGGTTTCAGCCTCGAAGACCCCCAAAACCCTAGGAAATTTTATGTAAGTATTTTCTGATTTCGATTTTATATATGATTTTTATTTAGAAATGATATGATTTTAAGAACTATAAAGGTTCGATTTTTCATATTTAAAAAAATTAGGATTTTATTCATTGGAAAAGGTCATAATTTTAAAATGGAAAAGGTCATAATTTTATAATGGAAAAGGTCATAATTTTAAAATGGAAAAGGTCATAATTTTAAAATGGAAAAAGTCATAATTTTAAAATGGAAAAGGTCATAATTTTAAAATGGAAAAGGTCATAATTTTAAAATGGAAAAGGTCATAATTTTAAAATGGAAAAGGTCATAATTTTAAAATGGAAAAGGTCATAATTTTAAAATGGAAAAGGTCATGATTTTAAAATGGAAAAGTTAGGATTTTATTCATAGAAAAGATTGAATTTTTGAAATGGGAAAGGCGAAATCCTTGCAAAGAAAAAAATATGATTTTTATATATTGTACATCGACGTAAAAATATGATTTTTATATTTTTAAAGTATTAAAAATATAATCTTTATTAAGTAGAAGATGTAGAAATATGATTTTTGGTTAGGTAGAGAATTAAAAATATAATTTTTACATGATAGGAATATTAAAAATACCATCTTTATATGTGTAGAGAAATAAAAATGAGATTTTTATAAAGATGAAATCTTTAAATTTGAAAAGGCGAAGTCTATGTTTTTATAAAGGCGAAATCTTTATTTTAGAAAAGGCGAAATCTTTATATGAAGAATAGCGTGATAAAAATATAATCTTTACTATATGAACATCGATGTGAAATTATAATTTTTTATCTATATAGTAGAGGTATAAAAATTCGATTTTTATATATTGAAAATCATAATAAAAAGTCGATTTTTATATATTGAATAACATAGTAAAATTTGATTTTTATATAAAGTATAACGAAGTAAAAATTCAATTTTTAAAAGGTATGAAGCAATGATAAAAATATGATTTTTAAATTGAAGATGAATAAATAAAAATGGGATTTTTTTTATTTTAAAGACATCAAAATATAAAAATGTGTGATTTTTATATATGTAGTGGCTACGGGCAACAAAGGCGATCAAAAGGCGAGAACGACGAAGATTTCTATAAATGAAGTGCCGTGGAGCTTGGATAGCTTTGGTGAGAACTTCTCACCTTTCAAATTCTTTTTCTAGTTATATATATATATACTAGGATGCAGACGGTGCTTAGTAGCACCCGACACAATCGTCCACAGACCATGGACTTGTTTGTTTGTTTGGTTACATAAATTAGTTAGATGATTCGATTGATATTGAATTGTTTGGTGAGATGAATGGATTTGATTGATGTGTGAATGGCGTGGGCCTTCACTAGACCGGGGATAAGGCTAGGCCTTGTCCCGTTTCTAGTATCGTGCCGTTATGCCGCCGAAATTTTCTAAAATAAGTTAGAAAAATAGAAATATCATTTTATTTAAAGAATGAACTGAATAGAAATTCATATGTTAAAATAAAATGTTTTATCGTTAAAAATATAATTTTTAACGTGAATATGAATATAGTGAATGTGAATAAATAAATATTCATTTACAAACCGGACGGTTTGTTTATGTACACCTATTTGAAGGACATTGATTGGGTCGATAAATTTTACACATCGCTCAACTGCACAAATAAAATCTGTGTTTGATTGTTTGAAACCCCACACGGGTGTTGGGATGAAATATGAAGTTCACTCATCCTGATTAATTAAATATGTCGATCGATGGATTGACAGGCTGTTATAAGCGTTAGATATTTATATTTGATGCTTATACAGTGTAGTGCACTCTGGTTGATGGTTGATTATTTTTCAATGCTATTATATACGTGTGATGTGTGAAAATCCATATAATTAACTTTATATGGTAATTGATTGGGCCTCATTCTAATTTAGAAAATAAAGAATATATAAAATAAAGGTTCATGTGTTGACTGTACTCATCCGTTGAGAATAGTCATGTGTTGAACGAATATTTTAATAATAAAATCTACATCTTTATCAATATAAAATAAAGGTTCATGTGTTGACTGTACTCATCCGTTGAGATTAGTCATGTGTTGAACGAATATTTTAATAATAAAATCTACATCTTTATCAATATAAAATAAAGGTTCATGTGTTGACTGTACTCATCCGTTGAGATTAGTCATGGGTTGAACGAAATATTTTAACAAAAATAGTCACACACGGACGGTACTCATTCGTTGAGATTAGTCGTGTGTTGGGAAAAAAGAAATATTTGAAATAGAATATTTGAAAATAGAAATTTATGAAGCCATGTTGATTAGATTGACGCCATTTTGACGTGAATCGAAATTTATATCGATTTTATTCATTTTGAAATGAATTGAATATATAACGATTTCGAAATGAATTGAATATATAATGATTTCGAAATGAATTGAATATATAACGATTTCGATTTGAATTGAATATAATGATTTCGAAATGAATTGAATATATAACGATTTCGATTTGAATTGAATATAACGATTTCGAAATGAATTGAATATATAACGATTTCGAAATGAATTGAATATATAACGATTTCGAAATGAATTGAATATATAACGATTTCGAAATGAATTGAATATATAATGATTTCGAAATGAATTGAATATATAACGATTTCGAAATGAATTGAATATATAACGATTTCGAAATGAATTGAATATATAATGATTTCGAAATGAATTGAATATATAATGATTTCGAAATGAATTGAATATATAACGATTTCGATTTGAATTGAATATAACGATTTCGAAATGAATTGAATATATAACGATTTCGAAATGAATTGAATATATAATGATTTCGAAATGAATTAATATATAACGATTTCGAAATGAATTGAATATATAACGATTTCGAAATGAATTGAATATATAACGATTTCGAAATGAATTGAATATATAATGATTTCGAAATAAATTGAATATATAACGATTTCGATTTGAATTGAATATAACGATTTCGAAATGAATTGAATATATAACGATTTCGAAATGAATTGAATATATAACGATTTCGAAATGAATTGAATATATAACGATTTCGAAATGAATTGAATATATAATGATTTCGAAATGAATTGAATATATAATGATTTCGAAATGAATTGAATATATAACGATTTCGATTTGAATTGAATATAATGATTTCGAAATGAATTGAATATATAACGATTTCGATTTGAATTGAATATAAAACGATTTCGAATTGAATGGAATAGAAAACCAATTTGAATTGAATTGAATTGAAAACGAATTCAAATTGAATTGAAAGCAAATTGAAATGAATTCAAATTGAATTGAAATTTGAATTGAATAGAAATAAATTTTTAAATGAATTTATAAAGAAGAATTCAATTTTGATTTGAAATGAAATGGAAGTTGAAATTGTTTTTGGAACGAATTCAAAACCATTTATAAAATTTGTTTTAAATAGAAATCGACGAAATATATATTATATATATTATACATATAATATAATGGCCTGAATAGAATGCGCCGCGCCGCGGCAGTTCGTAAATTTCGACCATTTATTCCAAACGGACATTACGGGAGATCCGACCGTCGGATTCTCCTAAAACCGGGACCGTTGGGTTCGTATCGAAAAGAGCTTTCTAACGAATATTAGAAATTCAAAATCTAACGGTTGGATTTGGAGATACGTCCAAATCAAATTCGAAAAAGGTCGCTGTAAGTGCAGTTCGATGGCCATTGTTGGAAATCGACTGTACGGGCCTTGATAAAATTATTAAAAATATCAATAATTTGTGTAAAATCATAAGAAATGATTTGGGAAAAATTGGGGTGAAAAACTCCGCATTTGAAAAGATAAAAATAGATTTTTATCGAAATGAACTAGTTTGAACTCAATTTAAAACCCGGGTTTTTATTTTTAAATAAATGAATTAGATTTAAAAAGGGGTTTTAAATAATCGAAATTCCTAATATATTGGATTGGATTTGAAATGGGTTCATCGTGAACTATGTTTTAAATAACATAGTTCTTTAACCCGATAATGAATAGAATGTGATTTGGGTTTGTCGTGAACTGTGTTTTAAATAACACCTAGTTCTTTAACCCAGTAAAAGGAGTTTTAACGAATCGTTAATTAGATTGAAATGGTAATTCGTAATCTAAATTTCCAAATTTAGAAAATGAACGAGAATGGAGTACTACCAGTTTTGCTCCAAAGCGATAGTTAAATCTTTAATTAGATTTGAACGTGAAATGGTAATTAATTTTACCGATAACACCACGGTGTTAGATATGGAGTATTACCAGTTTTGCTTCATGGGATGAATATGTTGGGATTGGGAAATAAAATAAATAATTACTTCGTTACGGTTCGCTAATCTCGACTAGTTGGAAAAACCATAATTTGGTTTTAAACGACATCCAAAGGAAGATTATAGGATAAATTTTAAAGAATTTATCTTGGATAAAATTAATGGGAATCTTTCCCTAAGAATGTGGAATATAGAAACTAGCTGTAGGTTGGTTAAGAAGAATGGTTTCCTGGGTATTAATCTGATGTTGGTTTCGGCCTTCGGGGTTAATGTTTGGGAAATTGTTCTCTTGCTAATTTGCGGTTAGTGACTAATGAATTGGAATGAGGTGAATGTTGTGTTTGTGTAACATTTGTTTTTAATATACGCGGGTTGTTCGGAAAGGCCGGGTTTATACCCATTCTGAATAACCGATTCGACGATATGTCGAAGATGAAGACGGTGGTCGAAGACCGGAAGTCTTCACATCGTTTGGATTATTACTAACGATCCTGATTGGGCTGTACACCCAAGAGGATGGAAATAGTTGGTGGTCGTCCAGACGTACTTGGAAATGGATGGATATGCGAGGAAAGTGCCTCCGGTTTCGTTCAGACCCAGAACGGACTTGTAAATGGATTGTGTGTCTAACACTAGATTTTATTCTGTGTTGATTGATTTCTATTAAATATACATCTGTTTGGCGGCGGAGAATTTATTCTTTTGCTTAACGCCCTTCTCTGAGACGTACGAGCTCAGAGGTTGTATATCGATGGACATCAGTCGCATGGCATGAATTGCCTGTGTGGCACGCTAAGATGCAATGATCAAGGCTTCTGTTGAAAAGCAAAGTCTTGTGGTTGATGATCAAAGCATGGCCTTTGTGGCGTAGCTTTGTGTATAACGTGAATTCGCGAGCCTCACACCTCGGTATGAGTCAAAAACGGGATAGTGACTGCAGGGAGAGCACGACGTTTCTTTCTAGCTTTGGTGGTGTCAGTGACTTACCAGCCCTGACATTTATATACTTTTCACCTATGTGGTTGTTGGAATGCGAGGCGCCTCGATTATAGGTCTGTAAGGACCGGGAAACTGTGTTCAGGCATAATTAATCCTCTAACGTAAGTGAGGACCGGCCCTGAAGATCCGGGGTTGCCCAGAGTGCGTAACCCTGAGGCATTTGCTAGAGTGTCTCGAACGCGGAGAGGAGCTTGCCCCTTGCCTCGACTCATGACGGAAATCCAATTTCCAATACGTGTATTTCGGCTTTATTTGTAGAGCCTAGTATGGCGACATAGTGGGATGGGGCACTCATGCCGTCTATGATTTATATTTATGATTGAAATTGTTTTGACACTATACAATTATTATAGTATCAAATGATTTGTTTTAAACGTATCAAGCATGTTTGGCTGTTATAAGGTAAAACCCTATCCTCCGGCTTGCGTTGCATTGTGTGATGGGACCTGGGTCTTATAACAGCTTCATTTTTTGAAAAAGCATTGCGTTGTTTATTCTATGCACTGGTATTCTTGGGAGGAAACCCGTTCCGTTTTATACGGCGTGGTCCCTTGAATTACTACCTTTTAAAATAAAGTTTTAATAACTGTTTTAGTTCTCACACCAGTCACATGACTGACTTGGAGTTTATTGTTTTAACCTAAACTCTGGGTGCCCCTATTTTCCGCACGGGCAGCTAGTAGTTTTGGTTTTGCAGATTTATATTCACAGGATCCTGGTTTACAGCTGGAACGATATCCGGAAAGCTCTGTATCCGTATATCACCTTCAGTTGTGCTTTGTATTATTCTTTCCGCTGCTATGTAATTTATTGTAATATCTGATATTTATCGAATGTAATTTATTCATTTATACTCTGCATATTCTTGTATCTGATGGAATTTTTGTAATAGCAATGAAATGTTCTTCTGTTTGTGTTCTGATTTGTCCTGTTCTCAAACGATCAGGGGTTTCGAACGGTCTAGATCGGTTTAACGACTGATTCGGATCGAGCGAAATTCTTGGCCGTCACAAAAACCCCTACACCACCCATAGCTAGAAAGAAACGTCATGTCCTCCATGCATTCCCTTATCCCATTTTTGACTCGTACCGAGGTGTGAGGCTCGCGAATTAACGCTATACACAAAGCTATGCTATATTAAAGTCGTGCTTTGATCATCAACCACAAGACTCTGCTTTTCAATAGAAGCCTTGATCATTTGCCACTCAGGCATACCACACAGACAATTCACGCCATGCGACTGATGTCAATCGATATATAGCCTCTGAGCTCATACGTCTCAGAGTAGGGCGTTAAGCAAGAGAATAAATTCTCCGCCGCCAAACAGATATATATTTAATAGAGAATCAACACAGAATAAAATCCAATGTCAGACACACAGTCCATTTACAAGTTCGTTCTACGTTTGAACGAAACCAGAGGCACCTTATTCCTCGTCCCATATGTCCAATACAAGAGAGAGGTCCTCGCATATCTGGTCGATCTCCAAGTACGTCTGGACGATCACCACTTATTACCTTGTCTTGGGTATACAGCCCAATCAAGACATCAGTAATCATCCAAATGATGTGAAGACCTCTGGTGTTCAACCACCATCTTCATCGTCGACTTATCATCGAATAAGTTATTCATAATGGGTATAAACCCGGCCTTTCCGAATAACTCGCGTATACAACTGCTATAAAACACACCATATGCCTCATTCCAATTTTGAATATTCTTTTTTTTAAATATTCATATCCATTGGGAAAGGTTCCCATTAATTTTATCAAAGATAAATTATTTAAATTTATTCTTTAATCTTCCTTTGGATATCCATTCTAAACCAAATTAAGTTTTATCAACTAGTCGGAATTAGCGAACCTTACGGAAGTAATCATTTGTTTAAATTCCCAATCCTAACCTATTCATCCCATGGAGCAAAACTGGTAATACTCCATATCTAACACCACAGTGTTATCGGTAAAGTTAATTACCATTTCCCATTCAAATCTAATTAAAGATTTAACTATCGCTTGGAGCAAAACTGGTGATACTCCACTCTCGATCATTTTCCCCAATTTGATAATTTAAATTATCAATTCGCATTTCAATCTAGTTAAAGATTCATTAAAACTCCACTTAGTTTTAATCTTCCCAAAAATCAACGTTAATGATTATTTAACTTTGGAAGCACAAACATGTCGCATCGACAATGTACACCGTACTATTGATTTCTGCCGATATATAACCTCTAAGCTCGTACGTCTTGGAGAAGGGTGTTAAGCAAGAGAATAAATTCTCCGCCACCAAACAGATATATATTTAGCAGAGATCAACCACACAGTTCGAAATACAATGTTAGACATATAATCCTGTCTTTAACTTGGTTAAAGAACTAATGTCATTTAAAACACAGTTCATAATAAACCCAAATCATATTCCATTAATTATGGAATCTTCACGGAAAACAAATCAATATATAATCGATATCAATTTTCGTATCCGACTAATAATATAAATGGAATAACGACAAATCCTTTTAAATTCCATATGTATTAACAGTCTTCCTCCACAGAAGTTCACTTCGATTATTATCAAATTGAATTCCATTCAATTCCAATTTAATATATTAAATTGGAAAACTTTACTTTGGAAAATTCCCGTTAAATCTTAATAAAAAGATTTATAAATTCCAAATCCCATTTCCCTGTAAATCGGGTTAAAGAACGAATGTCGTTAAAAACACAGCTCACGATAAAGCTCATTCACATTCCATGTTATTTTAATTAAATGTTAATTAACTGGAAACACTAGTAATCTTAATTAAAAGATTTATTCTTTTCACACGGGGTTCAAGAACAGTGTTATTTAAGACACCATTCATGACAAACCCAAAATCCAATTTGATATCAAATATAAGGCTCTGAATAGAAATTATATCGGCTTATATTGAATATTAAATTCTGAAACCAACAAATATCATTTTGGAAATAACTATATAAAATATATCTTCCAAATTTCCATAACATATCCGTATAATCCCGAACCCAACATCAAATATTTCGATGATAATTTTGATTCAAATCCATTCCAATTCATATATTAGAAATTTTGGTTATTTTTAAAACCATTTCAAATCCAATTTATTTATTTGAATATATTGGATTTATAATTCTAGTTCATAACTAGTTCATTTCTGATAAAAATATATTTTTATCTTTCCAAATATGGAATTTTTCATCCCAATTCTTTCCAAATCATTTACTATGATTTTACACAAATTATTGATATTTTTAATAATTTTATCAAGGCCCGTACAGTCGATTTCCATAAACGGTCATCGAACTGCATTTACAACGACCTTTTCTAAATTTGATTTGGACATAATTCCAAATCTGACTGTTAGATTTCAAATTCCATACATTCGTTGGAAAGAACTTTTCAATACGAACCCAACGGTTCTAGTTTTAGGAGAATCCGACGGTCGGATCTCCCGTAATGTCAATTCGAAGTCAATGGTCGAAATTCGCGAACTGGCGTGGCGCGTTCTATTCAGGCCATTAAATATAAATATTATATATATTTCATCGACTTCCATCTAAAACGTAATTTATAAATCGTTTTAAATTTGTTTTCAAAATGATTTCAACTTCATATTCAATTCAAATCAAAATTGAATATTCCATATCATTAATATATAAATGATAATATTTTCAAAACATTAGATTTTGAAATCACATCCTTTTCGATACTCATTATAAAAATGAATAAAATCGATATAAATATCATTCATGTCAAAATGGTGTTAATCTAATCAACATGGCTTTATATATTTAAATATTTTTATGTCCATCCCAAATCGGACATTAAAATCATATTTTGATCCATTACTAAATATTATTTTAAAAAAATTCCTCATTTTAAAATATTCATTATTTTAAAATATTTGTTCTTTCTGAATTGGAATCAGACACAGTCAATTACCATATATGTAACACCCCACGTCCATTAATGTCACTCACAAAGGGAATGCATTAACTTCCATGGAGGTTTTAAGTGAATATAGAACAGTAAAATTACAACAAGACAGATATAAAATAGTACTTGGAAATTCAAAAACTTTATTTCATTGTAGCAGAAGTCAAAACATGTTTGATTACCTCATAACACCATATTCAATGTCAAGTACAATATCTATCTTGATAAAACAAGTACATAATCCCATTACATGAATAGCCATTAAAAGAAAGATAACAAGCTGGACTTTACTTCAGCAGTCCAAGCTTTCCAGAAGATAAGCGATCCAACTAGACTCCACTAGAACTTGGCCCAACCTGCGGACCTGAAGGGAGAAAAAGGATGGAAAAGAGGGGGTCAGACATAAAGTCTGGTGAATATGATAATTCTACAATACTATTACCAAAATAACTGGACTAAGGCATAAGCTGGAAAACAAGAAAATGTCTATGAAGAGCAGATTAAGGACATAGACAATCGCTAAAGGCAACGTTATAGGCGCTCCTAAATACTAAAGGATAAACACTATACTGCACCACACCAGTCACCCTAAAGATTCATCCCACTTAGCTTCACTTAGAAACTTTCCCAATGGCTTTACGTACCCCTAGCTGACTACATAGGTGCCGCCTGCCCCTATCTCCACTAGGTGTACCCTACTTCCCATTATTCGATCGGCTCCCTAACTCGTAGATACCCGTGCTGGCCCCACAGTGGGGTGTATCACTCCCCTAAAGTTGCAACCTGATACAACGGACATGCACGGCTTATACCTACACGATGCAACAACGTCTTACCTACCAGCCCGGGTCCACACACGCATATGAAACCCGTTGGACTTGCGTTGCCACCGCTCCCTGTTTTGGCCTCTTATAGTCAAACCCAGTATGCGTGTCCCGTCCTCGACTTGGGTCGAGCCCACAAAGATACGTTTTGGGATACTGGTTGAAATGGGCCCCCACTATTTACCACAAGCATTCCACCTAAGCTTGTCCCCATTAGTCCATCCCACTTAACCCACTTAGTCATGTTCATTTACATGTGTGTTTGGTTAAGTCTAATCGTATTTCAAATGCCTCTAAAGGCAACCACCAGATTCCTCATGCCACCCAAGGCACCTACTTAACCCCCATGTCCCACCTTACATGATTATCTGGTTAAGTATTTCTTAGTTCATTAAGGCCATAACCTCATAAAGACCACTCACATTAGACTGGCATTTATGGCAGCTGGATTTGCCGGGCGGGTCCGGGCAGTCTTACACCATAAAAGAGTCTAACCTCGTGTCTTTACAACTGTTATGCTTTAGTTTGGGCCTAGGACCTCTCACATTGGGCCGACATTTGTGACTACTGGATTTGCCGGGCGGGTCCGGGCAGGTTTACATCACAAACGGGTCCAACCTCGTGTCCTAAGCATTGATTATTAATAATAATCCACTTTCCCCCCAATTTTAATAATTCCCTACTTGAATTATTAATTACTTCCAATTTTTAACAATGTCCATAATTGACTCAATTATGGACATCCATTCATGGTATGCAAAATCTTACAAAATTGCACCCAATTTATTAATTCCTAATATTACCCCTACCCCACGTTTGAACGTTTATTCGCAAAATATATGTTAGACTCGAATAGCCTAACTCATAGCATAAAAGAGATTATCATAATAACAACATGTATATGTGACCAAATGAATCATAATAAGGGGTGAAACTTGCATATGTCCAACTTGCATAGATTATACATGTCATGGACCTAAAGGTGTCAACTTGTTCAAAATTCACCTAATATAATCTCAATCAATTTTCATAAACTTACATATGAACATGTGTGAATCAACATCATCTAATTTTTTTAACAACATGGTTTTATATGGGTACACCTAACTCAATAGGCAAATTCCCATAATCAAGTTTTATTTAATTATAGTTTCAAGTTTATGGGTACACCTAACCTAATAGGCAAATTCCCATAAACAAGATCCATTTAAATTAAGAAAAAAAAACATAACTTTAAGCATGATCCAACATCATGATTTTTCAACATAATATAGCATGATTTATAACATGGCATAGTATGATAGTATAACATAGCTTGACATGATTCTCAACATAGCACGACATAGCATAAGAGAATTTACAACATAGCATGACATAGCATATATAATTTACATCATACGACAACATAATAACATAATAAGAGAATCCACAATATATAGAATTTACAATTACAAATCACATCACTTTCTTGTGATCCATTCATAACTGAGTCAAATTAGTTTGTAATAGTCTTGTGAGAATCATCATACTCACCAACAAAAGAAAAGAATTAGAGAAAGAGAGATCTTTTGATTTGATTTGTGTAGATTTAGTTGTAGATGATTAGGCTTCCTCTTCTTAGTTTGTGACGGCTATGCTGAACTCCATGGCAGCAGCATGACGGTAGCTTCTCTAATTTTACAAGTGATTTAGGTCTAGGGTCTACCCACTTATTTATAGATTTTAGAATGCGTTTAGGCCATTAGATTTAACCTAGAAATAACCGCAGCCGTCCAGACAAGATGGGGTTTATCTTGTTGACTCAGCAATGAGTCAGAAGTGACTCAGCAAACACTCAGCATATTAATAAACTTCTATTCATGTCATAAATATATATATATATTTTCTACAATGTACATATTAGATACATCCCCCTTTACTTATTATTGTTTTTATATACATATTAGATACATCCCCTCTCTCACACACTTATTAATATTTTTATATTCATATTAGATACATCCCCTCTCTTACACACTTATTAATATTTTTATATTCATATTAGATACATCCCCTATCTTACACACTTATTAATATTTTTATATTCATATTAGATACATCCCCTCTCTTACACACTTATTAATATTTTAGCAACTTTAGTGTTAATAGAAAATTCGGGGTGTTACATTCTCCCCTCCTTTTAGGATTTCGTCCCCGAAATCTTCAAGTCTGGAAGAATGTATATCCTACCATCCAAACGTCCATCTACTCATCCATCATACACAGGCATCCATTGTCCTTAAAAGACTTCTAATGCTTTATGATCATATGCAAGTGTGTGTACATGTCCTTACCTAATGCGAAATCAGGCGGTCTACTGATTCAGTTGACCTCCTTAATGCAAATTATGTAAGTGTCATGAATCCATTATGTATGCAAAAGATCCTAATTGCTTACATACTACTTCTATATGCGTGCACACCCATTCAACCGAATGCAGCATCCATATGATGGTACAACCATTATACATCCATTTTACTAAATACATCCATATATACGCAATATGCAATATGTAGTGACTGAGCCGATCTAGTGCCTAAAGTGTGTGTATATATGCATCCACGAGCAACCACTAGCAAACACTTGCATCCATTTTGCATCCATCATACATAACATGTCTCAAACACATGTTTCAACCATAGGATTATCCTAACTAAAGGTCAAAGATACTAATGAGAGGACATACTAAAGATAAGATAAGATAAGCTAAGCGATAAAGGAGAAATTAAAAGACATACCCTCAAAAAGAAAAGGGTACAACGAACGCATCTTCTCTTCTGTCTCCCAAGTTGCGTTGCTCTCATCATCTCCCCATTGCACTTTAACCAGTCTGACCTCTCGATTCCTCAACTTTTTGATCTCCGACCCAAGAATGCATGTAGGAGCTCGTCTAATTGTTGCATCACGCTCTATTTCCACCTCTTTAAGCAAGCTCGGCTCTACCACCTCCGCGGTCTTGTGCAAACACTTCCTCAAATGTGATACATGGAATACGTCGTGTACTCCACTAAGTTTCTCAGGCAACTCCACCCTATATGCCATCTTCCCAATCCTGTCTTTTACAGGAAACGGCCCTACAAACCTTGGTGCTAATTTCCCCACGGACCCAAAGCGAACAACATTCTGTAACGGAGATACTTTGATAAAAACCATGTCCCCAATGTCAAACTCAAGATCTGTCCTCCTCTTATCAGCATACGATTTTTGCCTATCTTGTGCTGCTTTCATCCTCCTTCGAATCAACTCAATCTTCTCCGAGGTTTCCCTAACCATATCGGGCCCAAGTAGGATTTTATCGGTAGATTCCCACCAACATGTAGGCGAACGGCAAGAACTTCCATAAAGAGCTTCGAAAGGTGCCATGCCAATACTAGACTGAAAGCTATTATTATATGCGAATTCTACTAACGGAAGGTGCTCTTCCCATGTACCCCCAAAGTCTAGGATACAAAGCCTTAAAAGATCCTCTAGAATGCGATTCACCCTCTCGGTCTGGCCGTCTGTCTGAGGATGATATGCGGTGCTCAAACGTAGCTGAGTCCCTACCGCCTCTTGTAAACTCTTCCAAAATTCGCTAGTAAAGATGGGGTCACGGTCGCTTACTATACTAGAAGGAATACCGTGCAAACGAACTATCTCCTTAATGTATACAGAAGCCAACCACGGAGCAGTCCTCTTACTTTTCACGGGAATAAAATGGGCGCTTTTAGTAAGTCTATCTACTATAACCCAAATCCCTGTGTTACCCTTCCTTGATCTTGGTAATCCATCCACAAAATCCATTGAGATGCTTTCCCATTTCCATAGTGGAACTTCTAATGGGTGAAGCAACCCACCGGGTTTCTTTTGTTCTGCTTTAACTCGTTGGCACACCAAGCATCTAGCGACGTACTCGGCCACATCCTTTTTCATACCGGCCCAAAAGAAAACCCGCTTCATATCTTTGTACATCTTATCCCCGCCGGGATGAATGGTCATTTTTGAGCGATGAGCATCATCAAGAATGGCCTTCCTTAAGTCTTCGTCTTGTGGTACACAAAGTCTATTATCCCTTCGTAACCAACCCTTATCGTCTAGGGTATACCTACGAAGATGGCTTGATGACTACCCCCCTTTGAGCTTTTCTACTATCTCAACCAACTGTGGGTCGTCTCGCTGTGCCTCACCAACCCGTCCTAGAAGTGTAGGTCTAACCTCCAAGGATGCTAACAGACCGGGTACTAAGTCAACGGAGGGTCTAAAGTCAAACATAGAGATGAATTCTAAGCTTTGTCGTTCAACAAACAACGGACTCAAGGACAACCTTTTCCTACTTAAGGCGTCTGCCACCACGTTACCCTTGCCCGGGGTATATGCTATTTCAAAATCATAGGAGGCTAAGAATTTCATCCACCGTTGCTACCTTAAATTCAAATCCTTCTGAGAGAATAAGTATTTTAATGATTTGTGGTCAGTGAACAGTTCGAATTTCTCACCAAGAAGATAGTGACGCCCAGACTTAAGCGCGAAAACAATTGCGGCTAGCTCTAAGTCATGCGTGGGGTAATTCTTTTCATGAACCCTCAACTGCCTTCCACCATAGGCTATTACTCTTCCCTCTTGCATGAGGACCGCGCCAAGTCCCGTCCCACAAGCATCAGTATAGATGGTAAACGGTTTATTCCCGTCTGGCAGCACTAAGACTGGGGCTGAAGTTAAGGCTCTCTTTAAACGTTGGAACGCATCATCGCAATCTTTGTCCCACGTAAAAACCAGGTTCTTCTTCGTTAACCGTGTTAATGGAGCTGATATTTTTGCGAAGTCTTTGATAAACTTCCTATAATAGCCAGCCAACCCCAAGAAACTTCTTACTTCGGTTGCATTTTTAGGGACCTTCCAATCTTGGATGGCCACTACCTTTGCGGGATCCACTGCTATCCCTTCTTTGGAAACCACGTGCCCTAAGAACCGTACTTCCTTCCTCCAGAAGTGACACTTAGAAAATTTTGCCTTAAGGTTATGCGCTCGAAGGGTTTCCAACACTTCCCTAAGATGTAGGGAGTGCTCTTCTTTATTCTTAGAAAAGACTAAGATGTCATCCACAATGACTACCACGAATTTGTTAAGGTATTCCCTAAACACCCTACTCATCAAATCAAAAAAATATGCAGGGGCGTTTGTCAAACCAAAGGGCATCACTAGCCATTCATAGAATCCGTCAGGAGTCCTAAAAGCAGTCTTATCTATACTATCCTCAGCCACTCTCAGTTGATGAAAGCCAGTGGCTAAGTCCAACTGCGAAAACACTGAGGCGCCAACTAACTGATCAAAGAGATCGTCAATCCTCGGCAGTGGGTGTCGGTTCTTTTTAGTAAGCTTGTTTAGTTCTCTATAGTCCATACAAAGTCTAAGAGACCCATCCGCCTTTGTGGCAAAAACTACTGGAGCACCCCACTCCGATATACTACGTCTTATGACCCCTTCTCAAGCAACTCCTTTACTTGCTTATTGAGTTCCCTCCTTTCACGAGGAGCCATGTGGCGCACTGGCAAAGATACGGGTTTAGCATTATCCACAAGATAAATTCGAAAGTCTATCTCCCGCTTTGGAGGTAAGCCCTTCACCTCCTCAAACACATCCGGATATTCCCGGACCACTTCTACCGATCGCAGGTTCTCTACAGACGCGTCAAGCGATTCAAGATAACTTAGCATAACGGAATTTATGGGATTACAAAAGATGTCGAGAGCATTACCAAGGCGAGTCACAAGCCTAACTACTCTCCTTTCACAATCAAGAATGGCCCTATTTCTAGACAACCAATCCATTCCTAAAATTAGCCCATAGCCCGTGAAGCCCAATACATAAGCATCACATCTAAATTCAACGCTAAGTATAGAGATTTTCAAATCCAAACATATCATGGTCAAATGAGCCGAACCCCCAATTGGATTTGAAACGACCAGGGGATCCTCTACTAAACTGGTGTTCAAGTGCAGTGATTCAACTAATGATGCAGAGATAAACGAATGAGATGCGCCAAAATCGAATAAGGTACGGACATGATGATCAAACAGAAAAACTAAGCTTTCAACAGAAATTGTTCTACCTCTTTCTTGCAGCGGTGGGGCCGCAATAGCCTGAACTTGCCCCCTTGCCTGCCCTGGTGCCATAAGAGCCTGCACCTGTCCTCCCGAGGTAGACCCTGCCCTCTGCCCCTTCTTTGGACAGTCCTTCACTAAATGTCCCGCATCTCCACAATGAAAACAACCAGTGTTCTTTTTCTTTCTACAATCTTTGCTGAGATGGCCAGGCGTCCCACAATTGAAGCATTTCTTCTTCCCTTTGCCATTATTGTTTTTACCACCCTTCTTATTTTGCTGTTGGGGTTTCTTCTGATCCCCTTTCTTTTCAACTGCCTTATCCTCATGCATAAGTGCCATTTCTACTAGCTTTTCAAAGGTGGCTCCGATAGGGATGTGGGTCATAGCCAACCCTTGCAACGGTTCATTCAAGCCTCTAACGAACCTCAAAGCATTCTTCTCTGGCGTGTTCACCAACTCCAAGCCAAACCTTGCTAACTGATTAAATTTATTGACATATTCCTTTACTGATGAGCTCCCTTGCTTTAATGCCAGGAATTTTTCCATATTTAAGTTCTCCTCTGCCCTTGAAAGAAACTTTGCCTCAAACCTTCGTCTGAAATCTGCCCGTGAATCAACTGGACGTTCCCCGTTAGTGACCTCCCACCAAAACGAGGCCTCTCCCTTCATTAACCAAGCAGCTAAACGGACTTTCCTCCCATCTTCCACTTCAAAGATATCCAACAATTCCTCAGTCTCCTTAAGCCAATCTCTGGCCTCCACAAACGTCTCGGTCCCTTGAAAAGTTTTTCCTCCCATAGCCTTGAATTCCTTGCACGTCTTTGCAAAAGTGTCAACACGAGGAGGAGGAGGAGGAGGAGGAGGAATGGGTGCAACTAGGGGTGGAGGAGTATCCGCTGGGCCTGCAGTGGTGGCCCTAGCCTCCAAGTATCTCCTAAACCACCCTGGAATCGTCACACCTTCTGGGAGATTAAGTTCTTCAGCCATGCTGAAACGAAAAAGGAAAGATTCAAAATGGAGAATTCGAAAGATAAAGATAAGGATGTGGCTATTTGGGATTATGTTTTTCATAAAAACTCTCTTTAAATAACATGTTTTTTTTTTTGAAATCACTTCTTCCAAAAATACTTTAGAAAAAAAATATTTTTCTAAATTTTTTTTTTATCTGTTCTGGTAACCTTATGCTCTGATACCACGTGTAACACCCCACGTCCATTAATGTCACTCACAAAGGGAATGCATTAACTTCCATGGAGGTTTTAAGTGAATATAGAACAGTAAAATTACAACAAGACAGATATAAAATAGTACTTGGAAATTCAAAAACTTTATTTCATTGTAGCAGAAGTCAAAACATGTTTGATTACATCATAACACCATATTCAATGTCAAGTACAATATCTATCTTGATAAAACAAGTACATAATCACATTACATAAATAGCCATTAAAAGAAAGATAACAAGCTGGACTTTACTTCAGCAGTCCAAGCTTTCCAGAAGATAAGCGATCCAACTAGACTCCACTAGAGCTTGGCCCAACCTGCGGACCTGAAGGGAGAAAAAGGATGGAAAAGAGGGGGTCAGACATAAAGTCTGGTGAATATGATAATTCTACAATACTATTACCAAAATAACTGGACTAAGGCATAAGCTGGAAAACAAGAAAATGTCTATGAAGAGCAGATTAAGGACATAGACAATCGCTAAAGGCAACGTTATAGGCGCTCCTAAATACTAAAGGATAAACACTATACTGCACCACACCAGTCACCCTAAAGATTCATCCCACTTAGCTTCACTTAGAAACTTTCCCAATGGCTTTACGTACCCCTAGCTGACTACATAGGTGTCGCCTTCCCCTATCTCCACTAGGTGTACCCTACTTCCCATTATTCGATCGGCTCCCAAACTCGTAGATACCCGTGCTGGCCCCACAGTGGGGTGTATCACTCCCCTAAAGTGGCAACCTGATACAACGGACATGCACGGCTTATACCTACACGATGCAACAACGTCTTACCTACCAGCCCGGGTCCACACACGCATATGAAACCCGTTGGACTTGCGTTGCCACCGCTCCCTGTTTTGGCCTCTTATAGTCAAACCCAGTATGCGTGTCCCGTCCTCGACTTGGGTCGAGCCCACAAAGATACGTTTTGGGATACTGGTTGAAATGGGCCCCCACTATT
This sequence comes from Allium sativum, assembly GCA_030737875.1. Lineage (NCBI taxonomy): Eukaryota > Viridiplantae > Streptophyta > Magnoliopsida > Asparagales > Amaryllidaceae > Allium > Allium sativum. Next base: position 832,900,855 of record CM060924.1, read on the forward strand.
TACCACAAGCATTCCACCTAAGCTTGTCCCCATTAGTCCATCCCACTTAACCCACTTAGTCATGTTCATTTACATGTGTGTTTGGTTAAGTCTAATCGTATTTCAAATGCCTCTAAAGGCAACCACCAGATTCCTCATGCCACCCAAGGCACCTACTTAACCCCCATGTCCCACCTTACATGATTATCTGGTTAAGTATTTCTTAGTTCATTAAGGCCATAACCTCATAAAGACCTCTCACATTAGACTGGCATTTATGGCAGCTGGATTTGCCGGGCGGGTCCGGGCAGTCTTACACCATAAAAGAGTCTAACCTCGTGTCTTTACAACTGTTATGCTTTAGTTTGGGCCTAGGACCTCTCACATTGGGCCGACATTTGTGACTACTGGATTTGCCGGGCGGGTCCGGGCAGGTTTACATCACAAACGGGTCCAACCTCGTGTCCTAAGCATTGATTATTAATAATAATCCACTTTCCCCCCAATTTTAATAATTCCCTACTTGAATTATTAATTACTTCCAATTTTTAACAATGTCCATAATTGACTCAATTATGGATATCCATTCATGGTATGCAAAATCTTACAAAATTGCACCCAATTTATTAATTCCTAATATTACCCCTACCCCACGTTTGAACGTTTATTCGCAAAATATATGTTAGACTCGAATAGCCTAACTCATAGCATAAAAGAGATTATCATAATAACAACATGTATATGTGACCAAATGAATCATAATAAGGGGTGAAACTTGCATATGTCCAACTTGCATAGATTATACATGTCATGGACCTAAAGGTGTCAACTTGTTCAAAATTCACCTAATATAATCTCAATCAATTTTCATAAACTTACATATGAACATGTGTGAATCAACATCATCTAATTTTTTTAACAACATGGTTTTATATGGGTACACCTAACTCAATAGGCAAATTCCCATAATCAAGTTTTATTTAATTATAGTTTCAAGTTTATGGGTACACCTAACCTAATAGGCAAATTCCCATAAACAAGATCCATTTAAATTAAGAAAAAAAAAACATAACTTTAAGCATGATCCAACATCATGATTTTTCAACATAATATAGCATGATTTATAACATGGCATAGTATGATAGTATAACATAGCTTGACATGATTCTCAACATAGCACGACATAGCATAAGAGAATTTACAACATAGCATGACATAGCATATATAATTTACATCATACGACAACATAATAACATAATAAGAGAATCCACAATATATAGAATTTACAATTACAAATCACATCACTTTCTTGTGATCCATTCATAACTGAGTCAAATTAGTTTGTAATAGTCTTGTGAGAATCATCATACTCACCAACAAAAGAAAAGAATTAGAGAAAGAGAGATCTTTTGATTTGATTTGTGTAGATTTAGTTGTAGATGATTAGGCTTCCTCTTCTTAGTTTGTGACGGCTATGCTGAACTCCATGGCAGCAGCATGACGGTAGCTTCTCTAATTTTACAAGTGATTTAGGTCTAGGGTCTACCCACTTATTTATAGATTTTAGAATGCGTTTAGGCCATTAGATTTAACCTAGAAATAACCGCAGCCGTCCAGACAAGATGGGGTTTATCTTGTTGACTCAGCAATGAGTCAGAAGTGACTCAGCAAACACTCAGCATATTAATAAACTTCTATTCATGTCATAAATATATATATATATTTTCTACAATGTACATATTAGATACATCCCCCTTTACTTATTATTGTTTTTATATACATATTAGATACATCCCCTCTCTCACACACTTATTAATATTTTTATATTCATATTAGATACATCCCCTCTCTTACACACTTATTAATATTTTTATATTCATATTAGATACATCCCCTCTCTTACACACTTATTAATATTTTTATATTCATATTAGATACATCCCCTCTCTTACACACTTATTAATATTTTAGCAACTTTAGTGTTAATAGAAAATTCGGGGTGTTACAATATAATTTTATTTATATGGATTTCATACATACATGTACACAACAATAATCAAACACAGTCAACCATCATCCAGAGTGCATTACACAACTGCATAAGCGTTAGATATAAATAATCAACGCTTACAACAGTCTGTCAACCCATCGATTGATATACAACTAAATATTGGGATTAGTGTATGTCCAATATCATCCCGATACCCGTGTAGGGTTTTCAAACAACTAACACTAATTATTATTCGTGCAGTTGGGCGATGTGTAAAATATATCATCCCAATCAATATCAGTAAAATGTGTGTACATAAACAAATCGTCTGATTTGTAAATGAATATTTATTTTATTTATATACATGTTAAAAATTATATTTTTAACTATAAAATATTTATTTCAACAAATGAATATTTTATTCGGTTCATTTCTACAATAAAAATGATATTTTTATAGTTCTAACATTTCTAGAAAATTTCGGCAGTATAACAGCGCGATACTAGAACCGGAATAAGGTCTAGCCTTATCCCTCGCCTAATAATGGCTCGCGCCATCTACAAACCAAATTCTAATCCATTTACTCAACCAAACAACCAAATTCAAACAAAAAATCCAATCAACCAAACAAATATGGTTTCAAACAAAGGTGCCGAGTGCTATTAACAGCCGTCTGCATCCTAGTATATATTTCTAACTAGAAAGTAAATTAAAGGGAGAAGTTCTCACCTTTGGGATCCACTCCGCCTTGCTTTGTTGTTGCTCTGATTCGTTGTTCTGATTCCAACACAATCTGTTTCACGCGGTATATATATTAAAAATCTCATTTTTATTTCAACGCTATATAGATAAAAATCTCATTTTTTATTTCAACGCTATATAGATAAAAATCTCATTTTTATGATGCTATGTATACATTAAAAATCATATTTTTACAGTGCTATGTATACATTAAAAATCATATTTTTACAGTGCTATCTATACATTAAAAATCATATTTTTACAGTGCTATGTATACATTAAAAATCATATTTTTACAGTGTTATGTATGCATTAAAAATCATATTTTTAATTCGCTACATATATAAAAGTCACATTTTTAATTCGCTACATCATATGAAAAAATCACAATTTTCCTTCACTACTTCATATGTAAAAATTACATTTTTTTCTTCGCTACTTCATATGAAAAAAATCACATTTTTCTTCGCTACTTCATATAAAAAAATCATATTTTTCTTCGCTACTTCTTATAAAAAATCACATTATTCTTCGCTACTTCATATAAAAAAATACAATTTTCTTTACTACTTCATATTAAAAACATCACATATTTCTCTGCTACTTCATATAAAAAAATCACATTTTTCCTACCATTCGTATATAAAAATCAAGTTCTTAATCATCGCTATATATGTAAAAATAATCTAATTTTTATCATGCTTTCATCTATGTAAAAATACGATTTTTATCATGCATTCATATATGTAAAAACTGAAAATAAAATTCAAATTGGAATTTATTTACATTGAACCAGAGAAACAGGGGTTAATCGCTGACGAGGTGGAGCAAGAGGGAAGAGGCAAGGTCGCCGGTGGTCGGCAGCCGCTGATTTGAATGGTTTGGGGCTTAGGGTTTTGGGAAGAGAAAAGGAGAAGGAGGAGAGGCGGAGGAGGTGGCAGTTCGGGGGGGGGGGGGAGGGGTAGCGGAGCGGCGATGGAAGGGGGGCGCAGGCGGCGGAAGAGGGAAGGGGCGATGGTGGTTTCTATGATGGTTTCTTTTAATTTCGTGTTTTGGTAATGAACGACGAGGCTGAGGTGAGGATTGACCACCGGTTAGAGAGATATAGGGTTTGACTAGGGTATTATATATATTTTTTAATATTTTTAATTCCAAAAAGTGTGTTTTTCTCTTTAACTATAAATCAGACCCAACGGCTGACGTCCCTAGCTAATACCCCCATTCCGAACACAATGGGATATATCCCGTAAGATAGTTCGATTTTTTCGATCAATTCTCATCAAAATTAAAATATAAATTAATATGACGTTCAAAATTGATTTCAATTTACATTTTAATTTACCGGGGCCATATACTGACTCCAAAAATTTCAGAAAAATAAATCTAGCTATGTTTTAACGATACAGTCCTAACAAAACTAATTTTGTCGAATTTGGAGACCGTCTAAAAACGGTCATTTTTCAGTCAATTAAAATCAAATTGAAAGTGCTAAACACGTTTAAATCCACCACGCTCACATATTGATTCCAAAAATTAAGAAAATTGGAATGCAGCAATAATTTGACATTCCGGATCCAACAAAAGTGATCTTGTCGAAAACGAAGGTCGTTTAAAAAATCTCCACTTTTAAGGGCTATATTTTATATAAATTCCATAACGACTATTCTGAATTTTTAACTGGACATAACTTTTTATTCCCGCTATGAAATCTGGATCTTTCACATTCATTGGAAAGATATTTTCAAACAGATTCAAATATTTCAGGTTTTACTAAAATCCAGTTTATTTTGAATCATGTACATTCATTTGAAATTTGAAATCGAATTTTCAAACTACCGCGCCATTTCCAATTCCTTTTATAATTAAAATAAATATTTATATTCTAACTTCGATTTAAATAAATTTATACATTCTAATTCTTTTCAAAATAAATTTCTAGACGTTATTATTTAAAATAAATCATTTTAAATATTCAAAATTCATTAAAATTGCTAAAATAAAAAATTTAAATTGGTTCTGATTTTCCGGGTTGTTACACGCTAAAAGCTTAACGCTATTGCTGACGCTCAAGGTAGAGGAAGTGAAAGAGTTCAAGAACTTTCTTGGAGTGAAGTTCCCTTGAACTACGTCACTCCTAATGACGTCGACGGGATGATTAAGAGTCTGGCTAAGGATTTGAACGCTCGACTCAAGGAACTGGAAGAAGCAATGACTACTTTTCTCGCTCGGATTAAGGCTTGACTTAGAAATTCAAGAAGGCCGACTGGCTAGGAAGATATTATTGGAACTAGTACAGTGTTCCTCAAGTCCCAACTCGAGACTTGGAGGCAACCCTGCAAACTAATCAATAGGCCAACGCCGATCCTTGGGCTAGTTCCAGTCCCGCTACACTCGGGGGCACCACTAATCCCGACATCACTCCAGCACGTGGCACTCTGGTTAGTCAAGTTGCAGGCTCTGCTATTGGTAATGTTGTTCAAGCGCCAGTGCGCGCAGCTTTAAATGGTAGCGCTCCCATAGTTTCGGGAGTCGGGATTGTGCCTGATGCGACCCCTTAGGTTTGAATTCAACTGGATATTCTTCTATCTAATCAACTGATTCCTAATTTGGACTTGAACATTGGAGCACCAGTGTCGCTTTGGATAATCTGAATCAGTTGCTTGATTTCGGTAATGGTTCTCCAAATTGTAGATGTTATTCGTCGAATCACTTGAGGCGGTGCCTCTTCTTCAAACTTGGATTGTGTAACTCACAGTCCGTTCACTTTGGATATTAGGAATTCTCGTAACCAACCGGACTTCCAGAGGCTTATGATGGTTGGAAGGATCTGATTGCTCGCTTGATGCTTTATATTCATCATATGAAAGTCTTCTCTACTTCAAAATGTATCATGGAAAGGTTTTTTCCACTTTACTTGACAGGTGTCATTCCGGAAGTTGGAGACAGACTCTATCACTTCTTGGAATGCTTTGGTTAGCAGGTATATGGAACAGTTCGGAGCCAACATCGCTTGTCCAAAAGACGTTATTACTCTAAATGGCATTAAGCAGAAGTCCGGAGAGACTCTGTGTAAATTCATAAAATAGTTTAATGCTATTATGACTTCGGTCGACAGGCCCGATCCGTCTATGATTTTGATCGTTGTAGTATCTGGTGTTTTGGATAAATCAAACTATACGACTTCTTTGCATCAGGACCCACCGAAGGACCTCGGTGAGTTCTATTTTGGAGTTGAAAGATTCCTTTGGGAAGAGGATGCGAGAATTGATAAAAAGGCTCTCGAGGTTAATGTGGTTAAGGGTGGGAAACCATCCGATTCTGGTAAAGCGAAGGATTTTACGGCTAGTAAATCGTATTTGGGGAGTGATCTAACATGGCTTAGAGACAACCCAAGTTCTTGACTTATTCATAACTTACTCTCGCCCTCGAGGAAGTTTATTTAGAGGTTCATCCCACTTTTCCTTTCAAAAATCCTCCCACAAGGGAGTCGACTCAGAGAGAAAATGATACTAGTCGACACTGATTGTTTCATGATCTCGATGGTTATAATAAAAATGAGTGTCGACATCTCAAGGATATGATTAAAGAGCATGTCAGACATGGAGAGTTGGCATGGTTTGTTCGGAATCAGAATGTGGTGTCAGGATAGGCATAAACCCTCATGGAATTTCGAATAGGCCTGGGACCAGTACTCGTCCTGGTGGCATTGTTATCAGCTAAATCTCTTATTGGCTCTGGTGTCTCAGATGCAAGTTTCCCGGGCATCAGTATCTTGTGACTTGTGGATTCTGCTCTTCTGACTTCATGGATATTTTGTTATCTTAGTTTTTGTTCTACTTGGTTTTCTAGATGTTGGATTTGGTTCTTGTGGATTCTTGGTTTTGGTCTTATATGGCTTCTTAGATTTTGGTTTTATGGCCTTTGGTGCTCAGGCCTTGGATTTGGCTTTCTTTGGTTTCTGGATTTTGTGCCACTCGGATAATAATCCTTCCACTCATGATTTTTCATTTTTGTCTTTCCAGCTTATGGATTTCTTGATCTTATGGTTTGGCTCTCTTGGCATTCCCAAGATTTGGATATTTGGACTCTGGCCCATGGATTTGGCTTTGTAGGCTCGAGCACCCTGGATTTATCTCTTTTGGCTTTATGGATTGTAGTGGTTGAGTTGACCTACCCATGTACGGAAGCTGTTGTAATCCCTAGACATTCTCTTTGTAGATAACAAATCATCACCCTTTGGTTATTAATAAAATGGATTTTGAAACGACCCGAAGATCTCCCTTGTGGGAAATCGCCGGATATGCTTACTTTGGGCTACAACACATCAGAACAACAACAAACTTTTATAAACATCATAATAATGTTACATCAGAGTACAGAATATCAGAGTATATTGAACAAAATTACAGCGGAAGATAAATTACAATATTTTAATACATTGCAGTGGAAATAAAATAACTAAGGCAGCGGAAGACAATTATGCTCTTGACACAGCTTTAGGCTTCAATCCAGAATCCTGCTCGAGATAAGAACCTGTAGATAAACTACTCGACTGCCCGTGTGGAAAGAGGGCACCCGAGTTTGTAAAGGTGGAAACAAACAACGGGTCAGTCATGGGACTGGTGTGAGAATTCTTAACTAATTTAACTAATAGTAATAAAGCAAATCCAAAGACCACGCCGCTAACGCGGAACGGGTTTACTCCAATGGATTGCCGTGCATGATTAAAAGTAAACCGTAAAACAACGCAATGCTTTTTGGAGAAATGAAACCATTATAAGATCCAAGTCCCATCACACAATGCAACGCAAACCGGAGGATAGGGTTTTACCTTATAATGGTTAAAAATGCTTGATACGATAAAAACGGGTTTGATATTATTATAGTGTATATAAGTTTCAAAAACAGTTCAATCATAATGTATCAATCCTAGGACACATAGATACCATAATACTATGCTTCAATACTAGTAATACAATTAAATCCGCATGAAGTCGTATTGGAAATTGGGTTTCCATCATGAGTCAAGACTAGGGAGGAGCCCCTTACCGATTCGAGACGCTCTAGCTAATGTCTCAGGATCCCCCGTAGTGAACCCTTGGATAGCTGCAGGGCCGGTCCACACATACAGTTTCGTGGATTGGCAATTCCTGAACACACGTTTTCCGGTCCTATAGGACCTATCATCCGAGGCGTCTCATTCCATCATCCACATAAGTAGAATGACGGGCCGTGTTAAAGCCCAAACACCACTTCTAGCTAGAAAGAAACGTGCTGCTCTCCCTGCGTTCCCTTCTCCCGTTTTAGACTCCACCGGGTTGTGAGGCTCGCGAAGTCATGCTATACATAAAGCTATGCCTAAACAGGCTATGCTTTGATCATCCCACAAGGCCTGCTTTTCAACAAAGCCTTGATCATATGCATCTTAGCATGTCACATCGTCAATCCATACCACACCATTGATTTCTACCAACATATAACCTCTAAGCTCGTACGTCTTAGAGAAGGGTGTAAAACACCAAACAAATATATGTTTAGCAGAGATCAACGAATACAATATAAAGGAATGCAATGTCAAACATACAATCCATTTATAAGCTTATGCTTTGGGTCTGAGCGAAAGCCAAATCCGTGCAATCAACACTACGTACGGACGGCTACTACTGTCGCCCCTTCAAGGTAGCTACTCCCATCATGGGTCTCAATAGCAACACATCCATTTGATGTGAAGATCGTCGGTCTTCAATCACCGTCTTCAAATCTTCGACCTAGAACGACATATAATCATTTGAAATGAGATTGAACTCGGACTTTTCAAATGATCCTCGCATATATATATATAATTAAATATCATTTCATATCGTTAATATTAATTTATAACGATCAATCTTTATTTTTATTTATATAAAAATAATTAAATTCCATTTAACAACGCTTTAAGTCAATAGGCGACCTTGGCGCTGTTTTCACCCAAATTTGTTTTACACATTTCCTCTAAATCTAACCGTTGGGTTTTAACATAATTCATATCATTGGCAAGAACTTCCCAAGGCGAACCTAACGGTTTCAGTTTGGGAAAATCCGACGGTCGGATATTTCGGTATGATCAATTAAAAGTACGATCCTAAAATGTGAACTACCACGCTCGATTTATTTACTTTTAATTTATATATATATATAAATTTATATAAATATAATCCCTTTATCCATTTTATTATTGTGATTATCATATCAAGTAAAGAACACTTGGTTTCATAGCATTTCGATATATAACACAACACACAATAATGTTTTACTTTAATTTTCAAAATATCCATTTTGAAATTATTCCTCTTCTAATATTCATTATAAATTGGATAAAATAAATCGATAAACTCGTTTGGGTTAAAAATAGTGTCACTATTTTAAAATGGATTTAATAGCCCAATTCATTTTCTTATCCCTTTATATTTTTATAATGGGCTAGACCCCTCACATTAAGCCTACGACTTGTGGATGCTGGATGTGCCGGTCGGTTCCGGGCAGACTTATCCCACAAGTTGGGCTTAACCTCGTGTAATGGCCCATTTCGTATTTGTGCACTTGGACCTCTCACATTAGGTTCAATATTTGTGGCTGCTGGATATGCCGGTCGGGTCCGGGCAGGCTTCTACCACAAATGTAACCTAACCTCGTGTCCAAGCACAATTATAATTTATAATTATAATTAAGTTTTCCAAAATGGATCATTATTTAAATTATCCTTTCCCTTAAAGAATCCTAATTCTAAGGTATTCTTTATTTCTAAATATCCTGATTTCAAGTATTTAATATAAATTGTAACTTTCCCTATTTTTGTGACTTTCTAAAAACAATCTTTTCAAGATGTCCCATTTTGAAACCATATCTTTTTTACTTTAACGTATTGACACCAAAGATGTAATCTTTCTAAATCAACGTAAATTAATTTCATTAATTGAATATAAAATAAAAACATTCCTTTAATTCAAAATTGATAACGTTTTGAAAACAAAATCTTCTTAATTTAACACATGGACAATTAAAAAGGTAATCTTTTTAAATTCTAACTTTTTATACAATCATAAATGACATACTCTTACTTATTAACCACTAAAATGTAACTTTCAATTTATTCCTTTTAATGCATAGAAAATATTATTAAAACATCTCTTTTCCTTATTTATTTAAACTATAAGTAATAAATGTCTTCCTTTTCTTTTCCTTATTTATTTACCTAAATGTAAATAAGTATTTTCCCTTTTTTTTACATATCCTATTTACATGAAAATGTAAATGAAAGCTTCATCTAAAATAAATCTTTTTATTTACATAAGAAAATGTAAATTTTTACTTCATTTACATTCTTTAATTTCATGGAAAATGAAATATTTTATCTCTTTCTCTCATTTTATTGAAAATGTAATCTTTTCTTCTTGTTCTTTACACTATATAAAAAAAATGTAAATTTTCCTTTCTATTCTTTACATTATATTCTCTTTTATTACATTATAAAGAATGTAATTGTTCTAACTTCCTTTATTACATTATAAAAATGTGATATTCTTCTTTTGATTACATTAAGAAACATTATACTATAAAATTCCTATTTTCCAGTTGCATTGTAAAATTTCCTTTTTTAATTACGTTATAATGTAATTAACATTACAGTGAGAAATTCTAACTTTTCAAGTTATATTAAAAATGTAATTTTCAATATACTGTAAAATCCTTCTTTTTTAAGTTACATTAAAATGAAGTTTCATAACAGTGCAAATTTCTATTCTTTAACTACATACAAAAAAAATGTGATTTTGATTACACCGTCAAATTCTACTTTTTAATTGCATTGAAAATGTAATTTACATAACGATGCAAATTTATATCTTTTTAAATTACATTAAAAATGAAATTTTATTTTACAATGTAAATTCATACCTTAACTTCATATAAAAAAATGTAATTTTTATTTTACGTTGCAAATTCATACCTTAATTACATATAAAAAATGTAATTTTTATTTTACGTTGCAAATTCATACCTTAATTACATATAAAAAATGTAATTTTTATTTTATTGCAAAATCTCATTCTTTAATTACATATAAAAATGTAATTTTTTTATCATGCGAATTCTTAACTTCTAGTTACATATAAAAATGAAATTTTATTTATCATGTGAATTCCCAACTTCTAAAAATGTAATTTTAGTTAACATGCAAATCATACTTTTATTTACATATAAAAATGTAGTTTTATATGTGATAAAAATTTCATGTCTTTACCTTACATAAAAGTGTAATTATATTTTCAATATAAATTCTACTTTTTAATTACATAATAAAATGTGTTATATTTTCAATGCACTTAAACATGATTATATTACATATACAATCCATGATTCTAATATTCATATATTTCATATGCAATATATGACGTCAAATATGATCGTGTTTCATATGCGATACATGACATCAAAAACGTGACTATATTTCAAGTTTCTAAACAAACACTAAAAATACGTTTATTTTCATGTTTCATTTCGACAACTAAAATATGATCATTTCAACAACAAAAATATGCTTATTTTTATCATTTCAATTCAACAACAAAAATATGATTATTTTTGTCATTTCTAATTTCTATCAAAAATATTATTATTTTTGTCGCTTTAACTTTCTATCAAAAATGTTGTTATTTTTGTCGCTTCAACAAAAACGATACTTTCGTTTTAACAAAAATGATGATTTGGTTTCAACAAAATCAATACTCTTTTATTTCAACAAACAAAATCAATACTCTTTTTATAAACAAAATTTTAGGTACAAATCAATATTCAAAAATTGAATCTTTCATTACAACAAATCTTATGTAAACAATTAAAAATTGAATCTTTCCATTGCGGCAAATCTTATGATGTATATGTAATGACCCGCATTTCTAGTGGTATAATAATTTATTTATTTAATTATTTATATAGTGATTCCGAGAATTAAATGGTCGTTTACTTAAATAATGGTGAATATTTAATTAAAATAATAAATTAAATAATATATTTAATTCTGAAATAATCAGAATTGGCTGAAATGGCGATACGGTGTAAATTGGATCATCTGTGATATTTTATTCAGTTTAGAATTGAATTAGAATAACGAATATTATTTAAATAACGACAGTTTGAACGTAGAGTTATAATATAATTAAAACCGAGCTTGAAATGGCGCTGCAGTTCGTAAATTGGCGATTTGAACTTCAATTGAATGTACATGATTCGTTTTAAGCCGGATTTCTGTGAAACAAGAAATGTGTGGAGCTGGTGAGTATATCTTTCTAGTGGAAGAGAAAAATTGGGATTTCGTCGTGTAGATTTCGATTTATGTCCAAATCAAATTTTAGAAAAGTCGCTGTGGAATTCCTTTATAATTTATAAAGGAATTATTTATATTTTAAAAAGGGATTTCAATATAAATCGAATATCGGGTTGAGCCAGATTGAAGTATCGAGTTAGAAATTCATATAGGATTTTTTTGAAGTTGTATGGTATTCCACTGTGAATATATACAATAATATTTATTTATAAATATTTAATTTAAATATATTTAAATATATTTATATATTTAAATGGGTCATCCAGAGCTTTAAAAATAGTCACTTTTGCAAACGAAGTCGGAATTCGACGAAACTAATTTTGTTGGATCCGCAAAGTCAAATAGTTGTTAGATTTCCAGTTTCGTGATTTTTAGAGTCAGTATGTGGCCGTACGGATTTTTAGAGTGGAAAACAGTCAGTATTTTGACAGTTAAAAATACACTGTGTAAGCATACGAAGTCGGAATTCGAAGAAACCAGTTTCGTTGGGACCGTAATGTCGAACTGTAGCTGCATGTCCAGTTTCGTGATTTTTGGGTATTGTATGTGATCATAGGGATTTTTAAAGGACAAACGAAGGTAACGGTTAAATAAAAACCAATATAAAATTAATTTAAAATCTCCTATAAATACCACTACCCCTCCCCCTTTCTAACCTAGTTCATTTCTGGTCAACAAAAGACCGCCGCCAGTGTTTCCCCTGACCTCATTTCGAATTCATTCTAAAATCAAAAGGGAATTGAAAATAAAGTCTATAAATTCCAAGTTATATACAAATGGATTTCTTGAAGGATTCTCTTCAACATGGTGTGAACGATATGCAGTTCGACGCCCGTTTTTGTGGCTCGAGTTTTGCTTTAGCGTAGTTCTAGGGTTCCAAATCGGTTGAATTTGAGACTGCAACACGAGTTTTGGTGATGGTTTTTGGACTGAGGAGCTCGAATGGAGTTTGCATGTATTTTTTTGATGGATTCCTAGATTTGAAATGTCACAACCTGTTGGGGTGTACTGACGAACGCGATGGCGGAGGTTGATGTCGAGTTGAAGTCGGTTTTGTAGGGTGGGCTACTGTTCGTTATGACATGAAGGGAGAGATAGAACGCAAGTCAGTGAGGAGATTAACGTTTGAAAATACTGTAGAAGCTTATGGTAAGTTTTGTTTACATTTGGTGTTAAATAAAGTCGCACCATATTACTGGATGCGTTCGGATCCTAGTTCAGATCTGGTTACGTATATGTTGAATGGCATGTTCATGGTGCGGAAATGGTTTGATTTTGTTGTTGTGATGGATTGGGAAAGCGATAGTAATGGTGTGTTTCATCGAATGGAGCATGAAGGGTTGTTTACATGGTGATGAAGAGTTTCTAAGGTGGGACGGTTTGGTGTTGGAACAGTTTGGTGATGTTCACCAAGATATGGGTGCAGGTCAAAGTGAACGGTGAGGAAATGATACTGTATTTTTTCTTCGAAATGGTGATCGAGATTTAAGGAGTGGAAGAGGAGATTTTTACAAGGATTTTGGAGATTATGTTTAAAGGGGATCGGAGAAGGTGAATTTAAGGGAGCAGCTAGTTCAAAGAAGTTGGGGGAGGAAAGGAAAAACGGGTGTGGACTTATAAGGGTGAAGATGGGCCAAATATTTGGGTAAAGCCCAACCATTCAAACTAAATAGAAATTGTTTAATTCTTTTATGTATTTAAAGCTTGTTAACCTTATAGACTACCCATACGATATCAGAATCGGACGGAACATGATCCGTTGGGATCGTATGGACGGACACTACATAATGGAACTAACCGGAAGTCCATCAGAGCTTGTTGCAATTTATGGCAAAATAAATTGTCCGTTTAAATCAAATCGAGCGATGGTTATCGTTATTAACGATGATCATCCAATGTAAGTAAATCTCACTAACTCTGAACAGTTTATAATTTCATGTTGTATTTTTAGAACCGTTAAATATTGGCTGATTGACTGTGTGTTGACTATTTGATTGAACTACTAGTCAGTTAGTCGAATTTTCTATATTGATTCTGTTTAATAGAATATATCATATGGAACTGAAAGTGCTGTTATCTGTATTGTTTAACATCTATGATGCAGGCAAACAGGTTAGAGGAATCCAACTGGATTCCTCAACATTTATTTTACCGTGATTCATATATTGTAATATATGATGTGATATATAATCTGTTGTCGATTATATGTGTTTGAACGATATTGGTCATCGTGATTTGATGTGTTAAATACCATAACATACGAAATGTTGATAAGGGAATATTTTCAAAGTGATATTTGAAATAAGATATTTATAATTGGAATATTTATAAATAAGAAATATTTATAAATTGGAATATTTATAAATAGGAGATATTTAGAAAAAGAAAAAAAAGTTATAAAAAGGAGACTGTTATAAGAAGGAAATCATTTTAAAGTGGAGAACCGTTACTAAAAGTAAATCTTTATAAATGAATAAACGTTATCAAATAGGAGTTATTCGAATAGGAGAAGTCGATTAGAGTTAGAAATAATCGATTAAATAAACCAATTAGAGTTAGAGTTAACCAGTTAGAGTTAGAATTAACCAGTTAGAGTTAACCAATTAGAGTTATTCAAATGGAATTAATCGAGTAGAGTCATCGAATATAGTTATTCGAGAGAAGAGTAATCGAATATAATTTATTCGAGTAGAGTTATCGAATATTGTTCATTTGAGAAGAGTTATCGAATATTATTTATTCGAAGAGGAGTTATCGAATATTGGTTATTCGAAGTTCGTTAATCCAAAGAAATTAGTCGAAGTTAGTTAATCCAAAGGAGTTAGTCAAAGTTAGTTAATCAAAAGGATTTAATCAAAAGGAGTTAGTCGAATCGAGATGACTTAATCAAATCGAGGTAATCCAAATGAGATAATCAAATATAAGTTATTCGAAGTGCGATATCGAATATAGTTTATTCAAAAGGAGATATCGAGTATAGTTTATTCAAAAGGCATTATTCAAATATAGTTTATTCGAAAAGAGTTGATTGAAAAGAATTAATCGAAAAGGATTACTCAAGAAGAATTTATCAAATAAGTTAATCAGTTAAAGTTAATGCAATAGGGTAAATCAAATAGAGTAAATCGAAAAGAGTAAATCAAATAGAGTTAATCAAATAGAGTAAATCAAAAAGAGTTAATCGAATAGAGTTAATCGAATATAGTTATTCGGAAAAAAGGTTAAGTAAGGAAGTTAGTCAAAGAAATTTAAAGTGAGATTTTCCTGTCTCAAGGTTAGAAATGTTGTTCAGTTAAGGTCTGAGAGGTAGTTCTACCCCAACTTGATTAACTTCATTTTTAACTAAGGAATGGTTAAGGTTCGGTAGTAAAGAATGGTTAAGTGAATTTAGTAATTATAAGTAATGGTTTGAGTTGGCATCGCGATAGTTTGTTTAAACATCTGTTTAAGTCCAATGAAGAAGCTTTGGAAATGTTTTCGAACTAAGAAACTAGAAATGTTTTCTAATAAAGAAAACAAGAAATGGAAATGTTTTCCATTGTTAATAACGTATATTTTCGAAATTTAGCAAATAAGTAATATTGAATATATGGAAACAGGAGATGGAAAAAGGAATAAGTTAAATAAAGAGATAAATGTTCAACGATGATTGATCGATATAATTTCCATTTGGAAATAATATCGTAGTTTGCACACTTGTTTTTATTCGATAGTTAAATCATAGACTATCGAAGTTTTGACCATTTTAACGTTGTTAATTTGGAGAGACCGGTTGGATTATTATCCAAAGAACCACTCTGTATTGGCATAAGCGTTTCGAATCATATATGCCAAAGATAATTGAAGACGGAGTAAAGTGCAGGGGCTATTGTATAAGTCTTAGATGATAGTGCCTATGATGGATGTATTGAATAGTGCCTTCGGTTCATCCTGTTCCTGGATGACTTGTATGGACGGATGTCTGACAGAGTATTTCCAGACGACCACGTATATTGATTTCTCCAACCGTACCAAGAGTGGAAGTGGAGAAGGAAACTTCTTTTAGCTAACACATAATGTATGGTTGAGGACTTCAATCGGTGATTTGATGGATTTGAGGATGTGGCATTCAAAGTGAATCTGATGTGATGATAAAGCGTAGCTTCTAGCCTCACATCCGGTAAATGATAGAAATCGGGCAGGCAACATGGCTAGTCGGTCGCACCGACGTAGGGTGTATAATCACCTGATCTAGAGTTTCATTTACTTCTAAAAATCTATTGTCGATACGGTCCCATTCGGGAAACGGTTGCTGATCCCAACCGTTGGTGATATACATTCGATACACTCAAGCGAAATGAGTGGTCGGTCATGTGTGGCCGGGTTGCAATATCTTCTTGTTGAATCCAGTGTATTCCTCTCTAGAGGTACACTAGCAAAAGGTGGTTCCATACCTTGTCATAGTTGGAAATCCATTACCCAATACGTGCTTGCGGTTTTGATTGTATACTATATATGTAGAACGTGAGATGAAAGCGTTTCTGCTAGATGATTATTATATTGTGTTGATAGACATTATTATAATATCAAAAGGTTTTTGACATAAAGATAATTTGGATTCTCATAAGGGAAAAACCCGTTCCGTTATACAGCGTGGTCTTATGAGATATCGATTACTCGCTTGAACTGTTTTAAACTGTTTTACTCATACCAGTCCCATGACTGACCCGGAGTTTATTTGTTTGTTTCCCTAAACTCTTGGGTGCCTAATTTTGTACGGGCAGTCAAGTAGTCAGGATTTACAGATATACTGGAAGAGCTGGAGCAGGAGACTTCAGGATCATATAGCTATAGTTTATTTCCGATGTGTTGTAAGTGCTGTACTTTGAACATGATGTATATTAAAGTACAAAGTTATATTTCAAAGTTATGTTATATATTATATGTTATTCGTTCCGCTGTGAGATTCGTGTTACTCTGATGTTGTGTTGTTCTTCTTCTTCTATTCTATGTTTCTATCTTATCTTTCCTCACCCTCTGTTTTCTTACTATTAATTTCCTGATTTTCAGTTTAATATGGGGTTGGACTTGTGTTTTTGGTCAGCTCAAATTGGACCGGAATTTTGGGTCATTACAGTTGGTATCAGAGCTTAAGTTAAGAATTACCTTGGCTCTGTGGCGTGACTCAGTAGAGATGGGGTTAGTAATACCCTAGATTGAGTTGAGTGTATATATACGAGTGAACGTATTTTTTATTGATATAAAAATTGTTTTATATTGTGGAGATTCATTGATTGAGTTGTTTATGAGTTCTGGTCGATCAGTTTGATCCACTGTATCGGTAGGAGTTACTAAACACTCGAATACGATGGGTCAACACGATATGTTTTGAAAAGAGGGTAAATTAAAATAAGTTTACCCAAGGTATATCTCGATATCGAGAAGATATATATATATATCAAAATTATAATATAATGGATATATTGGTTGTTATTATAATCAAGTAAGATTATAAATTATATGGTTACGTAAATAACCAATTAGAATTCATGTAAGTGAAAAACGTGGAATCAGATGAGTTAAATCTGAATTTAAATCAAAAATTGAATTAAAATGCTGGAAAATTGGATAAGTGTTTGTAAATGGATTTGGATTAAAAATAAGGAAAATTTAAGATCCTGGCAGATTTTAAATTGTTTTACAAGCAGTGCGAATTATATTTTGAAATGAATTTCAAAGTGGAAATGTTTAGAAATGGTTTTATAGTATTGAACTCACATCGATCGCTGGAAAATAGATTTTGATGATGACAGCTGCATCATCAGTATTCATTTTCGAGTTGTAAGTGACGAATTACTACCAGAGATACTGTTTTGAATTTGTTTTGGGAAAGACAAGTTGTGTTGAATTTCAAAAATAGAATTGAATGTAGAATTTGAATAAAGAGAATTCAAATAGAATTGAATATAGAAATTCAAAAGGGAGTTTGCATATATGAAATTCAATGGAATTTAAATAGAGTTTGAATATAGAAAAATATATAGAATTTGAATATAGAATTCAAATGGAATTTAAACTATAGGATTTGAATATATAGAATTTGAATATAGAATTCAAATGGAATTTAAACTATAGAATTTGAATATATAGAAATTGAATACAGAAATTCAAATGGGATTTTTAATATAGAATTTGATATACAGATTTGAATAATAGAAGGGATATAAAATTTGAATAGAATTAACTAAGTCGAAGAGGAATTAGTTAATCGAGTTTTGAATTTGAAGTTGAACTTTGAAAGGTGAATTGGATTTGTAAATGGATATTCAAAATCGAATATAGAACAAAATTTGAAATTTGGATTCAAATTAGTTAATAAGCAAGTTAAAATATATTTGAACATGTCATGTTCAAATATAAAAGTGAAATAGACTAAAGAGTTTATTAACAAATTTATTAACGAATTGAGTTAAAACGATCACGTATAGTTAAAATAGATTGGGCAGGTGTAAATATACATGAGATAGGAATGGATAAGGTATGAAGGTATATAAATAGAATGCTCGACGGAAAGGTATGTATTTAATTCATATATGAGATTTTATGCGCCGTATCGGCTAGCCGCTTGGCTTTTTCTTTTTCTTTTGGATTGGTGAGAGCCATGTGAGACTATTTGAAATATCCCGATGCTCCTGGTACAAAGGAGGTTATGGTGAATTTTTCCGGGAATTTAAGGAGTTAGAATATTTTTAAGATAATTTGATAGTTAGAAATCAACGTATCGATATATATATATATATATATATATATATATATATATATATATATATATATAGAAGTCGATAAGGAAACGAACTTAGAAATAGAATAGTAAAATCAAAAAGGAAGACTAAGAATAAAATCTAGTAAGAACAGAAAGAGGAAGCGTATATGTGTTTAAAAGTGATTAAGTAGTTGTATGGTATTGATTATTCGAGTAAGTAGTCATATCTATTTTGACGTTATAAATGTTATTCAGTCAAGGTCTGAGAGGTAGTTATACCCCAACTTGATTGATTTCATTATTAACAAATAAATAGTAAGATTTCAGGCTCGAAGATCAATGTTGAATAAGAGTTAGTTGAATATAGTATTTGGGTTGTCGTAACGATGTTTTACACAACATCCGTTTTAACCCAAATAAGTGTAAGCTTGGAAATATAATAAAGAATATTTCCTAAGTATAGAAATAAACGAGATCGGAAAAGAGATAAGTAATTGGAATATTTTCCAATTATAAATAGCATATATTTTCCAAAGTTTAGAAAATAAAGGAAGGCGATATTCGGAAATGTTTTCCAAATAAAATAAAAGGCTAATATGGTTATTGAAAATATTTGGTTAACAAATAGTGATAAAGAAATAGAGAAGTGATTTAACTAATGGAATATTAATTAAGGGCTCAGTGACATGTCCAAAAGGAAAATTTGAATTTTTGGAAAGAGTAAACTGTTTGAAAACTCCTAGGGAAAGACTGTTTGAATTTAAAACAAATTTAACAGAATTTTTTGAAAGCAAATTTGAATTAAAGTAAAGCCAGTAAAGTGGTAACTGAGATTGAATTAGAATGATATCAAGACAATAGGATTACGAGATTCAAATTTGAAGTGAAATGTGATAATCAAGTTAAGAGTTGGGAATTGAGAGGAAACTCGAGTTGAAATGATATTTGGCTCGGATATAAGCGAATGGTTGTGTCGTGGATAAAAGCAGATTGGAATTTGATTTGGATGACCCTTGTATCCGCTGAATTGATAACAAGTGGAAAGGATATAAGGATATGCTGACAAAAGGTACAAGTTTATAGTTCTATTGGATATAAGATTTATGAGCCGAATTGGCAAGTCGCTTGGCTGTTTGATTTTCTTTGGGATGGAGATGGCCCAGAGAGCCGAGTTGGAATTTGACATATTGACCAGTACAAAGGAGGTGCTAGCAAAATTTTTCGAAAAGTTAAGAAGTTAGAAATTTTTTAGGATTTTTGAAAATTTTCGTTGATAAGAATTAATTAATAATTTAATTGAAATTAAATTGGTTCAATCGAAACTGAAGATAAGAAGTGAACGAATAAGTTCTAACCAGTAATAGGGTTTATTTTCTACCTTAGCAATTTCGAGGACGAAATTATTTTAAGCGGGGAAGAATGTAGTGACCCGCATTTCCAGCGATATAATAATTAATTTATTTAATTATTTATATAGTGATTCCGAGAATTAACTGGTCGTTTAATTAAATAATGGTGAATATTTAATTAAAATAATAAATTAAATAATATATCTAATTCTAAAATAATCAGAATTGGCTGAAATGGCGATACGGCGTGAACTGGATCATCTGTGATATTTAATTCAGTTTAGAATTGAATTAGAATAACGAATATTATTTAAATAATGACAGTTTGAACGTAGAGTTATAATATAATTAAAATCGAGCTTGGAATGGCGCTGCAGTTCATAAATTGGCGATTTGAACTTCAACTGAATGTACAGGATTCGTTTTAAGCCGGATTTCTGTGAAACAAGAAACGTGTGGAGCTGGTGGAGTATATCTTTCTAGTGGAAGAGAAAAATCGGGATTTTGTCGTGTAGATTTTGATTTATGTCCAAATCAAATTTTAGAAAAGTCGCTGTGGAATTCCTTTATAATTTATAAAGGAATTATTTATATTTTTAAAAGGGATTTCAATATAAATCGAATATCGGGTTGACTCAGATTGAAATATCGAGTTAGAAATTCATATAGGATTTTTCTGAAGTTGCATGGTATTCCACTGTGAATATATATGATAATATTTATTTATAAATATTTAATTTAATTATATTTAAATATATTTATATATTTAAATGGGTCATCCAGAGCTTTAAAAATAGTCACTTTTGCAAACGAAGTCGGAATTCGACGAAACTAATTTTGTTGGATCTGCAATGTCAAATAGTTGTTAGATTTCCAGCTTCGTGATTTTTAGAGTCAGTATGTGGTCGTACGGATTTTTAGAGCGGAAAACAGCCAGTATTTTGACAGTTAAAAATACACTGTGTGAGCATACGAAGTCGGAATTCGACGAAACTAGTTTCGTTGGGACCGTAATGTCGAACTATAGCTGCATGTCCAGTTTCGTGATTTTTGGGTATTGTATGTAATCGTAGGGATTTTTAAAGGACAAACGAAGATAACGGTTAAATAAAAATCAATATAAAATTAATTTAAAATCTCCTATAAATACCACTACCCCTCCCCCTTTCTAACCTAGTTCATTTCTGGTCAACAAAAGACAGCCGCCAGTATTTCTCCCAACCTCATTTCGAATTCTTTCTAAAATCAAAAGGGAATTGAAAATAAAGTCTATAAATTCCAAGTTATATACGAATGGATTTCTAGAAGGATTCTCTTCAACATGGTGTGAACGATATGTAGCTCGACGCCCGTTTTTGTGGCTCGAGTTTTGCTTCAGCGCCGTTCTAGGGTTCCAAATCAGTTGAGTTTGAGACTACAACGCGAGTTTTGGTGATGGTTTTTGGACTGAGGAGCTCGAATGGAGTTTGCGTGTATTTTTTTGATGGATTCCTTGATTTGAAATGTCGCAACCAGTTAGGGTGTACTGACGAACGCGATGGCGGAGGTTCATGTCGAGTTGAAGTCGGTTTTGTAGGGTGGGCTACTGTTCGTTATGACATGAAGGGAGAGACAGAACGCAAGTCAATGAGGAGATTAACGTTTGAAAATACTGTAGAAGCTTATGGTAAGTTTTGTTTACATTTGGTGTTAAATAAAGTCGCACCATATTACTGGATGCGTTCGGATCCTAGTTCAGATCTGGTTACATATATGTTGAATGGCATGTTCATGGTGCGGAAATGGTTTGATTTTGTTGTTGTGATGGGTTGGGAAAGCGACAGCAATGGTGTGTTTCATCGAATGGAGCATGAAGGGTCATTTACATGGTGATGAAGAGTTTCTGATGTGGGACGGTTTGGTGTTGGAATAGTTCAGTGATGTTCACCAAGATATGGGTGCAGGTCAAAGTGAACGGTGAGGAAATGATACTATTTTTTTTCTTCGAAGTGGTGATCGAGATTTAAGGAGTGGAAGAGGAGATTTTTACAAGGATTTTGGTGATTGTGTTTAAAGGGGATCGGAGAAGGTGAATTTAAGGGAGAAGCTAGTTCAAAGAAGTTGGGGGAGGAAAGGAAAAACGGGTGTGGACTTATAAGGGTGAAGACGGGCCAAATATTTGGGTAAAGCCCAACCATTCAAACTAAATAGAAATTGTTTAATTCTTTTATGTATTTAAAACTTGTTAACCTTATAGACTACCAATACGATATCAGAACCGGACGGAACAAGATCCGTTGGGATCGTATGGACGGACACTACATGATGGAACTGACTGGAAGTCCATTGGAGCTCGTTACAATTTATGGCAAAATAAATTGTCCGTTTAAATCAAATCGAGCGATGGTTATCGTTATTAATGATGATCGTCCAATGTGAGTAAATCTCACTAACTCTGAACAGTTTATAATTTCATGTTGTATTTTTAGAACTGTTAAATATTGGCTGATTGACTATGTGTTGACTGTTTGATTGAAC